>CM068350.1:31101300-31588800 GCA_034769755.1 Odontamblyopus lacepedii
GCAGGATGGCTCACTTTAATGCCATACTGTGGAGACAAACAGGTGCCAGATCTTGTACCATAAAAGTTACACAGTGCGCCCTTAAATCCGTTTTGCACATTTCACATGGCCCAGCGTCTCTCCATCTCCTCTCATGGCAGGCAGAGCCGTCATGTGATCGGACTAAGAGGGTTTTGTCCTTGACAATGTGCTCGTTCAGTGACCTACTTTTTCATTTTTGAACAGGGCGCAGTTCCCCGGTCCCCCCCACCACCCCCACAGTCAACATACAGCAGCAGAACGCCATGGGGGGCTGGGACTGGAACAAACCTACCACTACAAGCACAGGTACTCTATTATATAGGTCCACACATTGTAGTGTTGTCACGATACTAACATCTCAAACTGCAAAAATACCTGTTAGGTTTAACCCCATCTAAAACATTCAAAGAAGAAAGACAAGAGAGATTATTCAGTTTTACTCGCGAGGAGAACGGATTGAGACGTGCCCAGATACACTCTCCAACCCGCTCTGGAGCATGCCCCCGTCTCCTCACTTTTATTTACATTAGGATGACCCTGGTTACAATGGGTATCGCTGCTCTAAGGGAAAGGGGGGGAAAACAGCAGCGATACCAAGATATGATAAATAAAATAAAACATAATTATGCATTATTGATCAAGGTCGGACAGTAGGCTGAGTGCGGAGAATACGCTGTGGTTTGAGTTCATGTTTGGGTTTAGTTCATGTTTTGCCAAACTCAAACAGCTCTCGTCTCATAGTCTGATAAGCCTGGCTCCAGCCAGGCATCAGCTGCACAGCAGTCAGTGGAAAAGTACTGCACACAGTTTTCAAGCCTCCTTAAAACTAGAAAAATACACTTGTTTTAAGTTAAAATGCTCTAGAAACAAGTGAAATTATCTGCCAGTGCAGTAAGTGAAATTTACTGTGAAACCTTAAAATAAGAAACTATATCTAGGCCTTCATAAATCTCAAAATAAGATAAAATCACTTATTCTAAGCAATAATCTTATCTTTACGTTTTAAGTGATCTAAATAAAGCATAAAACACTAATTCTAAGAATAAATTAAGATGAAAAATCTTAAAACTAGAATATAAAGCTTGTTATTGATTTTAGTTAATGAATCTTAATGAAATTCTTTATTTCCTTATTTTAAGACTAATTACAACCTGGTAACATATTGACAAATTGTAGCACTCGCCTAAAACTTCTTTTAATCTTTTAATCTTTCCATGTTACAAACAGAAGGTACAGAGATGAGACTGGATAATTTCAGTCCAAGATCGACTGATTTACATCCATTAAAAATGTCTTAAACACCATGTTAACACTTGTTTTTCTTGTTTTATGTATATTCTAACTAGTTTATAGATATAAAAACAAAAATAGACTTGATACTCATTACTGATTCTGATGCCACAATGATGACAAAAAACACTCTTTATAGACAATAGATTGTGATTTTCAACATTAAAGTGCAGTACTTTCTTATATCTGTGTAATCCCTCAGTGGTCCAGGTAGGTTCCATAGTGCTCGATGGGCGTATACTATTCTATGTGCTCTAATAAAGGCCTACTCGTATTGTATTAAAGATAAAATTTATCTCTATATGTTTTTGATAATACAACCTGGAAAAAGTTTCAAAAAGTCATTTTTCATACCAATTTACTGCCAGATTATTTTTGATTTTTGTTTTAAATTCACATACTGGAGGACCACCGTAATCTCCTCTGTAAAGCAGAACGCAGTCAGATTTTTACCACATTAAAATCCCATTAAAATCCCATTAAACTCCCATTTGATAGTTAAATCTGTATTTTTGGGATGTTTGACGTGTTCGTCATCCTCCTCTGCTGCCTCTGGGCCCTTTTCTTTATGTTTGGCAAAACTCTATTCTCCCTGCGATTATACTGCCTTATTGTAATAAAAAGAAAAGTGCGTAACTCTTGTGCGAAACTGCGTATTCCCATATCACTGAAAGTTAGTTGTGCTTTAACACTTGATAAAATATTAACTTACCTTTTATTGAAAACATCTGTCATATGTGTTTGTGGCTGTCTTATTTCTTAATCCACCCATTATGCCAAATCTTTTATTTCTTCTGCCATAAAACTCCTAAATGGAAAATAAATGTGTCCCCTGATGTGTCCTCTGAATGTGTTGTGTTGTATGTACATGATTTTATTTCTAGTTTCTGCACAACCAGAGATCTGCAAACTGAATTACGCTTTGGGATTAATAAAGTTGTTGACTGATCGATGATCCTGTTCTTATTTTGCCTTACTCAGGAGGAGGCTTTGGCATGGGCAGCCGGTCGGCCACCACCAGCCCCACCAGCTCCGTCCACAGCACCCCCACCCACCAGAACAAGCCCAACACACTGGACCCTTTCGCTGACCTTGGCAACCTGGGTATGACATTATTCAAGCATTTTTTATATGAATAACAATACACAATACATAAGTGCTTCGGGCGTATTGAAAACCTCTATATAAATACGATGCATTCTCAAATTCTGAATGGCATGGGATCTTTCTGTGTGGGGTTTGCACCTTTCTCCTGTTTCCCCACTACTTTTGCCTTTGTCAGCAAAAAAACCCCACATTTTTACAATACTTTACAGATGTGTGAGCAGAATACACAAGCAAAGCACTAAACTCATATGTATCTGAGGTAAAAGAAGTTCAAGAATACTATAGCGCCCTGCAGCCTCACTGTTAGGATCTCTACTTCCTGTCCAATTTTATCTGTGTGATTTTTGCTGCTAAAATGAGTATTTTTTTGAAGATAAGGAAGTGTACAGAGCTGTGGGCGGATGAGACTGAAAACATGTTTCACAAAGCACACAAATCAAATGAATACATGAGCAGAGGAGACTTCTGTGTTTATTATTATGTAGATTTTGTCATTTTGTAATAAATTTGTAATGTTTGTGTCTCAGTGCTAAATCCAATGCTAATTTTGAGGCATAATAAATAGTGACCAGACGTCCCTATTTAACTGGGAAAGTCCCAGTTTTGAGCCCTGTGTCCCCCTGTCCCAGCAGATTTATCCCAAACCAGTGATTTGTCCCAGTTTTATACAAGAAATGTCCCAGATGTCCCTATTTTGGACCAATTTTATACCTGCCAATAGTAAAGCGAGGCATACATTGACATTTGTTTAGGTAAAATACAGAAAAGCTGCTTAAAAATGACCAAAACACAAAGAAGTGAGTCATGAATGGGCCGAATGCAGAACAGTTTTCCTTAATTACGCACTCGTTTCACAATTTTATCATTACCAACCACAAACCGAGAATTCTGGTCACCCTAATAATACATATTAAACAACACCACAAACTGAAGGATTTAACATGTACGATAATTAGGTAGTATTTAATCAATTTAATTTAAATTGTAATAGTTTTTTTTATTTTATGTTTTACAGTTTTAATAAAAGTGACTGTTAGCTTTGAGACATAGTGAGCGAACTAGTCGGCTACTGTGCACAGAGCTTATTAGTGCGATTGGACCATCAAGTGTCACTCATCCCAGACTCTTGTGCAGCCGAACAGGATGTACAGGGCACTGGCGGTCAGACAAACAGCTCCCTGCATGCAGAATGAGGAAAATCCTTCAGCCGAGGTTGTCCGGACCAAATCGAGCTCATGATCTGGAGACGTGTCCTTGGGGGAACAGCTCCTGGCAGTTTGCTTACTGTTGTAGAAGTTATACAGTTTGTCCATAGAATATTGATGTTGTATGAATGTCTTAGTCAGAAGAAGGTTATTAAAATGGCCAGAGGGACTTGAACGTTCACCACATAGCGCTTTCACACATAATATTGCCTATCCAAGCCCTAATGACACGTCCACATACAGGGGTTTAAAGGTACACTGTGTAACTTTTCATTTGGGGGTCCTGCTCATTTCTATATGTCATCACCTTGCGTAGAATGTTTCACAGTATGACATTAAACAGATCTACTTTACATTTATTCAATTACAGGTGGTTATAATGTGCAAAAATGTGCATTCTGACTGAGCGGGGTCGCCTCTCCACAGATCTGACCTGTAACTTGGTCTGGTTTGGGCTCTGTGAAGATATTAAGGTTGTGATGGAAATTTATATTGTGGAAAGATTTGTGTCAGTCTGTCTTTGTGTAAATTGATGTGATTATTTCTACCTGAGACCAGACCAATCGTTAACATGTGTAAAGGCTCAGCAGACACAACTGTCTCCACCCTCAGGAAGTCCTTTGTTGTCTTGGCCTTTCTTAAAATCTAAGTTAAGTTGATTAGTTGATTGATTAGGTTATCAAAAGTCTGTGAACACAAGTCACTCTGGTTTGATATGTATGTAACTTGTATTTCTGTATAAATCTTTGGCTGTATTAAAAAACTCATCGGGCTTTGAAAATGGATTAATATTTTTTTCTTCAAGATCTAAATATTTTTTTCCACAACAAGTGGATGCCATACTGTGAAACATTCCAGACAAAGCAATAACATCTCCATGAATAACAGAGTTTAACGGACCCTCCACCAGAAAAGTTACACAATGCACCTTTAAGTAGGGTGACCAAATGTTCAAAATAAAAAACTGGGACACACCCGGGTTAAGATGGTGAGTATCAATAAAATTGAGAAAAAAGTGTGTAGCATTGTCCATTCTTGACTCGTGTGTGGGTCAGAAATAGACCTGATATAGTCCTGTTTTAGTCATAGTTTAGTCCTGGTTTAGACCTGGTTTAGCCCAAGTCTAGTCTTGTTTTAGCTCAAGTTTAGTCTTGGTTTAGCCCAAGATTTGTTGGATCATTGACTGTTTCCTTTGTTTTATGTGCTTTTTTTGTGTTTTGTATTGTTCATTGCTGCTTGTACAGCACATTGTAAACCTTGTTTTTAAAAGTGCTTTATAAATAAAGATGTATTATTATTATTATTATTATTATTATTATTATTATTATTATTATTATTATTATTATTATTATTATAAGTTTAGTCCTGGTTTAGACTTGGTTTAGATCTGAAATAGACCCGGTATAGTCCTGTTTTAGTCATAGTTTAGTCCTGGTTTAGACCTGATTTAGCCCAAGTTTAGTCTTGGTTTAGACTTGGTTTAGATCTGAAAAAGACCTGATATACTCCTGTTTTAGTCGTAGTTTAATCCTGGTTTAGATCAATTTGGTCCAAAATAGGGACACCTGGGACATGTCTTGTATAAAACTGAAACAAATCATTGATTTTGAATAAATCAGCTTGGACAGGGGACACAGGGCTCAAACCTCTGGTCTGGTCACCCTGCTTTTAAGTAATTTGTTGTGCGTCATGAAGGACATATTAAAGAACCATGATAAGTTTCTACATGATACATCTAGACGTTGTACTGATGTGGTGTTTGTACAATATGACCCGTGTACAGTTTGACCTGATAGTCTTAGTTATTCTGTTATTCTCTAATGCAGGGATCTCCAAGCTGTAGCTCAGGAACTACCTGTATCTCTTCACACTGATGCCTATCTTTGTGCACTAATAAATGGATCATGGTTTCTGTTTTATAGGCATCTAATTGTACCCCATCTAAGACTTGCCATGACTCTTGTATTTACTTAATAAAATGAGTAGTTCTCTTGCAATTTCGCTTTGTAAAGGACGTTTGCTGGAGGAAAAATGTTGGAGATCCCTGCTCTGACGTTTACAGCCTGCAGGTTACAGTCGGCAAGTTGCAAAAGACAAATATGGGGACGTTAAAGTATATCTTAAAGGTGCATTCTGTGACTTCTAAGGTGGAGGCTCTGCTGTTTGCTTGTCTCTGTGGAGATGTTATTATTTGCCTGCAATGTTCCACAGTTGCGCATTAAAGATACAGTATTTCCCTTGCGTTTGTTCAATTACAGGTGATTTATAGCTCACAAATAATGCTTGCTTCTCCATAGCATTAACCTGTCTTCACTGTGATTACCGAGTTTATGTCCATACTGTGGAATAACCAAGGCAAAACTCAGACAAGCAGGTGGCGCACACTCCACTAAAAAAGTTGCACAGTGTACCTTTAAACTTAAACTTCATACTTAGCTATAACTTTTCAAATGCCTTTAAACTGTTGCATTTGTTAAACACTTTTTTTAAAGTTATCTCTACAACTGACTTCTCCACTTTCTTCTTCAGGCGGATCAGGCTTTTCCAGTAAACCCACCACCCCCACCGGCTCCACCCCGTCCTTCCCGCCCATGGGCTCTCCGTCGCGCCCTCCCCCCTCACCACAACACACCGGAGCCTGGCAGTCCCACACAGGAGCAGGGTTTCCGTCCTGGCAGCCCGGAGGGGGAGGAGCCGGAGGAGGCGCCGGATGGCAACCGCAAACAGCAGGCTCCGCCCCCCAGCCCAAACCCAGCCCAAGCCACGCCTCCATGCCCCACACCTCGCCACAAAACAGACCCAACTACAACGTGTTCATGGGCGGAGGGTCGCCCAGTGCAGCGGGAAAAGCACAGGCTCACATGGGTGAGTGTCAGCATCACGTCATAAGGAATCGACAGAAGGAAAATACACAAGTGTTGAACCAAGAACCAAGCTATACAACACTTCTGTATTTATCAAACACCCACCTTAAATTTGCATGTTAGGGGCACTCAAAAATTACTACTTCTATCTCAATTAAACACTACTTAGAAAAGTTACATAGAGTTCTCATACACAAGTGTCTTACTGCAATTTCCTACATATAATTTATTTATTTATTTATTTTTTAAGGCCACATGTTACAAAAATCAGTTAATTTTAAAATCTATTTGAGACACACAAATTTTATTTTAGAATATGATTTAAAACAAACATTACTTACATTGGCGTATTATTGGCTGCACATTCATGAAGTGGACTGGGAATAAAAGCGCAGATTCAGACCTTCTCTTTGACGTCTCTCTGATGTGTTTCTCCAGGTGCGAAGCCCAAAGTGTCTGAAGCCAACTTTGACGACCTGCTGTCTGGACAGGGCTTCGCAGGGGCCAAAGAGAAGAAGGGCCCCAGGACAATAGCAGAGATGAGGAAGGAGGAGATGGCCAAAGAGATGGACCCAGAGAAACTAAAGGTACAGAATAATGCTTTTATCTGCTGGTTTTGGGTATTGTTATTTATGATTGGAAAGAAGCAGCGGTTCACATGAACAAACCACAGTTCTAATACTGTATGGGCTTTATTATCTATTATAGAGCTGGATCTATTGTAGACGGAGTTGTTTTTTATTAGAATTCCAAAGAGAAATGTGGTATTTAAAAATCGGTGATTAATTAAGGCAAAGGAGCAGGTTCTTTGTTAATGTTATGAAATATCTTGCTGTAATATTCCAAGACAACAAATCTGTGTAATGTACTGCACTTTTTAAAAGCAAAAACATCTGTTTCATAAAAGCATTTGTGAATATGTGTTCCAGGAAAAGAAGTAATTCTCATAAATCAGTCTCTCTTGTGTGTTTTTCTCTTGTTTGCTTGTCAGATCTTGGACTGGATTGAGGGTAAAGAGCGTAATATCCGTGCTCTACTGTCCACCATGCACACGGTGCTGTGGGAGGGGGAGACGCGCTGGAAGCCCGTGGGCATGGCCGACCTGGTCACTCCAGAGCAGGTCAAGAAGGTCTACAGGAAGGCCGTCCTCGTGGTGCATCCGGACAAGGTCAGGACTCATGAGTCAGGTTTATGTGCCATTGTCACTGAACAATGTTACATAAATGAAGGAATGTGCTGTACTATATATATATATACACACACACAAAACTTCCACTTAAGACAACTAAACATAAAATAATTTTATGTTTTAATTTGGCATTTATAATAGTCCTATATATAGTCCTTTTTATATAATGTCATCTAAATAATATTGAATAACATGCACTTATATTACACATATTGTACATTACGCTTAGAAAACTCACTAAACTGAAATATGCATTGAAGAAAATACACTTTTGTAGCTTTTTATATTTATATTTTTTTAAATAATTAAGGGAAGTAAACTTTCTCCAAAATGATTTTAGTAACAGATAGTGGTGTGCATTGCGTTGAGTCTGTCGATACGATACATATCATGATATGTGTGTCACGATTCGATATATCCTGATATATCACGATACTAAAACAATGGATGATATATTGCAATTTATCAATAATTACTTCGAATAATATTGTCAGCCAAACCTTCATGAGAACCAAATTTTATGAAATATAATTTATTACCTTTTTAAATCATGAGAACAGTGAATGCAACTAATGAATTTTAGTGAAAAATATTATTTTAAAAAATTTATTCACATGCATTTTGAATCAATTCGAGAATTGTGCAATGAAGCATCACGATATATATCGCTGAATTGATTTTTTCTTTCCCTAGTAACAGAGCAGGTACTAATATTACAACTGAAAGCTCTACAACAAAACATTAAAACATTATAGCAATTAATATATTACCATATACCATACCATAGTGATGAGATGTTGACAATTAATGAAAAAGTTTACAAATCAGTTTACTATTTAATTAAAGAAAAAAAATCCACTAATTGTTTTTACTGTACATCAAGAAATATTGCAAAGGAACTTCTTAGCACATGATACAAACAGGGATGAAAACACAAGGGCCACGATCAATATAATGACACCCTCCACAAAGTGATGAGTGAAGGATCCAAACGTAGGAGTCAGCCATTCAAACAGGGAGGAGGAGTTCTGCTGCACGGACTGACCTGCCTTATATAAATGCTTCACTATGTCATTGATGGTAGCGTTATACTCCGGAACAAACGTACAGCATTCCTGCCCGATGACGGCGCAAGTCCCTCCCTGTGCCGCTAACAGAAAATCCAAGGCAGCTCTGTTTTGCAAAGCTACCAACCTCACCGACGCTAGTTCGCTCGACATCAGCTGTAGGGCCCTCCCTGTTTCGTTGGCGATCGTCTCTATGGCGTGAGACAAGTCTGAAATCTGATCCAGCGCTGACATAACCCCGTAGATCGGAAGCAGGGATCCGAGCGTATTTTTGAACGGCGATTGGTGATGCGTTCCGAAAATATCCGAAGTTCCGCGTTTCGTTCTCTGTCCTTGCACTTTTTCTGGGAGTTTATGTGCAACGCGCATAGCTGGGACAACGTACGCCAATCCGCATCGCCCTTTATAGTCTATAGGAAGGTAGGGGTATGCCAGGGTCCCACAAACCCAGTACATCCCGATGGGCGAGGAGATAGAGCAAGTGGCTGTTCTATGCGCAAGGGCACTAAGATGCTCCGCTCCTGCTTCTTCTAAACACTGATCTGGAGGTGCGTTCACAACGGGGAATACCTTCGTGTTGTGTTCAGGGTCCCATTTAAAAGTGCGTACACAGTTAGACTCGCCAACTTCGGTCTTGCCATCGTTTTCAAGGCACCAATCGAACGGCTTGGGTATAAGTTGTACAGGAACTGCTTTAGGAGGGTTTACGCACTTATTGCAGTTGCTATTCGGTGCGGAGCAGTTTAAAGGACGCATTTTGGAAGTTTTGGGGCATTCGGGGTGGGAGTAAGACTGGGGAGCGTGCACGTGGAGGAGATGACACGTGTCGCAATCCGAAGCTGGTAAACCCATAAGAGGTAATCCTTCTCCGGCTGTGTAAGGCATCAGACCGCAAACGTAGCAGCTGGACTTTGGTCCGATGTGGTTAGCTACTTGCCAGGCCATTGTCAAAAAAATATTAACGTCATTTATGACATCGTCTTGGGGTGTGGTATCGACCGGCGCAGCTGTGGTACAAACCAGAATATTGAGGAGTAAAGAAAGGATTGCGCTGGGAGACATTAGGCTGGAGAAACTGGTCCAGATATCCAAACTTCAGAGTAGTAGAGTTAATCTATAACAAGCATATTACAAATTAATAGGGATGTAACAATAACCGAAACATCGTGATATTGTAGCGTCAAAGGTCTCACAATATATCGAATCACAAGTCTCTTTGCTTAAATGGTTATGATGCAGAAATAGCTTAAAAAACAGAGGGAACTACAAAGACCATGATCCTTTGCTCCGTTTCAGTGCAGACGACATGAAGAAATAACTGTTCTAAGCACTTTTACATCTTCATTCTTTGGATTAAGTCTTGTGAAGGCATTTTTAGAGGAAAAAGTAGCATATTCACAGTTTTCTGAGCCTCCACAAAATATTGCAATAAATATCGTACCGTGAGATGTATAGCGTTCCCTAATGACAATAAACGTTGTACTAAATGACTGGTCAAAGCATTTTATAAAGTCAGTCTTATGTAGAATATCGTAATATCCTGAGCTTTCCCACGATATCGCAATAAATATCTTACCGTAAAGTTCATACAGTGATAATATCGTATCGTGAGACTTGGATATTGTTACACCCCTACAAATTAGACAAGATGAGCTAAAACTAAATATTTAACGTTACTCGGTGTTGCTACAAACAATGCATAAAAATAGCCATTTTTTTGTTCTTACCAGTTGAAGACAGTTTTGAGGTTGTGGTCTCTTGGCAAATGCTGAAAAACACGTGCTGATAAATATAGTGGCTCTAACCAATCAGAGAACAGAAGCACGTTTGGTTTCTATCACCCACCATTCAGCCTATTGGTCTGAAGTAAATCGTGCATTATAATAACATTACTGAGTGGATTAGATGATATCAATAGGCGGCAATTAATCACAAAGTAATCACTGAATATCAATAGGAAACAGCACATACAAGCTTTGAAGACCATTTGAACTGTTTGTTTGTGAGAGCTAGGAATGAATACGATTGAAATATATCCTCCTCTCAGGTAAAGTCATTTTATTTTTTATTTTTTCCTCTTTTTGTTTGGCTGCATTCACACCCAGATTTCAAATTTGAGCACATCTCTGTATATTATGTACGATTTTACACAATATTCGTATTTGTTATGTTATTGTAATATCATAAACAGACCTGGAGTTGTGTCTTGTTTCCTTCACACATGTTTAACACACAAACCCTGCATATTTAGGCTGAGTTCTCATACTCTTTTCCACTTTGTGACGTCATGTGGTAATACAGGAAGTGCTCCACTGTGTTTTTAAACTCCACGCACCTTCACTAGAATCATTTGCACAATTTTAGCCCTGGAATTGCCCATCTCTACTGAACAAAAGGTAAAAGGTATCTGTTAACTTGGAAGTATTACTACATGAAACAGAGCATTCTGAGCTTTGGAGATGCAGACAGACTAATAATAACGGATTACTTAAACGTGTCAATAAAACAAAACTCCGGGTATGTTTTTGAGGAAGTTACAACATTTTAACATGGCTTAAAGCTCACAAGAGTCAATTTTGTGTAATATAGGACCTTTAAAGTTATTTTAGTTTGACATAGAGAGAAACAAAAGGTGAGATTGTTTTTCAGTTTCCCGTTTCTACCTTTATACCTACCAGTATGTATGTATTTTTCCTTCTCCACAGGCTACGGGACAGCCCTATGAACAATATGCCAAGATGATTTTCATGGAACTGAATGACGCTTGGTCGGAATTTGATAGCCAAGGACAGAAACCCCTTTACTGATGAGATCCTCCCTTTAAAAGTCTCATCCATTGCAGCCACAACCCTGAAACATCTGCCTTTATATGTTCCCCTGCTACAAACCAACTGGCTCCAACTGACCGCAATGGACTACAGAAGGAAAATCAGCAGCTAAAGTGGACACAAAAACGGATATTAAAGACTATATATAGCTCTTAAGTACTGTAGGTATGTGTGCAACAACAACTTTCCTCCTTCAAGGTCCCGAAACTTGAACCCACCGATCAGAGCAGAGAAAACTGTGATGCCCTGGACATGAGATGCGTAATTACAGATGTGAGTTAACCATAGCTTTTCACAGTGATTAAAAGAGTCATAGGCGTTTCATTTGTCATATTTTTTTTACTAGCAAGATAGATCCAAATAATACAAACAAGAATCCCTCTATATATCTTCCAGTTAATTACAGAAAGTCCATTTCAAAGGATTTTTATATAAAGGGTTTGAAACTGTGTAGTAATTTATGGAGCTGCAAGTGTCTTACGAATAAATTGTAGTATTATGCGTCTTTAAATAGGCTATGATTAGAAAATTAAGGGGGGAAATATTCGGTGAGACGCTGGTAAAAACTCATTTGACAGTGTTTGAGTGGTAAAAATATCTACGGTTTATTATACACACTAAATTACAAATGATTAGCATATAGGCAGAATCGGCGGGGTTAAAATCTTAATTAACATACATTGTCTTGCCTTACATCTTATATTAATGATAAACTCTTTACGCATTTGTCAGCTTGGAATATCTTGTGCGTTATACATTATTTGGAGTTTATATATGTTAGCGACAATGTTTAGTTCGCAGCCAAACAGCACAGAACACTACATAATAACGAGTGACGAGCTCTATGAAAACACATCGCAGCTTTGACAGAAATGAATTTATTTTAACTTATTTTTGCGTTCGTCTGAACTACTGTTTTTAATTTCTGTGTTTTTAATTTCTCATTTGAATGAAATGTGAAAACGTCATGTGATCATAACAATGCTTCCAACGCTAAAATACAGATTTATTCATGTGTTTTCACAATATCATCCGTGCAATAATCGTTTGTAAACTATGAAAGATTTTAAGAAAGTTGTAAGAGATTATCGTGTATTTTTAATTTCTGGCGTTTCATTTTTACTTGTTTATCTCACAACCGCACTGACACTTTTTAAATGATTTATTATCACTTTAATTATTTTTTTGGACCAGTAATGGGCAGAGAATATATAATTTTATAAGGTTATTGCGACCATTGACTTGAATACACAATGTAACGCATATATTCAAATTGACTGTCTGGTTGTTTAATGATTTTATAATGGGCACAGCAGTGTTTTTTATATTCATGGATTTGAATGATGACCATTAGGACTGTTACCATAGTGATTAACAAATTAAAACTAAATATATCTTTTAAATGGGGAAAAAAGTTCCGCAAATGTTGCATGTAGCGGAAAACTGAAACCTGTGCATATTAATCTGACATGAAGGACTAGTAAAGAACAGTCAAAAACAGCATCATGTATTTAAAATGTATCTCACTGTGTTGGTTAGAGGTCCGTCACCTGCTTGTTTCTATGGATATGTCATTGCTCTGCCTGGAATGTTCCACAGTATGACATTAAACAGCTCCGCCTTACATATATTCAATTAGAGGTGGTTTTACAGCTCAAAAATACTTAAAAATCAGGGATTCTGACTGTGAGTGGGGTTGTCTCTCCACAGATCTGACCTGTAAGTTGGTCTGGTTTGGTCTCCGTGACAATAGAAAGGTTTAACGCCATACTGTGAAACATTCCAGACAAAGCAATGACAACACCGTGGAGAAAAGCATTTGACGGACCCTCCACCAGAAAAGAAAAATATGATCAGGCTATAGAATGTTTAACCTCAGTGATATTCTTGGGCCAGTTTTAGCTTGTAACTTTATCACTTTATTTATGTTTTTAGCGCATTAAATGTCAACATATTCTCTTTCTGAAGGACATTGTTTGGTCACTGTATGGAAATATGAACCAGGAAAGTCCATGTTAACAAACTCTGCCCCCTCCTCTCCCTCTCGCTCTGATCTTACTGCTAAGTTAGCCTCTATAGTATAAGATAGTCCCAGGATGTGAGTCGATTGTATGGACGGGGGCCCGTTTAGGAGGGTCCTCTGTACTGTCTATGTGTTTGCCTGTCTGCTGTTCAAGTATTACTAAAATAATGTGTACAATGTGTTCCTTTCAGTTCTGTTTACAGGATGTACATATGACCAAGTGCAGTGCACACAAATAAAAGGGAAACTGAGAAATTATGTTTGTAGTGACGTTGTTTTGACCACTGGAGGGCAGGATTTGACTATAATCTGCAGTCAAATTACAGCTGCTGTGTAGGGGCAGTATACCTATGATTACAACTTCTCTTAATGTAAAATACACACCAAAATAAGGTAATTTCATGGGTAACTTCATACTCATTGCTTTTTAAAGGGCCCATATTGTTGAGTTGTGTTTTGTTTCATTCACACATGTTTAACACGCAAACCCTGCATGTTTTCCAGCTTGTGATGTCATCTGGTAATACAGGAAGTGCTCCACTGTGTTTTTAAACTCCATACACTTTCACTAGAATCATTTGGATGATTTCAGCCCTGGATTTACCCATTTCTACTGAGCAAAAGATAAAAACACAGCTGCAAACATGACAACCATGAGCTTTGGAAATGTAAACAGCCTAATAAACGGGAAGAGAATATTGGAGCACTTCTGGCTCCATCGAATCTGGCTCCAGTTGATTAAAGATGAACAAACTGACACTCATGTCTCTGTAACTGCTGCTGTGAGCCTCATCATACATCCTGGTTATTATTTCGCTGTTTTGTCCATAAATTCTCCTATAATTGCCAGCCTTGTGAGCTTAATTTACTTGAGCCGAATGTTATGAGGGACGTCACACTCCCTTAGCCCCCTTCTTTATACAGTTTGCATTATTATTTTCATACACTAACATTTGGCTGTTCACACCATTACCTCGTATCATTTTTCTTCCTGCCTCAACATCTCAGGCCATAACTTAAATCCCTCGAGACTACAGCATTAGTTTCCAGTCTTTCTGAATTGTCGTCACTGATTCTTCCGCAATAAACCCCATTATAACCAGTAATAACCAATACTCCCCTCTCCTCTCTCCCATAACTGTTTTCATCTGTCAATTTGGCCATAATTATTCCCTCGTTCCCCCGCCGCAGTAAACATGAGTCGGCCCTGTCAAAGCTGGGACTGTCCATAAGGAGTTATGCCCAATTATAAATAAACCTCCTCATTGACTGATTCATTCGTAGATACGTTTCCAGGCTGAGTTTTCCTCTTGTCCTGATTTAGTGGTGGTGACAGCAGTGACGCACTTAAACAGATGAAGCGTTTAGGGCTGTTGTCTGATGCATTATGGGTAAATGTGCTGCTGCTGGGGAGTTGTAAACATATTGATCACGATGTCCTCAGGTTACTTAAAAACAGAACATGGCACGTAGAGTTTTAGTACAGGTGTTTTTTTGTTGTTAAAAAAACCTTATTTTTCACATTTCTAGTGGGAGCTGAGTCGCCTCTCCACAAATCTGAACCGTAACTTGGTCTAGTGGTGCCACCTGCTTGTCTAGTAAACATAACCTCCACCAGAGAAGTTATGTGATGCACTTTTATAGGTGTCATTTCCGATAATACAACTTTAATGGTGATTTTTTCCCACATTTTCACTGAAATTCTGGAGGCACGGTGGCTGAGTGGCTAAAACTCATCACTCACAGCAAGAAAGTTGCGGGTTTGATCCCTGGGTCGCCTTTCTGTGTGGAGTCGCCTTTCTGTGTGGCGTTTGCATGTTCTCCCAGTGTGTGGATGGGTTTCCTCTGGGCACTCCAGTTTCCCATCATTCATCAACCCAAAACATGCTTCCCTTATGAACTGAAATTTAGTATTTTCAAAAGGATGATCAATGTGATGAAGGCTCATCACCTGCAGAGGGGTTCATAGGGGTTGGGTGCACAGAGGACTGGGCAGTGAATTGCTGCCCCTCCAACCCATCCGGATAAAGCGAAAGAAGTTGGATTTTCAGTAAAAATATAAATATTCTATACTTACAAACCCCTCCAACCACCACCAACACGCACACACTTTAATACTAGGTAAGGTGGGTGAAGTGTCTTGCCTAAGGACACAATCACAGAAGTTGATCTGAGTGGGAATCAATCCTTGAACCTTCAGGAACCACTGCTCTAACCACTGAGCCACTGTCACCTCATATCTTAATAATGTTTTGATGGATTGTACCAAAAAATATGTAATTCAAAGCCTCATTCATTCAAGTTTTAACTCTACAAATTAGACAAAATTTGAACTTTTACCTACATTTTTAGTAAGATCTAGTTTACTCAAATACTAAATAAATACCTTCTGTAATTTTTGTATCTCGTATGTCAACAAAATGAAGCTTGTATGTAAGTAAACTGCACATTTCCCTGCTCTTCTGCAGTATCTCATCCTAATAGTAGTAGTAGTAACAGCTGTTGTAGTACTAGCAACATAAGTAGACGCTGTTGTACTTTTTCCATCTTTTGGTGAAATCGACTCACTATGTCATAGTCTGGACATCTTTAGGCCTCCACCCATAACTCGCCGTCTCTATAATATCCAGCGTGTGTCTGGGGCATGTTCCTGAAAATGTCGTTGTGCCTGGAAGTGTGCAGCCTGCTCCACATCTGGGCTCATTCACACAATCCACTGTTTTGGTTGGAGGAACTTTTTCCAACTGTTAGACTGGGAAAACACTGGCCTCAAGAACTTCTCATTTGTGGGAATTCATAATTTTTGTGTAAAAGGACAGCACACAAGGGAGGACCAAGGATTGCAATGAATGTATTTTTCTAATTCTGGATTATTGAGGTTATTTTCAATTCAAGTTTATTGTTTAAATTTATTTATTACAACTTCAGTGCTTTGCATAAAAGTAAAAAAAACAGAAGAAACAGACATAAAGATAACATGGGAAAACTACAGTAAAACATCAAAATAAATAAAATGTTTGGATTTTAGTTTTGCCCTTTACCAAAAAAAAAAAAGTTGGTTTCTTAAAGGCAGAGTATGCAACTTTCACTTTTCAGAATCAGAATCAGAATCAGAATGTGTTTTATTGCCATATGAGTGAACAGGTTCACAACATTAGGAAATTGCTGCAGTACTTGGAGCAGGATGTAGACAAACACTGACATGCAACAAATAATAGAATAAAATAAAGCTATAGTATAATATAACAAGATTTACAAATTTACAGGAGTATAATAATATAGAGTATGAGAGTATCAGTGATCAGTGCAAAACAGGCAGGTGCAGGCAGGTGCGAGAACACAGGGTCATGTGGCAAAAGCAGAGTGGGGGGTGGGACCAGTCCGAGTGTTATTATTTATGAGTCCAACAGCAGAGGGGAAGAAACTGTTTTTGTGGCGAGAGGTTCTGGTCCGAATGGACCGTAGCCTCCTGCCTGAGGGGAGCAGGTCAAAAAATTTCACATCACTTGCATGATTCCATAGAACTAGAAAGTGAAAGCAACTCCATGGAGATTTATTATTTATTCATATTCAAATGTGAGAAACGAACAAACAGTTCCATGGAAGCAGCCAGGGTGAAACAAATTCCAGCGAACAAGTTTCTGTTACTTGGAAAATTAACACCACATGTCAGGACAAGGTGGACCTGAGCATTTTGAGCTTTGGAGATGTAGAAAGACTGATGCTAAAGAGTTACTGTGTTACTGGGCAAAAGTTATGGGCAGGTGTGGAAGAAAAAATGGCTGTAAACTAGGAATGCCTTCAAAAATGGAAGTGTTAAACATTTATTTTCATCAGTCAACAAAATGAAGTGAATGAACAAAAGCGAAATCTAAATCAGATCAATATTTGGTGTGAGCTTTGCCTTCAAAAGAGCATCAGTTCTTCTAGGTAAACTCGGTAAAAAAGACAGTTTGTGAAGGAACTGGGCTGGTCGTTGTTCCAAACAAGTTGAAGAACTAAGCCCAGATCTTGTGTGGATGGAGCTTCCTCACATCCTTCTGTCTCTTCATGTTAATCCCAGACTCACTCCATGATGTTGAGGTCAGGGCTCCATCACCAACACAACTTCTTCTTCTTCTTTACGCTGAAGATCGTTCTTAATGACTTTGGCTTTTTCTTTTATTCGCTCACTTTGCATTTTGTAAATTGATTAAAAAAAAAAAATCATTATTTATATTTTTGAATGCATTATTTGTTTACAGCATTTTTTTTTTTACACCTGCCTAAAACTTTTGCGCAGTACTGTAGGTTTCTGAGGAGGTTCGAACGTTCTAGTATGGCTTAAAGCTCACAAGAGTCAATTTGATCTAATATAGGACCTTTAAATGAAGTAAATATTGAAATTCAGTACATATAATATTAAATCCTAGAATCTTAATCAATGCAAAATCAGACTGTGCACTTTCAGTAGCTTTTATTAGCACATATGTGAAGTAAGATACATGGAATTATGCAGCAAAGGAAAAAAAAAGTTAAAAACTAAATACATATATTTTTATATTCTATATTCAAGTCCTCAAAGTAGCCACACTTTGCTTTGTGGAGTTATTTATCCTTTTTCTTTACGACATAATTCCATGTATCTTGTTTCATATATTTGATTACTTCTGTGTCCATCTAACATGTAGAAAGTAAATAAGTACATAAAAAAACATTGATTGAGATGGTGCGTCCAAACTCTTGAGCAGCTGTGCCTGTTTAAACAACACGAGTCAAAAGTTTCGACGCCCCAGTGCGTTAACAAGAACAGGGAAGCAACAGCGTCAGAATAAAAACATTGTAACTGGAAATAGTTTTGTCTAAATTTAAATCTCCCCCTTTGTTTGGGTTGTACAAGAGGGTCCAGATGTGAGACTATTTAAAACTACAAAACCTCTGAGTGCAGTGCTGCCAAAATGGTTCCACAGGGTCAGTGAGGGCAGTTTCTGAGGCGATGGTACAATGTGTTTTATACCACGGGCAGTGAGAATTACGATGTCTAAATGCCCCGTGTTAATCCTGCATAACGCACAAGTCGTCCGGTAACAGCCAAATCCAAAACCAAAACAGTCAAATGTGTAGAATACAGTAACTAGATTCATTTAAAACATTGAAATAACTGATATTTTGGACATTTACAGACAGGAAAAAGGCTTTTCATGTTCACAAGTGAGACATTTCAGTGTGTAGCCATGGTCTAAGCACAATACACACCTTGTAGCCGTGCGTTATGCTGTTTTAACGCACTGCTCCTCGTTGTTTAATGCTTTTACGTATCACTGCTCTGCTGCTGCCACACTGCAAATTTCTCTGATCTGGCCATAATTTTAAAACTTATATCAAGGTATTCATCTTGTTTTCAGATTTATTATCTACTTACTAGTTCTGAGACTGCTTCATTCTAGTCTAGAGGTAGTTTATTTTAAGATAACTTGCCAAGTAAAATGATCTTGTTGCATGGACAGATAATTTCACTATTTTTAAGTCATTTTCTGAGAGATTTAAGTGTCTCAACTGCTCTGAGTAGAATGTAGGGACCACACTGGAAAAAACAGTATCTAGATAAATTAAAATGACTTAAATTAAGAATATTTTACTTTATTTGAGTAGATTCAACTTGACAAGTAAAATGATCTGCCGTTTTTTTTTTCTTAATTCAATTCGATTTTGTTTCTTATTTTAAGTGCAAAATGTTGTTGTTTTTCTTATTTTAAGTGTAGCAAGATGTATTTTCATATTTTTAAGTACAAAAAGTCTTGTTCCATTGCAGATCATTTTACTTGTCAAGTGAAATTTACTCAAATCATGGTAAAATGTCTTAACCCAAATACACCTTGCTACACTTAACATAAAAAACAACAATTTTTTGCACTTAAAATAATAAACAAAATCAAATGTTCTTATTCCAATGGCAGATAATTTTAATTGTCAAGTTGAATCCACTCAAATAAAGTAAAATATTCTTAATTTAAGTCATTTTAATTTAGATTTTGTTATTGCCCAGTGTAGTGTGATGAAATAGAACTCTCCACTTCCTGTCATTTTCAGCTTTAAAGTCACTAAAAGCAGAGAATAGCCCAGGTTTAAAAGACATGTATTTACTTTATTGACATTCAAGACCTTTCGTACTATTGGTACTATTGGCCACGGGTTTGAGAAGAAGGATCCCATTATATTAAAGGTTGCAATTTGCATAATGAAGGTTTTTAGCAGGAAAAGCATCTGTAATTGAATAAATGCAAACTAGATGTGTTTGACTGTTTAATGATGTACAGTGGAACACGCAGGCCTCGTCAGGGTCAACAGAGGCACATTATGCACTTTGCGCTACATTTTTTGTATGAAAAGCGCTTTATAAATAAACTTTGATTTGATTTGATTATGCACTCGGATGGTCTTTAAAAGCAGCCATCGCTTCCGGTGTTCTAAGTTGAATCATTTTATAAAGGTTAGTTTTGGGCGTAGTTTTGACATTTTGTGTAAGTTGGTGTATAATGCTAAATACAGGAAAATAATCACGTCTTTTATCATCTGTAGGCGGGTTTCAGATGACATCAGTCTTAGAGATGAGTGGCAGCTAAAACCATTATTATTAAATTGCTGTTTTTGATGTAATACAGTGAGTTATTCGAGCGAGTCACTCATAGGAATGATCAGGTTAGACATTTTTTAATTTACTTTTTAGATAGTTTATCAAGTACAATGTAATCAATAGGGAAAAACTGGCTCCTGTTTCCCATCTGAGAGTTTAACATAATCACATTCTAAAATCTGAAAACCACCGATAAGTAAACCAGTCATAATTTGAGTTCTTGGTTGATTTGTGAAGCTTTATCTGTCAGTGTGGTGTGCATGTGAGGGAATACTGGGGTTAGAAGGCCGAGGGCACAGACGGGCAGCCTCACTTTTATCAGTCTACCCCAGGGCAGGTATGGCTGAGCTGATTCCCATCACCAGGTCTGGAGTGAATGAGCAATAAGTGCATTAAACCCGCGGCCCCCAACCTTTTTTGCACCACGGACGGACGGTTTAATGTCAGACAATATTTTCACAGACTGGACTTTAAAGTGTGGTGGATAAATACAACAAAATAAAATGATACGACTAACACAAAAGCTGTGGTATTTTGTAAAAATGATAATAAACGTTTCCAAAGAACATCTGTTTTTTTCCTCATTTTGCAGCTTGTGGGTTTAATATTAGCGTTAATGTATCACAGGACTGAGACTGAGTCAAGACTGAGTCAAGAGTGAGTTATATTAGGATCTAACGGAGAGAATTTGGTGATTTTTCAAAACAAAACATTGTTCAGACTCAGATAATAAATAAAACAGAAATAATGTAAGTTTTTTAATGCTTACTTAATGTGCCCATGACAGGTTAGGCTACTCATTTTACTGAAACACAATTAAGATCATTACACTGAAGAATTTACTAAAAATGTTAAAATATTTCCCCCTGTTTAACCACATGTTTTTCCAGTGTTTGTTTATTTAAACTACAATTAGCAAATAAACTAACTTAACCTAAATGCATTGCTGGTGCTATATTAATATTTCACTGTTATTTTAGCCCACAGAATCACAACTTGTACTCCTGCTTCAAATCCACCCCCTATTCATTGCTTTTGGCCCATTCCTTGTGCGAACTTGAGAGAGGATGTTGTAACACAGTGAAATAAGTGAGCATAGGCCTGAACTGCCCTTAGGCGTGTCGCTGTGAGGGCGGACACTTACTATGATGGAACGTTCCATCTGATAAACAACAGAACGAAAGATTTCAACACATCAGAGCCCAAACTGGTTATAAAAAAAACATCAATATTGTGCAATGGAAAGTTAATTTTAAGTATCATGTTGTATCCACTGTCTCTTCAACATGAGGTTAAAGGTGTAACTCTGTAACAGTTCTAATGGACGGTTTGACACGTACTTGTCTCCATGGAGATGTTTGTGCTTTGTCTAGAATGTTCCACGGTATAGCTTAAACCTTTCTATCATAAGGGAGATGAGCAGGTTACAGCAGTGCGCTACATCACAGGTCAGATCTGTGGAGAGTCACACCTATTCACAGAAGGAATTATTGTCTTTTTGACCCCATAGAAACACCCGTAATGAATAAACGCTAGATGGAAATGTTTAAAGTCATACCATGGAACATTCCAGACTGTGCAATAGCATCTCCATGGAGACAAGCAGGTGGTGAACGCTTTAAATAGACGTTATGTGCAGATTTAGGTTGACATTTATGCATTCTTCATATTGAAAGTGAGGCAAGCAGTCGATAGATCTGACCCGGTGATATCATCTTCCTGTCTCCATGGAGAAAGATTAGTTTAATGTCATCTGTGGAACATTTCATCTTGATGAAGACAAGCAGGTGACACACCCTCCCACATAAAAGTTACATAGTGGACTTTTAAGTATATTTTTATTAGTAATCAAAACACTTGGAAAGGACAACATGCAAAATAGCCAAGTTAAATGCCATAAAGTGTATTATTTTATTCTTATTTCAAACCAAGGTTTAGTTTGTTTTCATACTTGACAGTTTCGACTGTTCACTAACGGTCTTCATCAGAGTGGTCACGTGATGTTGCGGTGACGTGTCCGGTCGGCTGATTTATACAGGTTTTGGCGCTGTCTTCCTACCAGTGGAGACGGGATAACAGCGCCATCTGCAGTCAGACTTCTTCAGGACAGTATCCCAGGTATGTGAGAGTAAAAAAGCCCCTCGTCCTGCTTTATAGTCCCAATGGCATGTTTCCGTATTTACTAGAGTATAAAGATGAAAGAATCCATTAAAATAAATTACCGGATGACCAAATGAATGTTGTTGGACTATAACATGCACTGTTTCTGGCAAAGCTATAACAGCTCCATGGAGATAAGCAGGTGGCAGACTCCCCACTAGAAAAAGTCACATAGTTTATGCTCTGTTAAAGGTGCACTGTGTAACTTTGCTGGTGTCGGTTTTTTGAATTTTTCTAAATATTTTGGGTAAATAAAATCAACTGCAAATGAATAAATGCAAGATGGATGTTTAATGCCATACGGTGCACTCCAAATTTCTCTGATCTGCTCAAAATTTTTAAATTTATATCAGGTTATTTGTCCTGTTTTCGGATTTATTATCAACGTACTAGTTCTGAGACTGTTTAATTCCAGTCTAAAGGTAGTTTATTTTAAGATAACTTGTCGAGTAAAATTATCTTGCTGCATGGACAGATAATGTCACTACTTTTAAGTCATTTTCTGATAGATGTAAGTATTTACCGGTATATCTTATATTTTGGCCAAGCTGTTTTGCACTGTAGAACATCCCAATGCAAAACTAAGCCATTTTTATGAAGGTATGAAGAGTTACACCAGTTACTCCACCTGACTTACACAATGCACCTTTAACCAGAAGATCATTTCAAAGCATCCTTCACATGTGCACAGAGGAACTAAATAAACTCTCATTGTGGTTGTCACTGACTGTAAACTTGGACAGACTTAAGTGTACATTTAAATACATTACTGGCAGCTCATATTTATAGTAACCACAGCTGCCATTGGACAATAATTGCATTATAGCCAGTTCAGGGTTTCCATGAGGTTAAAATAGCTGTTCTGTTGTTATGGGTGTGTTTATCTAGTGCCAGTGTTGAGTTACATGCACGTTGACTAGATCATAGCCGACTACTGTGACTCAGAGCTTCCAATAGTAATGTAATAGCACCATAATGAGTACTTGTTGCATTTGTATAGTAGTTTCCACTGATAAAACTCATGTTTTCTGCATAGAGTTGGAGCCAGGCGGGATTAGACCTGAGTGCAGTTGGATTTTGAGGAAAAGTGTGACCTCTGTGCGTCACTGGAGTTACAATGGACCAAGAGTCAAACAGAAAGAAACAGAAATTCCCCAGAAGAGAGAATGATGAAGCATGCTGACAGGACAGGATTCAGATGATATCCTGTTTGTCAGTGTGCAGTAACAGTATAGTAATAGTAGTAGTAGCAGTAGTAGTAGTATTGTAGAAGCAGTGGCAGAAACAGTGGTAGTAGTGAAATAGAAGGAGAGGATTCATATATATCATAATATCCTGTTAATCAATGCATAATGCTTTTTGATCAAAGCTTCAGTAGTAGCAATAACAGTGGTACCTTAGTAGTATTAGTAGTATTGGTAGTGGCAGCAGGAGTGGTAGTAGTAGAAATAGAAGGAGTAGTAGTAATGGTGATTGTAGAAGTAGCAGTAGCAGTAGTAGTAGTAGTAGTAGTACAAGAGAGGCATGAAGAAATTGGCGAGGAGACAATCAGACAATATACTGTGTATCAGAATGCTTAGGTACAGTGGTAGCAGTAGCAGTAGTAGTAGTAGTAGTAGTAGCAGTAGCAGTAGTAGTAGTAGTAGTAGTAGTAGTAGTAGTAGTAGTAGTAGTAGTAGCAGCAGTAGTAGTAAAAGTATAAAAATACAGAAGAACAGAGACAGAAAGTGCTGACCAAAGGGGTTTCATACAATATTCTGTTTATCTGTGTGGAATGCTATTAGTAGTATTCATATTAGTAGTAGTAGCAGTATTAGTATTAGTACTAGTAATAATAATAGTAGTATATGTAGTAGCAGTAGCAGAAGTAATACTCGGGTCAGAGAGTTTAATGAGTGTGAAATGGTTTATGATTCTTTTGACATGTCTCCTTTTGGCTTGTCCCCAGTTCACTCAAAGTTTGTGAAGATGAGATAAAGGTCCTTTATGACACAAAACTGACTCTTGTGACCTTAAAGCCATGATAGAATGTTGTTACCTCATCAAAAACATACCTGGAGTTGTGTTTTTTTCATTCACACGTTTGAATAATCCTTTTATTATTGTTCTGTCTGCGTCCAAAGCTCAAAATGGTCTGTTCCACCTTGTGATGTCATGAAACAGTACTTTTCATATTGACACATACCTTCTTGGAATAAAAAAATAATAAAAATCAGCACATACAAAAATGGAGAGGGAGAAAAATAGTAGGGTTAGGTTAAGGTTAGGGTTGGGGTCTAGGGCTAGGTTAGGGTTGGGGTTAAGATTATTTTAGGTTAAGGATTAGAGTTAGAGTTAGGGATACGGTTAAATCTAGTGTTAGGATTAAGGCTACGGTTGGGGCTGGGGTTAGATTAGGGTTATTAGGGTAATTTAGGAGTTAGTTTTTGTTTTTTGTCATGGAGGCACTGTTGATAAAGTTTTAGTAAATATGAAGAGAAACTGAAACATAACATTGATCGAACTACTTTTGTGTGGGATGGTTGAAGACGATTCTAATGATGAGGCCTAAAGGAAAACCAAAGAGCAGAGGGCGTCAAGTTTTTTTTTCTATTGTTAGATGAGAAGCAGAAAACTTTGCAATTGAGTGATTTACAATGACCTGGAGAAAACCCACCCAGGCACAGGGAGAAAAAATTCAATCTTAAAAGTTTCTAAATGCAAAATTTACTCCTGTGAGCTTTAAGCTATTTTATAATGCTGTTACCGCATCAAAAACATGCCTGGAGTTGTGTTTTGTTTCATTCACGCATGTTTGAGTAACCCTTTTATTATTGGACTGTCTTCATCTCCAAAACTCAAAATGTTTTCTGTTAGAGAAGAACTCAGCCTAATATGGGATTTGTGTGTTAATCTTTTGTGAATGTTTATGTGTATGTTTTTGATGAGGAAACAACATTTAACAGATCAAAAAAATCTTAATATCGGCCCTTTAAGTAATGGTAAATTGTTTGTCCGGCTGCTTGTCTTTTTGATGTTATTACTTCACCTGTATCTTGCTTAAATACAGGTGTTTTATTGCTCAAAACATCTTGAAAAAACAGAAATTTTTACTGTGAGCAGGCTCAACTCTCCACTACCTTTTGTCTGTTAGTGTCACTCTTGTCTCCATGGAGATAGATACATTTAATGCTATCCTGTGGCACTTGTTTTTTTGTTTCTGTAATGCAATCACCTTGTTCAAACACAAACTGCAGCAGTAGCACCAAAAACAATGGTTTCCTCAGCCTCTCCTTCTGCTGGTAGATATATTCATTTTTTCTTTTCCCAAAAATGTGGAAAAAGTGAGTCGTATATAAAGCAATACATATTCATTTTAATGTAATTGCCAAAATGTGTAATATATTATGTCATTTGTAAATACATTTCAGACACTTGCCCCACTCTAAGCTGGACCTCCCCGTGCAGTGTGTTGTGAGCGTTGTATTGGTGTGTATTTTGACACCAGAGTCAGAAATAGCCCCTCACGCCCAGAGACACACTGCTCCACATTACAGTAAGAGCCCCGCTTCAGTGAATGGGAACACAGTGCTGAGAAACCATGTCCCAGAGCCAGAAACAGAGCCAGACCAGGTCAACAAACGCTAAACTGGACTCTACCTGGACCCTACACCGCACCTGTCTGAGGAGAGGGATTCACAGGTGAGTGTTTAACCAGAGCAGAGGTGGAAAGTTACTAACAACAGACTCTGTGCGTGATATCGCCTGGCAACCACACCAGCATCTCTTCTTCCTGTCCAGTTGTGTTTCTATGGGGTATTTGCTGAGTCATGTATTTAAAGGTGCATTGTGTAACTTTTCTGAGGGAGGGTCTGTCAGGTTCGTTTCTCCATGGAGATGTTATTGCTTTATCTGGAATGTTCCACAGTATGGTATTAAACCTTTCTGTGTTCATGGAGACCAAACTAGATCAAGTGATAGATCAGATCTGTGGAGAGGCAACCGCACTCACAGTCAGAATGTCTCGTTTTCTCTGTATTTTTGAGCCATTAAACCCCCTGTAATTGAATAAATGTTATTTAGAGCTGTTTTAATTTAGGGTGACCAGATGATTTTCAAAATAAAAAGTTGGGACATCGCTGGTTTGGGTTGGTTGGTAATAATAAAATTGTGAAATGAGTGTGTAATTAAGGAAAACTGTCATGCACTCAGCACTAATGTGACTCAGTATAGTCACATTTTCTTTGTGTTCTTGTCATTTTTAAGCAGCTTTTCTGTATTTTACCTAAACTAAAGACAGTTTATGCCTCTTTACTGTTGGCAGGGATCAAATTGATCCAAAATCTGGGACAGTTCCTGTATAAAACTGTGACATAAATAAATCTGTCAGTATATACCTCACTGTTGGGAGGTATATAGTGAGCAGTGTTTCCAGCAGCACTTTATAGTTAAGGCCTTGACAACAATTGCCCCGCGCCTTGAATACACCCCTCCGAAACACATGAATTCTCACAAAACTACAGTCGTCACAACTCGATCCTCATGACCTGGTCCTCACATTCCGGTCCTCACATCTCTGTTGGCCCGTTAGCCTTTAAGGCCTATTATTACTCTGACCATGAGGGTTTTGACTCCAATAGCGACAGTAAAGTAGTTGCAGTAGTTCTACAGTAGGAGCTTCACAAGTATTTGTAATATTTGCAGCAAACAGTGGGTTGAAGAAGCGCATTGGTGTAGTAGTAACTACAGTAATAACAGTCCATAGTTCGCATTTAGCCTTGTGGTATCTACAGTAGTAGTAGTAGTACTAATAGTGGTAGTAGTACTAGCAGTAGCAATAGCAGTGGCACTAGTAGTAATAGTAGTAGTAGCAGTAGAGGTCGTGGTAGCAGTGGCAGTAGTACAAGAAGTGCTGGTAGAAGTTGCATGTAGTAAAAAATATTAGCTGTAGTGGCAGTAGTACTAACAGGAGGTCAACAGGTCCATATCACTGGGGCTATTGCTGTGATCGTGGTAATAGTTTTGCTTAGAACATTTCCACTTTTTTCTTTTTTTTCTCTCCAACTTTGAACTCCTCAAAAGTCACACACTGTAGACTGTAAACAGGATCCTCTTCTGTGTTTTCAAAGGACTCATATAGCGGACTTTTCAAATGAAAGTCTGTCACTGGCTGTCATTGTTGTCTCTTCAAAGATAAATCACTCTGAATGAATGAATGATTCTGCTTCTGTTTGTTTGGTGTGTTTTTTGTGCTTTATGCAATATATTGTCAACATGTCAAAGTAGAGGCATTGTTGATAAAGTTTTAGTAATTAAAGTTGTGCTCATGAGTTTACATACCCTGACAGAATTTGATTGATTTCTTGGCCAATTTTCAGAAAATATGAATGAAAACACAAAAACTTTTCTTTCACTCATGGTTAGTGCTTGGGTGAAGCCATTTATTATCAAACAACTGTGTTTCCTCTTTTTAAATCATAATGAGAACAGAAACTACACAAATGACCCAATGAACTTGGAGTCTTTTGTGATAGTTGTGGATGTGTTCTTTTCTCTGATGGTAAAGCTGCTCATTCTTCTTGGCAAAAGGCTCCAGTTCCTGTAAATTCTTGGGCTCTTGTCTGAACTGCAGCTTGAGATCTGCCCAGAGGCTCAGTGATACTGAGGTCAGAAGAGACGAACACTCCAGAACCTTCACTTTATTCTGCTGGAACCAGTGACAGGTCCACTTTGTGTTTTGGATCACTGTCATGTAAGAAGAAAGAAATCATAAATTCTGCCAGGGTATGTAAACGTATGAGCACAACTGTATGAGAGAAACTGAAAGATAGAAGATGATTCTAATGATGAGGCCTAAAGGAAAACCAAAGAGCAGAGGGCATCAAGTTTTTCTGTTGTTAGATGAGAAGCAGAAAACTTTGAATTGAATTTGACCGATTTACAATGACCCGGAAGAAACCCACCCAGACACCGGGAGAAAAAATGCAATCTCAAAAGGCAATATAAACACTAAATTTACTCTTTTTGAGCTTTAAGCCATTTTATAATGCTGTTACCTCATCAAAAATGTACCTGGAGTTGTTTTGTTTCATTCACATGTTTGAGTAATCCTTTTATTAATAGACAGTCTACATCTCCAAAACTCAAAACACTTTGTTCCACCTTGTGATGTCATGAAGCATTAGTTTTCAAGCTAGCATCTACCTTTTACTTTTAGTTCAGTAGAGATTGTAAATTTCAGGGCTGAAATTATCCAAATGATTCTAATGAAGGTGTATGGAGCGCTTCCCGTATTGCCAAATTTCGATTGTCTAATTTTGATTCCTTTGTATGTCTTGTACATGTGAAGACATTGACAAATAAAGGCTATGACTACGACAACTACTAATAAATGACATCACAAGTTGGAACAGCGTTTTCAATTTGAGAGAAGAAATCAGTCTAAATATGCAAGTTTTGTGTTAAACATGTGGATGAAACAAAACACAACTCCAGGTCTGTGTATGATGAGGAAACATTATAACATAGATCAGAAAATTGCGTAATTCATAAATTATTTTATGACTTAAACTGAAATCACATTCCACACATTTTTAGCCCACTCACTTGAAGACTTGCTGCTACAGGCGTTACCACAGGAACTCTTCGAACTGTTTGGACAGAGAAGGGAACTGTATTGGCAACAAAAACATATCTTTAAAGGCAGAAGTTGAGGTCAAACAAGTCAGTACCAAGACACTGATATAGATATAGAGAGATGGGCACTAATTCTCAAATAGATGAAATGGCAGAAAGAGGGAGGGAAGAGAGAGTGTATTTGTATGAATGGGTCCAGAAGTGATGAGTTAAAAGATTGATTGCAGACTGTATAATATGACAGCTACCTGGTTGCTACAGATGAATAATAAAAAAAAAACCAACAACAACAATGAAATTCCTCTAAAATAATATGTATAATTATGAAAAATGTTTTAACCAAAGGATTATAAGAGCAAAAAATATAATGCCTGACCCCAGAGTTCTTGAATCTGGAACCTTTATTTGGCCCTTTCACAAAATAAATAAATAAATAAATAAATAAATAAATAAATAAATAAATAAATAAATAAATAAATAAATAAATAAATAAATAAATAGCATATAGGTCTTTGAATTGTCATCAAGGAAGTGTAGGACATCTTCAGCTGTACTATTTAGCCATCGAAAGTAATAAATACAGGTTTATCAATTTTCGAGTGCAATTATTTGTTGTAAATATAACATTTTAATCTGTAATGTGTGTAACTGACTGATAAAAACATTTTTACGACACACAATCATCAATATAATGAATATTGCACCAAGAAAAGGAAGATGAGGGATTTACTACTAAATTCCACTTTTTCAAAGTATCAAACTTTAACACAAATTTTATACACAGTTTTACTACATACTACATACTACACTGCAATGTAAAAAAAAGCAATTATAACTTGCTTCATCAGATTGAGTGTTCATGTTAAATGTGATAGATATGTAATATATAATACTCCCTACAACTGTACAACAACTCACTCTTATGTAAGAGACAACCCTATGTCCTGTCAATTTATATGAATTATATGAATTATATGAATTATATGAATTATATGATATTATATTATATTATATTATATTATATTATATTATATTATATTATATTATATTATATTATATTATATTATATTATATTATATTATATTATATTATATTATATTATATTATATTATATTATATTATATTATATTATATTATATTATATTATATTATATTATATTATATCATATTATATTATATTATATTGTGATGTGTGAGCGACTGTGTCCAAATAATTTCCCTTGTGGATCAATAAAGTTTTGTCTAAGAAAGTCTAAAAATTGTAAAGAAAGTTTGAAGCGGTGAAACAGCGCTATCAGACTATAATTCATTTCTTATTATAAGCAATAAGTGTATTCTCAGAACAGCGTGTTGACCTCAGTGCCTCGTCTTTCTCACCTGAAATCAGATGAAGAGCGCTGAGTTTGACCAGAGGCAATCACCGACCTCTCCCACACAGTTTCCCTTCATAAATGTGTGCGCTAATAACCATTTACTGCGCCCATTTAACCGTTTGGACTTGGCCTATCTAAACTATTGCTAAAGTCAAAAAGAAGGAGCTCCATGGTAACGGGGACACTTGAGTTCACAGGCCTATTGATGTTTTGCAGTGACAACAGGTTGAGGGTGTGTTTAGGAGTTACAATGGGCTCTATTTGGGCGCTTATGTCACAAACCAGGAAGAGGTTTGGAAAGATGCGATGACAACCGGCGGGCTCTGTTCGTGTTAGTAAATCTGACAAAATGTAGGAAAAATGACAAAATGTCCCAGTTTTCTTCATCTACATGTCACTGTAGCGTTCCGTTATGTTTGGCTAATCAACAATTCCAACCATACCTCACAGTTTTCATCATTTCCCCACTGACGCACAACTCCAAGCGCACTGGGTACATGTGATTAGAAGAGACGAGGGCGCCAAATTCAAGATGACTCCAAACAGATGATACAGACTTCGAAGGCGGCACGGTGGCTGAGTGGCTAGCACTCATGCCTCACAGCAAGAAGGTCGCCCGGGCCTTTCTGTGTGGAGTTTGCATGTTCTCCCCGTGTCTGGATGGGTTTCCTCCGGGTGCTCCGGTTTCCCCCATCAACTCAAAACATGCACTGTAGGTGTGAAAGTTGTGTGAGTGAGTGTTGGTGGTGGTCGGAGGGACTGTTGGCGCCGCTTGGCTTGGCAGCCGCGCCTCCGTCAGTCTGCCCCAGGGCAACTGTGGCTACAACAGTAGCTTACCACCACCGCGTATGGAGTGAATGAAAAAAAAAAAAAGCTCTGTAAAATGCTGTAAAGCACTTTGGGGACATGTGTCTGTGTAATGTGCTATATAAATAAACCTTACCTTTTACTGCTGATGACGTTTAATTCAGTGGGTATTATCAGAGTTGGTCGTCAAGCCCAGTGTCAGGAACTACATATGATGACAGAAGTTGTCCTGGTTTGTGACGTCAGCGTGAATAGAGCCCATGGTGACACAAAGCACACATTAGCAAAAACTGCCAAAAATGTTTGAATATAATCTGAAAAACATACAAAATTGATTTAAAAAAAAACTTTTCAGGAGCCTGTGATCAGTGCGAGCGTGATCCTGTTTAGGCGTTTGATTTTCAACAAAAAATGTGAGTAACAACCTGAAAAACTGTAATTTAACGTGCGAGAGACTTGTTTTTAAAGCACAAAAGTTGCTCCAATCAAATCAGCTCTTTCTGGTCACATTGAATTAAAATTAAACTTCCGGTGTAAATGTGTTCCATTGCAACAGTTGGGAAAATGTGAACACTCGAGAAAGTTTAATGTAACATCAGGTATCACAAGTTCCTGATAGAGTCTGTTAGCTAATGTTATTTATTTATTTATTTGTAAAGGGATAGCACATGTTAATGAACATTTAAAATGTAAATATGCAAAGATTAAAGCCAACATAGCTAATTTCCATGTCTTCAGTCCCTTGGCAGGTTACATGTCGGTGACTCAGTTATGACAGTTTGACTATTACATGTTGCGAAAACAACTTCTGTCTACTGTCACATGATGTGAAAGAAAGTCTAAATGTCACTACAAAGTTTTTAGAAGACACTTTCTCTACACATACATAACTTAACATATCAAAATGACGAAAAGACAATTAGCTCATGCGCCGCCATTTTTGCTGTAACGTAAATCCATCCGACTCGGTCTGCACTGAACTAAGCCCCAGTTTTCCCCGAAACCTGAGCACAATAGGATGCAGCATTCATCAAAAGAGAGTCAAAAAGGGTCTCCATGGTAAGGGAGACGTTTGAGTTTACAGGCCTTGGTGAACTCAGTGACAATTTTTACTGCACTGACCTTTTGGAAGAAAAGCTTTCAGCAAGATAATATATGCAGTTTTAAGGTCACGTAGGACTCAAAGCTATTTAAAGATGCTATTGACAGGACATACATCTCAGAGCAGTGGAACCCAAGCATGTGCAATGGGAAACAAAGAAGAACAACGGGGAGATTGGTTGAGTCTTAATAGTAGGCAAAAAACATAATTCTTACTGCATTGTTATATATAAAGAATTAGAAACGTATAAGAAATGACAAAAGTTGCGAGGGTTGTGCGTTATGCTGAGAAAAATATGTGTGATCTAAACTCAATTTGCTATTTTGATGAAATTGTCACATTGTGATTCAGCAGTTCTGTGTTTAATGCAGCTATTCTCAAATACAAGATGGATTCCCCACCCACTCCTCCTATTGGTCAACTTCGGTAACGCTCTGAGTGAGTGACAGGCGGATTTGACCAATCACAGTGAAGTTTGAACTGTCAGAAGCAGCAGAGAGCCAGGTGAGGGGAGGGGGGAGGCGAAAAATAAACTTACAGATTCTAAAATAGGCTATAAAGGGCTCATATTACGCTATTTTTTGATCTATACAGTAATACAGGAAGTGCTCCACTATTTTTTTTTAAACTCCATGCATCTTCACTAGAATCATTTGGATAATTTCAGCCCTGGAATTGCCAATCTTTACTGAACAAAGAGAACAGGACAGACTCATAATAGGGCATTGGAGAGGACAGACTAATATATATCTATAATATATATAAAGGATTACTCAAACATGTGTGAATGAAACAAAACACAACTCCAGGTCTGTTTTTGATGAGGTAACAACATAATTACATGGCTAAAAGCTCACAAAAGTCAGTTTTATGTAATGTGATCTTTTTTAGCATATTACCTACCAGTATGTGTGTTTCAGAATTATAAAAATGTAGGACCACTGTTACGGCGATTAGCAATTTTAAAACTAAATGTTCTATCTTTTGTAGGAAAACAAGTTCTCAAAATGTTGCATATAACAGGAAATGGGAACCAGGACAATTTTATGTAATTGTACTGCATTTAACATGTTTATTTTGTTAAGATAATTCTAAAAACCTTTCCCACAATCTCAGTTTAATCTAAAGTGGACTAGTCTGGACTATTTTCTGCTTGTTTTTGTTGATTTTCCCATAATAAACTAATGTTACAATACAACATGCCCAAAGTACATCCTGTATTCGTGGTCAAATGGAATAATTATTTGCATCTCTTTCCTACCACTCTGTCCATTTACTGTGATTAAGGTGGCTGTTAGGTGCACTATTTCACATTATATTAAATGACCATGAGCAAAATGACAAAAGTAATGTATGTCCGGATGTACACAGGTCATGTTTCAAAACAACATCACCACTATGTTATCTAAGGGGCCACAGTCGATTGCTGTCATGTTTTTTTTTTTCTACCAAGTTATAACATTAGTTTCTTAGCCAAAACATGCCCACATAGGTTTTAGATGTCACCCATGCACCTTTGACTAATTAAGAGATTTCTCTACTGTAAAATTCTGACAAATTCTTAACCCACAAATCTACGTCACAAGCCAGTTCTCCAGTATGACACAGTTGTGGAAAAAATTATGTTTCTCTTGATGATAAATAATGAATTCATTTGTGAAGCCTGATGAGTTTTTGGAATACAATGGTTTATAGTTGATACAGCAGATGTGGACGGGGCGTAGGCCTGCCCTGGCCAGACCCACAGCCTCTCCTCACCAACAGTATGTCCCTCCTGTGTCAGACTCCGAATGATAGAAAACACCAAGTTTATATACACTGAGATGACCAGAGAACAGACATTTCAAAGTGAGAAGGTGACGACTCCTACTGAGGTGTGGCCAAATGTGCTTGATCTGATTTCCATCCATATTCACTTGCATTTGTCACTTCCTGACAAGATTAGCAAGCACAGGGAACAGAAGAGTTTACAGTGAAGGGTCTTTCTAACACCGTCTTTAACTACCAAACCAAATGGCAAAAGAAGAAATTCAATATGTCAACTGGACAAAAGTTTATTTTGGTCGAATACGTTTCACAGCTCATCCAAGCTGCTTTTTCAGTTCTGGTCAGAATGCTGAAGGCCTTATTATCTGCCTGAAGGGGAGCGATAACTAGACTGAAACTACTCTGAAACTAACACACCTACTTGTTTACAGTTTACATCTACCCATCCACCTAAAAGCCACAGGCAGCTCCTTTGAGGACAGTGAGGAACAGATATTAGCCAGAGACAAGAACTGATTTGAAAGGGGAATTAAAGAGTTTTTTTTTATCCTTCCTTAAACAGAAATGGAGGCTTCAGACACCATCTCTTTATAACTCTATCCTCAAACTGTGTGTAAAAATCCCTCAGTTCTCCAGGTAGAATCCACGGCAAAAGGAGAAATTCTATTCTATCAACTGGACAAAAGTTTATTCAGTCAAATACGTTTTGCAGCTCATCCAAGCTGCTTCTTCAGTTCTGGTCAGAATGCTGGAGGACACTGCCTTAAATCTGCCTGTAAGGGGAGGGGTTAGCTACCAAGAAATTACTCTGAAACTAATACCATACTTGCATACAATTTCTGTTGTTAGCTCGGCCTATTGAACTTGCCCTGAGTGCGGAGTCATATTAGCAGAATCATTCAGTGTCTCTTTTTCTAGGTATATTTGAGCTATAAAACCACCTGTAACTGAATAAATGTAAGGTAGAGCTGTTTAATGCCACACTGTGGAACATTCCATGAAAACCAATGACATCTCCATAAAAACAAGCAGGTGACGGACCCCCAACCAAAAGGTTACACAATGCACCTTTAAGTTATATTTGTTTTTTTTACCCAGTAACTACAACAGCTCTTGGGGTGAAAATGAGACTGATGCCTGGTGTCTGCTTGCCATTATAAAGTATTTTACTATAATGCAAGACAGGAAGTGCACCCTTAGCATGCTATTGTTGGTTAGCCTTACAGGTTAGGCCTCTGAAAGCGGTGAAAAACTGCTTATAAACTCATCAATGCACCAGGTAAATGAGGAATACATTTGAACGGCTGCCATTTGTTCTGTTTTTCACATATTTAAGACAGCAAAAATCAGGTACAGCACCTTTAAAATATTCATTTTCTGCAGAATTTAAGTGAAAAAACAGTTGGTATGAACTCTACTGGCCAGAAAAATACATATGTGCAGCCCAATTTGTATGTGGCCGTGTCTAGACCAGGACGAAACCAGAACTGAACCAGGACTACATCAGGACTAAAGCAGGACGTAACCAGAACTGAACCAGGACTGAACCAGGACTACACCAGGACTTAACCAGAACTGAACCAGGACTAAAGCAGGACGTAAACAGAACTAAACCAGAACCAAGTCAGGACTAAAGCAGGCTGTAAACAGATTTAAACCAGGACTACATCAGAACTATACCAGAACTGAACCAGAACTGAACCAGGACTGAACTAGGACTACATCAGGACTAAGCCACGGCTAAACCAAAACTGAACTAGAACTACACCAGGACTATATTAGGACTAAAGCAGGATGTAACCAGAACTGGACCAGGACTACATCAGAACTAAAGCAGGACGTAAACAGAACTGAACCAGGACTGAACCAGAACTACATCAGGACTAAACCAGGACTTAACCAGAACTGAACCAGGACTGAACCAGGACTACATCAGGACTAAACCAGGACGTACACAGAACTGAACCAGGACTACATCAGAACTATACCAGAACTGAACCAGTACTACATCAGGACTAAGCCACGACTAAACTAGAACTGAACCAGGACCACATCAGGACTAAAGCAGGACATAACCAGAACTTAACCAGAACTAAACTAGAACTGAACCAGAACTGAACCAGGACTACATCAGGACTAAGCCACGACTAAACCAGAACTGCACCAGGACTACATCAGGACTAAAGCAGGACGTAAACTGAACCAGGACTGAACCAGAACTACATCAGGACTAAACCAGGACTTAACCAGAACTGAACCAGGACTGAACAAGAACTACATCAGGACTAAAGCGGAATGTAACCAGAACTAAGCCTGAACTAAGCCAGAACTGAACCAGGACTATATCAGGACTAAAGCAGGACGTAACCAGAACTAAAACAGAACTGAATGAACCAGAACTGAACCATGACTGAACCAGGCCTACATCAGGATTAAATCAGGAGGCTGGTCCCTGAGGTCCCTGAGGTCCTTGAGGTCCTTGAGGTCCCTGAGGTGGTTCTGTCAGGCCGGGGAATTACTTTGGTGCTGGTCATGGAGAGACTTGTACACAAACAGCAGCCAGTTTAGTGCAGCACAGGAGCAGGAGCAGCACTGAGGCGGATCACATTTGATCAGAACAGTTTGAAAGTTGTGGTGGGCTGAAAAATGACAAAGGAGTTTTTCATCTGCAGGAAGTTACCGTAGTAAACTGTTGGTACAGCTTTTCCAAAGACTTTACGTAAAAATGGCAGGTTTTTCAGTACTGTGGCATCAAGACCGCTCTTCAGAGACTTGGTGACTGTGGTTTTCAGAGTTCTTGGGACTTGGGACTTTACTATTATTATTTTATTTTTTATATTATTATTTTATTTTGTGTGTAAAACATGAAGGCAGTGTGGACTCAGCCAGTTTTGGGCTGTGGGTTTGTTCATCTGTTAATCTGTTGTGTGGTGATGTGTATCTTTGAAGTAAACATGTGACATTTTCATTTTCAGATTTGAGTGTTATATCAGTTATATTTCTCAACCACAAAACCGTTTTCTTAGGAAGTTAAAAGTTACAGCATTTTGCACAGACATGTTTAGATTTATCTAAGACAATATTTGAAGTGTATATTGACTTTGTTGAATTATGTGGTTGGTTTGAGCAAGAAGTTATGCATTTACAGAGAGCCAATTCATTATAGGACATATTGCACTAAAAATTATGCTGTAAAAATATATATATGCACGGTATATTACACAGGTTTAAAACATAATTCTTAAAAAGTGTGTATGGCTCAAGTCTTATATTAAAAATACAGGAAAAGTTTTGTTTTTCATTTTAAGCATTTAACTGATGAGAATGTAATTTAAAATGTACATATGCATATTATTTGCAAGTGACAGGGCAGATCTGTGGAGAGGCAACCCTGCTCACAGTCAGAATGCATTTTTTTTGGTGGTATTTTTGAGTTATAAAACCACCTGGAATTGAATAAATGTGAGATAGAGCTGTTCACTGTCATACTGTGGAACATTCCAGGCAAAAATAGTTACATAGTGCAACTTTAAGGAACATGATGTTAAAGTTGAGATGTTTTTTGTATATTCACATGGCTTCTGGGGGCTATCTCGGCAAATCTGAACCCATAAAATGACGCACACACAAGGATCACATCTCCCTTCTGTTTCTCTTTCCATGTTTGACTCCCTGGCTGCGCACATAACTTACTATTTTAAAGTTGTACTGTGCAACTTTTTTGGGAGAAGGTACACAGCCTTCTTGTCTCTGCCTAGCTTTATTGCTATGATCAGAATAGTCCAGCATGGCATTAAACTGACCTGTCTCCATGGTGACAAGCAGGCGATAGCAATAGACAAGTGAGTGGTGTGGAGTGGAAAGCCTGCTGTAAGAAAGCATGTTTTTCCATTGCATTTTTGGATCAATAACAGATTATAGTATTTATGTATTGATACTTTGCAGTGGCAATGCACAGATTAGCAAAACACTGTCAAATAAGTTTTAAGATGATCTGAAAACAAAATACAAAATGGATTTAAACAATACATTTTCAGGAGTTTGTGATCAGTGCAATTGTTCATTGTCTTGTTTAGAAGTTTGATTTTCAACAAAAAGGTGAGAGTGACTAAGTGAAAAACTGTTGGCGAATGCTTGCAAGCTTGTGACTGTAATTTAATGTGTGAGAGACTTTTCTAACAGCACAAATCACCTCAACTATGCTAGGGTGACCAGATGTCCCTATTGACCCAGGACAGTCTCAGTTTTGAGCCCCTGTGCTCCCTGTCCCAGCAGATTTACCCCAAACCAGTGATTTGTCCCAGTTTTATACAAGAAATGTTCCAGATGTCCCTATTTTGGACCTTTTTGATCCTTGCCAACAGTAAAGAGAAGCATAACTTGTCACTTGTCTATGTAAAAAACAGAAAAGCTGCTTAGAAATGACCAAAACATAAAGAAAATGTGACTATACTGACACATGGTAGTCATGAATGGGCTGAGTGCAGAACAGTTTTCTTTAGTCCTTAATTATGTACTTGTTTGACGGTTTTATTATTACCAACCACCAAAAAAACAGAGATGTCCCTTTTTATTTTTGAAATACTGGTCACCCTAAGCTAAGTCATCTCTTTTTGGTCAGATTGCGTTAAAATAAAACTGAGCAGGGCCTCTAGTTAGCATTACACTCCTGGGCAATGTTGATGACATCAGCTGCAAAGTACAATTTACCAAAATGTGAAACTTTGACAAATATATTTTGACATTTTGACACAAAGCGATAACATCTCCACTGAGACAAGCAGTTGGCAGATCCTTCACCAGAAGAGTTGCATAAAGCATCTTTCTGTAGCGTGCAGAGATAGTGGTATGTTTGCAAAAGTCTAGCTCATATTCAGATCCATTAATCAGATAAATGGGTGAAAGGAAAGTGACGTCATGTTCACTGATTGGTGCTTCTGATAAAGTTTGCAGGAGGCGGTGGTTGTGGTGGTTGTGGTGTTTTATCTGCTAAGAGATGAACAGTAGTGACTCAGTATGGGCCTATAGAAATTATATACACTGGTTCAGTTGTCTTACAAATCACAAATGAAAGACAAAAACAAGTAGAAATGGCCACATAATGAATCATTTGATCTAAAAATATAACTCTTTATCAAGTTTAATAGCATTGTCCTCTTCTGTGTGTTCTGGGCATGTGTCTCATCTGTATTAGTCGCGTTGAGTTCTACTAAAACAGAAAAACTTTTCTCTGTCATGGGCCTGTTTTGGGTCCAGATGATGTCACTATAGCTCAGAGTTACCGGATTTTAACCTCATCTACCCCATCACCTACCGTAACCCATTAGACCTTGTGTTTTCAGCAAACAACATTAGACTGACGTATATTCATTAAGCTCAGTGTGCAACCGCGGCAACGAGTCAACGAGTTCTCCAAAATCCCAAAATGTAAAGTTGCATTAAGTGTCACGATCGAATAAAGGTAGGACGCAAAGGCAGACAGGAATCCAAGAGAGTTTACAAGGATTTATTACAAAGATGATGAATATAGCCGGGGTAGCAGGCAGGTCAGGAGGGCAGCGGGTAGAGTAGGCAGGCAGGGTAGGACAGCCTGGAGCTGAGGACGGAGCTGGAGCTGGGCCAGGCAGAATGGTTGGGAGCTGGAGCAGAAAAACAGACGGGTGAGAAAAAACACAACAAACTGGGCGGAAAATTCATAAAGTGCCGGAGCAGGCGTTCACCACGGAGGTTAAGTGACGATCTGGCGGAGATGGTGAGGAGAAACCAGGTAGATATACAGGGATGATTGGAGATGGGAAACAGGTGCACAGGCCAGCCCAGGAGCAGGAGGAGGAGTCGGACACGCCCAGCAGATCCGGAGAGGAAGGAGGTAAGTGAGGGGGAGGGTGAAGCAGGGAAGGATCGCACCAGGAGTGTACCATGACATTAAGTGTCTGCCACCTGACTGTTCCCGTGCAGATGTTTTTGTTTTTTCAACCTAAACTCGTGGCCAAAAGTGAAAGTGAACCTATATCGAGAGGTAACTAGACTTTATTTGTCACTAGGACTACATTAAAGAGGCACTATGTAACATTCTTGGCCTAGAATGTTCCACAATATGGTATGACAGTATGGCAATATCTAAATCAATGGAGACAAGTAAGTAGCACCACCAAAACAAGTTACAGGCACATTTTTAAGGTATTTTGAGCAATAAAAAATAAAAACATCCATCCATCCATGTTCTTCTCCTTATCCGGGCTCGGGTCGCAGGGGCAGCAGTCTAAGCAGGGACTCCCAGACTTCCTTGACCCCAGACACTTCCTCCAGCTCCTCTGGGGGGACTCCAAGGCGTTCCCAGGCCAGCCGAGAGAGATAGTCCCTCCAGGGTGTTCTGGTTCTTGCCCGGGGCCTCCTTCTGGTGGGACATGCCTGGAACACTTCCCAAGGGTGTCCAGTCAGCTGATTTATGCTGTATTCCTACCGGTGGAGGCAGGACAACAGCGTCATCTGCAGTCCGACTTCCTCAGGACAGTATCCCAGGTGTGTGAGAGTAAAAAAGCCCCTCGTCCCAGTTTATCGTCGCATGGGCACATTTCTGTATTTCAGTTGCCTCTTTAATCCAGCGACAGTGTCTGTTGTCCTCTGTCCCAATGATGTTTTCAACCAAGATGAGGGGTTTCTTTTTTTGCTTTCACACACCTGGGATACTGTTCTGAGGAAGGCGAACTGCAGATGACGCTGTTGTCCTGCCTCCACCGGTAGAAATACAGCACCAAAACCTGTATTCTGAGAAAGACCACAGTGAGCAGTCTAAACTGTCAAGTATGAAAACAAACCTTTGGTCTGAAAAAAGAACCTAATTATCTAAGTTATTGGAAGACCAAATTAACCTCATTGGACTAGTATGAAAAGCCACAGCAGCTAGATTAAGTCAAAAAAGTTACATAGTGCTCCTTTAAAATAGTATGGGCTAATAGAAAAGTCCAAAAGAATGGCTTTTGCACCTCTTATCTCTAGATTTCATGTTTATTTAGTTTGAGTAGACAAATTGCCCATAGGAATACACTGGCGCCAGACCTGGGGTTGTGTACATAGTATTGAGACAAACTAATGCGCAAAAACTTCACATAACTAGACTCTTTTTGTTTGCTTTAGAGCTGCATTGTGTAACTTTTCGGGTGGAGTTTTTTTTTTTTTAAGGTTTTTTTAAGCTATAAAACCACCTGTAATTGAGTAAACATAAGGTAGATCTGTTTAATGTCATATTGTGGAACATTCCAGGCAGAGCAATTGCCATAGAAACAATCAGATGACAGACCCCCAACCAAAAAGTTACACAGTGCACCTTTAAAGATTACACTGTAAGTATTAAGAGACTAGCCAGCACTGTGGTGAACAGAATCTACTGTATTTGCCCACAGCATATTGTGATAATTATAACAAAGACCTTCTCAGCAGTATCTCGGTCTGTCTCCAATTTAAGACGCATGTCTGACTGTGCAAAGATTTCCCAAACCCTCACAATAGACACTAGTGTTTCTGATCCCCTCGTGTTTACTGGCACGATATTACGCAGAAGCTTTCACATTTTGACCCCAGCTGTTCCAGAACCTCCACACGCACAGATCATGTTCTCAGGGGTTTTAAAGGGCCCATATTACGCTGTTTTCTGACCTATGTCATATGTTATAACACTGTTTCCTCATCACAAACATACCTGGAGAGATGCATTAGGCTGAGTTCTTCTCCATCCATTCATCCATTCTTCCGCTTATCCAGGGCTGGGTCGTGGGGGCAGCAGTCTAAGCAGGGATTCCCAGACTTCCTTCACCCCAGACACTTCAGCCCCCTCCAGCTCCTCCGGATGGACTCCAAGGTGTTCCCAGGCCCAGAGACATAGTCCCTCCAGTGTGTCCTGGGTCTTCCCAAGGGCCTCCTTCCAATGGGACATGCCCGGAACACCTCCTGAGGGATGCGTCCAGGAGGCATCAGAACAGATGTCCAAGCCACCTCAGCTGCTCCTCTCGACGTGGAGGAGCAGCGACTCTACTCCGAGCTCCTCCCGTGTGACCAAGCTCCTCACCCTAACTCTAAGCAAGCGCCCAGCCACTCTGTGGAGGAAACTCCACAGAAAACTGACACTTGTATCCGCGATCTCGTTTTTTCAGTCATTACCCAGAGCTCATGACCATAGATGAGGGTAGGAACGTAGATTGTGTTAAATTGAGAGCTTTTTGCCTTTTAGGTCAGCTCCCTCTTCACCACAACGGACCGATACAGCGACCGCATCACTGCCAGTGCTGCACCGATCCACCTGTCAGTCTCATGCCCCATCCTCCCCTCACTCGTGAACAAGACCCCGAGATACTTGAACTCCTCCACTTGAAGCAGGGACACCCCACCCACCCGTAGGGGGCAATCCACCTTTTTCCGGTGAGTTCTTCTCTCAAACAGAAAATGCTGGTGGTAATACTACTGTATGTTTTTAAACTCCATACACCTTCACTAGAATTATTTGGATGATTTCAGCTCTGGAATTGCACATCTCTACTAAACTAAAGGTAAAAGGAGCTGTTAGCTTGAAACCTACCGCTTTGTGACATCACAAGGTGGAACAGAGCATTTTGAGTTTTGGAGAGACAGACTAATAATAAAGTCTTACTCAAACATGTGTGAATAAAACAAAACAGCTCCAGGTAGGTTTTTGAGGAGGTAACAACTTTATAACATGACTACAAGTTCAAATGAGTCCATTTTGCGTAATATAGGACCTTTAATCTGACCTACATTCAAATGTTTGGTAGTTTGATCCCTGCTGTTGCATCCTGGGCCACTTTTGTGAGTATTTCTAAACACTACAAATGAGTTTTCCCAAATACTCTTACTTGAGTAATGTTTTGGACCACTACTTTGTACGTCTAGTTTGGGGTTACTTAGTATCACTGTTGAGTAAGGGTTAAGGATTAAGAGTTATTTTTTATCGATTTTCATTTCTGTTTATACTACAGCTCAGTAAATCAAGGCAAAACTCTATTTGCGATTCCAGCGAACTCATAAATTCAACCCAGAATCTACAGGAGGGGCTGAAAATGTGTCCCGTGTCCTCTTTCACAAACGCTTATGAAACAGCTGAACTTTGGGGCTTCCTCTGATGGAGCAGCAGCTACATTTACTCAAGTCAGGGTCTGTTTACGGTCTCTCATGATGACAAAAGCAGGTCAGACATTTCCGTGTGCGTAGCTTCAAATCGTCACATGATCGGCCCTTAAGTCCCTCTGGAAAAGTTATCATGAGTGTTGTCAGCACTTTACATGCTGACGAATGTGTTTAATATTTAATAATGGATTTGATCTTGTAATTTAAAGGGCAGGTATTACGCAAAACTGACTCTTATGAGCTTCAGGTTATGTTATAAAAACATGCCGACATCTCCAAAGAAGAACTTGAGAAGAACCTAAATACGCAGGATTTGTGTTAAACATGTGTGAATGAAAGGAAACACAACTCCAGGTAGGTTTGTGATGAGGAAACAACATTATAACATCAGAAAATAATAAAACGGGCCCTTTAATCAACTGAATATAGTGCGTACAGAGCAAAATTGTGGAGTTTACACATGTTTTTCTTTGCACAGCAGCCTTCACAAAAACAAAGTTATGAATAGACTAGAGTGACCCTTGGAGCAGCGCCAGTAAAAATAAAGTTCACAGTACGGCCTGTGCATAAATATTATCATTCTGTCACTAAAGAGGTTACTGAGATACAGAGCTCAGCAGTGACTTGGAAGTCATTTTTCCAGTGATTTTTCCCATAAACTTTTCAAAAAATTGAAATATTAAAGGGCCCATATTACAGTTTTCTGATCTATGGTATAATGTTGTTATAATATTTGAGCATTTAGAGGTTTGGAGATGTAAACAGACTATAATAAAAATATTACTGACGTGTGAATGAAACAAAACACTGCTCCAGGTATGTTTTTGAGGAGGGTAACAACATTATAATGTCTTAAAGCTCACAAGAATCTATTTTGTGTAATATAGGACCTTTAAATGTAAGAAACCAGCTGTGGCAACATATTTCTGCTAAGTGAAGTTACTGTTACTGAAATTAGTCTTTAATCTGAGCTTTAATTGTACTAAATCTGACCAGAAAGATGAAAGTACAACAAGTGATCTGATTTGAGAGGTTTAATAAGTCCTCCTCGTTCTTTCTTTCTTTTTTTCTTTCTTTCTATGAGTTAATGGGAAAAATAAATGAAAAATGTATTTCCGGAACCAGGGACAAGTGGTTGAAATATATGGAATTTTTTGTTAACTGGGTAAGCACAGACAAATAATATAATGAAAGGACCAATTAAATATATGTGGCTATAAAAATAAAATGAAAGAATGATGCATTGGACTCATATAGTGCTTATTTAAGTGGTTTGAAGAGATCATATGTTATTCCTTCATTCATACTCGTGGTGTTTAGTCACAGCTGCCCAGGGGCGCACTGTTGTCAAACCTGTGTTTACTGCTCCTCTGCCACCCACTCGTCACTCAAGCATCATGTTCTTATCTTCTTAGAAAATATGGGTGAAGTGTCTTGCTAAATGGCACAGCAACAGCACAGTTTTTTTACCCTGTATCTGTGAAATTGTTTGAGTCAGTTAAAATATGATGTCCGACCCCATGCACTGTGTAAGTTTTTGGCTGGGGGTCCGTCACCTGCTTCTTTTTGTCAATATGTCTTTGCTCTACCTTAGATTTATTCAATGACCCACGGTTTTATAGCTCAAAAAACAAGCATTCTGACTGTGAGCGGGGTTGTCTCTTTTTTAATTTATTTTTTAAATTTATTTTTTATTTCATTCATTATAAAAGAAAAGGCTTTTTTTTTGTTTTAGATGACAGTACAATATCAGAATGAAAAGGAGCAGAGAGAAGAATACATCTTATATTTTCTGCCCCTTTTCACAAAAAATATATTTACTTTTCACAATTGATTTCTAGTTTAGCATCTTAATTTAACTAAAATGTGTCATAAATGTTTTCATCTAATGTTTAACTTTGCCACAGACCACTATCTCAGTTTACAGTTTCATAATTATTTAATACACTTGATTTAACCAGTTTTTTAAATATATTAAGCGATTGTGATTCTTTTATCTTATCATTTAGTTTGTTCCATAAGTTTACACCTTTTACTGCAATACTCCGTTCCTTAACCTTGGTTCTAAATCTAGGTTTTTTAAATACTTCTGTTCCCTTCAGACTGTAATTACTTACTCTTTTTTCAAACATTGTTTGAATATTAATTGGTAATACATTTCCATTTGCTTTGTACATTATTTGTAATATTATAAAGTCAATTAGATCATGAAATTTCAGTACCTTATATTTGATAAATAATGGGTTGGAAGGATCTCTAAAGTGACTGTTACTAATGATTTTCAAGGCTCTTTTTTGTAAAACAATTAGAGATTGTAAATAAGATTTACACGTTGATCCCCAGATTTCTACACAGTAAGTTAAGTACGGCACAATCAATGAGTTGTACAGTGTTCTTAATGCAGAACTATTTAATGAAAATTTAACTTTGTGTAAAACGCCAATGACTTTTGCGATTTTTCCTTTTGTATAATTTATGTGTGATTTCCAGGTAAGTTCTACGTCAATCATGACTCCTAAAAATTTGGTTTCATTTACCCTTTGAATTTCCCACTCATCTATTTTTAATGTTACATCATTTTTTATCCTAGCATTAAACATTATGAAATTTGTCTTCTTAAGATTTAGTGACAATCTATTTATATCAAACCAATTTTTTACTTTTTCCAGCTCATGATTTACTACCTGTATTTCATCTTTTATGTTTGATCCTGTATAAAACAAAGTCGGAGGGGCCGATGGCACAGATTGGCCTCGCTTCTGTCACACAGATCTGACCTGTAACTTGGTCTGGTTTGGTCTCCGTGAAGATAAAAACGTCTCATACCGCACTGTGAAATGTTCCAGACAAAGCAATAACCAGAAAAGTTACTTGATGCACCTTTAGAGTCTGGGTCGGCTTTTAGAATCACATATAATGGACTCTAATGCATGTAAACGTGTGTAGGAGGAGTTCATTAATATTCATAAAAACAACATTGTCAACATATTGATTGGTAAAAGCTTATACATTAGTCACATTAAAAATAATAGCATGTCTACTCCATGATTTTAAAGGGACTATATTACGCAAAATTGACTCTTGTGAGCTTATAGTCATGTCATAATGTTAATGAATGAATGAATTAATCATTGCATTTATGTAGCACCTTTCCAGACACCCAAAGTGCTTTACAGTTCATTGTTCATTCACTCCACACTCGGTGGTGGTAACAGCAACAACACAACACAGCTGCTCTGGGGCAGACTGACAGAAGCGAGGCCAATCTGTGCCATCGGCCCCTCCGACCACCACCAACACTCACGCACACTCACCACTTTCATACTAGGCAATGGGGGTGAAGTGTCTTGCCTAAGGACACAACTAACCAGGCCTGGCACTGCTGAGAGTCTGAGATCTGACGAGATCAGGCTTTGACAAACCGGCGCATGTTGTTACCTCCTCAAAAACATACCTGGAGTTGTGTTTTGTTTCATTCACATATTCAGATATTAGTCTATCCACCTCTTCAACGCTCAAAATGCTCTGTTCCACCTTGTGATGTCATGAAGCAGTAGTTTTCAAGTTAACAGCTCCTTTTACCTCTTGTTTAGCAGAGATGAGCAATTCCAGGGCTGAAATTATCCAAATGATTCTAGTGAAAGTACATGGAGTAAAAACTCAGTAGAGCACTTTCTGTATTACCACGTGACATCACAAGGTGGAACAGAACATTTTGAGCATTGAAGATGTAGACAGACTAATAACGGAACTCCAGATATGTCTGTGATGAGGAAACAACGCTAGAACATGAATTTAGTATAATATGAGCCTTTTAAAGTCTTTAGAATCACATCAAACAGACTCTAATACATGTGAACTGTGTAGGAGTTCATTAATATTCATGATAAACAACATTGTTAACATATCGGACTGCATTATTCACATTAAAATGATCACAGTCGACATGATATTACTGAACATAATATCCACAGCGATGATGTGAGCATTTAATTGGTGTATGAGTCTCCCGCCACAAGCCTTACGCGTCCTGTGTGTGTGTCTATAAAAAGAAGATCACATCACTCTGCACATGCAGCACGAACCATGACATCATCCTTATGGCACGCACCCCGTCACATGACCACATTCCCTTTTTTTCCTTCAAGTTGGTTAATAATTCATGAGAGACGCTCCCCTTTAAAGCGCACCACAGTTAGGAAACCAATCACGAGACTGTTTCGAGATGATGCTGACCCTGAAAACGCTGGGCTCATCTGGGGAAAGTAAAATGATACAACTGCTTCTCCCGTCGCAATGAACACACAAGGATCATAATAAAGTGATGTCACCGTGAACATAGTAGGGAAGCTGTGTGTTTTGCAACATTTGAATTGGGGTTTCTTTGACTTAAAATGAAAAAAATGTACAGTACAATGTAAAAATCTGCTGAAAAAAACAAAACAAAACAAAACAAAACAAAACAAAACATGGAGATTTGACATTGCAACGGCATTCTTGGATAGATAATAAAATAAATAAATAAAAATCAGGAAATTACCAAAAAAATGAAATTACAAACATTAAGAAAATACATAAACATTCAAATAAATAAATAAAGTCCCTCATGATAATTAAAGTATGTATGAATTGGGGTTTATTTGATTTAAAATGAAAAAAAGTACAGTACAATGTAAAAATCTGCTGAAAAACAAAAAACTTTGACATTACAATGGAATTCTTGGATAAATAATTAAAAAACACACAAACAAAACGTTGGAAATTACAAAAATTTAAACAAAATAGAACATGAAATTACAAACAAAACGAAAAGTCCATAAAATTTCAAATAAATAAACACGATAATTAAAGTGCGTAAGAAGAAGTGCACAATAAAAATGTAAGTATAATTCCCCTAATTATTTGCAGGAAACAACATTATATTTATTTTAAACCACTTTGAAATGGACAATAGCTGCATGCACTGGTACCCTTCATGAAAATATGACATAAACCACCTTTAATATTGAAAGCTGATGTCATCCACGGCTTATATTGGATTCTTTGATTTTGTGTATTAAATAAAGTATCATATAGAGACCTCCTTTTGAGTCACACAAAAATAAAGCATGACATCATCACGTGATGACCTCATTCTTACAGACCGGGGGTGATGTCATGGTGGGTGTGCAGGTGATGCCGCTCCTGGTGCTGCATTCAAGGACTGCACAACAAATACAGTACTACAATACGTGTTATCATACTGCAGAAAATATGTGTATATGTGTAGTATATGACATTTCATAAGTGGAAAGAAATTTGACTTAAATTTACTTTTACTTGCTATTTTGTAAAAGGTGGGGAATGGAGATAATAGTATTTTCAGTGATAAAACCAAAGGCATTTTTCTTTTAATCCGGATGTTGAATGAAAGTGGAAAGGTGACATGCATGTGTGATATTGCGAAGCTTTTGTATCAGATGCCCTTCCTGAACATCATCATTTATGCAGTGTAATTGTAAACAAAACATAACTTTTCCCGTACAAAGACTACAATAGACTCAAACCAGGAAGACGTTTGTAAAGATGTCGTTATAACTTCCGGCGTAGTTCCTGACACTGGGCTCGCTGGCCAACTGTGATAAAACCCATTGAAGTAAATGTGACCGTTGGTAAAATGAAGACTGCAGACGTATGTGCTGCTTGGAATCATCTTGAGTTTGTCGCCCTCGTCTCTTCCAATCGCATGTACCCAGTGCGCTCAGAGTTGTGCGTCAGTGGGGAAATGATGAAAACTGAGGCATGGTTGGAATTGTTGATTAGCCGAACATAACGGAACGCTACAGTGACATGTAGATGAAGAAAACTGGGACATTTTCTCATTTTTCCTAGGTTTTGTCCGACTTACTACGCCGAACAGAGCCGGTCGGAAGTTGTCATCGGATGTTTCCAAACGTCTTCCTGGTTTGTGGCGTAAGCGTATCGTTTATACGGCCTTAACATTCAGATCGAGTAGTCTATAAGTGTGAAAATATATGCTAAAGATTCCTCCAGTGACATGCATGTGTGATGTGGTGAAGCTTTTGTGCAAGATGCCCTTCCTGAACTTTATTATTTATGCAGTGTAAGTGGAAACATAGTAATTTTCCCGTACTAAGACTATAATACAATGTTATAGTTTATACAGCATTACTACGGATCTAATAGCCTTTATACTGTGAACATATATGCTAAAGATTCCTCCAGGGAGTTAAGGAAAAGAATCAGACATTAAAATCTGAAATGAATGATAATAACATTGGTTTACAGTGGGATTTATTTTGTCTCTTTGTCCTTTGCTCCCTCGATGCCTTTTGCCAATATGCAGCCATTACTCACACAAGCACATAACGGCACCCTGCATCTGCATTTCAGAAGGAGCAGATTGATTGTGGGGGCGGAGAGCGAGAAAGGGGGGAAAAAGAGAGAGAGAGAGAGCAAGAGGGAGAGAATGAAGGAGATAGAGAGGTAGACACAGAACATGAGATATAGGAAGAGGGGGAAGGAGGAGAGAAAGAAACAACAAAGAGAGAAGGGGTAAATTAAGAGGTACAGAGAGAAAAGGTGAGAGTGTCAGTGAGAGGATAAAGAAAAAGAGAGAGAGGGGGAGATGGAGAGATAGAGAGACACTATGAGATATAGAAGGAGAGAGGAAGGAGGAGAAAAAGAACAAGGTAAGAAAGAAGAGTGAGGGGACAGTGGGATAGACAGATAGATAGAGTAGGGGACAAAAGAGAGTGAGGTGGAGAGGGAAAGGACAAAAGAAGAGAAAGAGAGAGGAGGGTGGGCGAGTGTGTGTGTGAGAGAGATGGAGAGGTAGAGAGGGAAAAGAAGAGAGAAAGTGCCCATGGGGGTTAGTGAGAAAGCTGAGGGTAGAGAGAGAGAGAAAGAGAGTGAGAGAGAGAGAGAGAGCCACAGGGAGGTATAGAGGGAGAAGAGAGGGGAAGAGAGGAAGGGAGAGAGGCACTGGGAGGTATAGAGGGAGAAAGAGAGGGGACTAGAGGGAGAGAGCGAGAGACAGAAGGTGAAACAGAAGGAGGTGGAGGGAGAAAGAGAGAAAGAGAGACAAGGAAGCAGAGAGGGGAAGAGAGCGAGAAAGAGAGAGCCAGATAGCGAGCAAGAGAGAGAGGGGAGAGAGAGACAGAGAGAGATAGGGGAAGAGAGAGACAGAGGGACGTAGAGGGAGAAAGAGAGGGATAGAGTGAGAGAGATAGAGAGAGACAGAAAGAGATAGGGGAAGAGAGAGAGAGGGACAGAGGGGAGGGAAGTAGAGAGAGAAAGAGAGGGGAAGAGAGGGAAGGAGTGAGAAAGACAGAGAGAGAGAGACAGATAGGGAGCAAGAGAGAGAGGGAGAGAGAGAGATAGGGGAAAAGAGGGAGAGAATGAGAGAGATAGAGAAAGAGACAGAAAGAGATAGGGGAAGAGAGAGACAGAGGGAAGTAGAGAGAGAAAGAGAGGGGAAGAGAGGGAAGGAGTGAGAAAGACACAGAGAGAGAGAGACAGATAGGGAGCAAGAGAGATACAGAGGGAAAGAGAGATGGGGAAGAGAGGGAGGGAGAGACAGAGAGAGAAAGACAGAGGGAAGTAGAGAGACAGAGGGAGCGGGAGAGAAACAGAGAGGGAAAGACAAAGAGAGAGGGGGAAAAAGAGGGTGAAAGAGGGGGGGAAGAGAGAGAAAGAGCACGAGAGAGTGACAGAGAAAGGGAGAGAGACAGGGAAAGAGAGGGAGCCAGAGAAAGAAAGAGAGGAGTCCTTCCCTGACATTCCCTTGGCACTGCTCCCCTCGTTCATGGGGATATGAGGAAACCAATGAAGCTGATCCGCTCTCTCCACTGCAGCAGCTCTTCATCCACCGGGCCTCTCCTCTCCCGATGTTCACTATGGAGATTAATCACCGTAAAAAAACTAAACGATCGGGACGGGGGAAGCCATCTGCAAAAGGATCCCCACCCCTCTGAGGAGCAGCGTTCATAGTGACGCACAACTCCACGTCATCTGGCTCAACAGGGACAGTTTGTTTACGACGTCTACAGAGTCTCAGGCTAAAACAAACGTGCCTGTCCTTGATAATGACATACACTTGACCACATGGCTCTGACCTCTCTCGAGAACCTTTATTATTATAATCTTTTATATGTCAGTAGTAATCAATCAGTAGAATTGGTGAATTTTTTGGTAAAGGGTTCGTCACCTGTTTGTTTCTATGGATATGTCATAGCTCAGCCTTCCACAGTGCGACATTAAACAGCTCGAACTTACATTTATTCAATTACCGGTGGCGTTATAACTCAGAAATACCTAGAGAACAGACATTCTGACTGTGAGCGGGGTCGCCTCTCCACAGATCTGACCTGTAACTTGGCCCGGTTTGGTCTCCATGAAGACAGAAAAGTTTAATGCCATACTGTGAAACATTCCAAAGCAATAATATTTCCACAGAACAAAGTAGTTGACCGACCCTCCACCAGAAAAGTTACACAATGCACCTTTAAGACAACTGTTGTTACCTCACCAAAACCATACCTGCAGTTTGGCTTTGTTCCATTTACATGTCTGAGTAATCCAGTATTATTATTCTATAGTCTAGTCTACATCTCCAAAGGTCAAAATGCTCTGTTCCACCTTGTGACCTCATGAAGCTTGTCAAGTTACCTCTAGTTCAGTAGAGATGAAATTATCCAAATGATTCGAGTGAAGGTGCATGAAGTTAAAAACAGTGGAGCACTTTCTGTATTATCACATGATAATGACAGAACTGCCTATTTTGTGCATGTTTTTGGTATAATTTTGTAATTCCTGATTGAGAAAAAACTACTTTAATACAGATGTACGCTTTAACAGAATTTACTGAGCCTCTGTAGCTTGCCTTTACATTGCCTTGATTCAGATACATTCTTTACAAACATTTTTACCCCCCTTTGGTGCCACTGGGTTGCAGTATTCATCTTTAATATTGAATACTTGAATATTAAATTTGTTTATGTTAGAAATGTGTTGAGAACTGAGTACAGGGCAGGTGTTTCATCCAAGAAGACAGTAGCTGTGCTCAGTGTTTATATTGTTTCACTTATTAACTTGACACTAGACACATCAACAGACATATTTTCCCTTTTAAGGTTTTGAGATAATATTTATGAAGTAAAACCACATTAAATGAATAAAACAAAACACATAACTTTCATACAGTTACCATTTTGGTTCTTATCTCTGGGATTTGCATCGTTATTCCTACTATTGCTGCTATCTGTCATCACAAAGTCATTTCAGTCTTGAAACCTCTACGGGAATACTCCAGAGCTAAAGAGACAGTAACAACAGCCCGAAGAGTGCCCCCTCCATTACCAGTGACAGTAAATGTGTGGAAAAACATATTAGGGGGCAACCATCCAAAGCATAGTCAGATCCTTTTGTGTTTTGAATTGATTGCTGTTTGCACCTCTGGGTGCGTAATTAAAAGAAGGCTCTGTGGTAGACGCTGATAAGCAAGAAACAGGACAACCAAGCCCCCTGTATCATCTAATATGCACTTAAAGGTTTTATATCACGCAAAACTGACTCTTGTGAGCTTTAATCCATGTTAGAATGTTGTTTCTTTCTCAAAAACATACCTGGAGTTGTATTTGGTTTCATTCACACATGTTTGAGTAATTCTTTAGTATTAATCTGTCTGTGTCTCCTTAACTCAAAGTGCTCTGTACCTGCGAAGTGCCTGTTGCACCTTATGAAATCATGAAGAGGTCATGTTAAAGTTAACAGCTACCTTTTACCTTTTGTTTAGTAGAGGTTGTAAATTCCAGATCTGAAATTATCCAAATGATTCAAATGAAGGTGTACGGAGTGTTTTCTGTTTGAGAGAAGAACTAAATATGCAGACTTTGTGTGTTTAACACGTGTGAATGAAACAAACCACAACTCCAGGTCTGTTTATGAAGATGGAACATTAAAAATAGCACAAGGGCCTTTCAACAAAAACCACTAAAAGTATGAGCCATAACTTATTTAGAACTTTATGCTTTCAGGATTTGTGCAACACTGTAAAAATGTACCATGTAATTTTTTCTGGTGCTTGTTTCCATGGAGGTGATTATTTAATTAGTCATTGCTTTTATATAGAGTCCTTCAAGACACTCACACTTTACAGAGCATTATTCATTCACTCCATGCCACAGCCAACATATGTCTTGCCTAAGGACACAGCAATGGTTTTCTTTTCTCACTGGTGCCACACTGGTATTTCCAGTAGTCTCCCATCCAAGTACTAACCAGGCCTAGCCCTGCTTAGCTTCTGAACGCTGATGAGAACAGGCTTTGACAAGCTGTTGATATTATTGGTTTGGAACTTACCACAGTGTGGCATTAAACATATTATGAGTAAGTCTAAGTGTGGTTAGCTTTCCACAGATCCCAAAAGTCAAAGTCAAAGTGAACTTTATTGTCAATTACACCATGTAACAAAATTTCATAGGGGGAACTAAATTGCGATTTCACCAAAAACAAACAAACAAAAAAAAATCTCTTGAGTGGGTCGATTATCCTGATGGCCTGTGGAAGAAGCTGTTGCATAGGTAGTGTTGAACTGCTGCTGCGATAATGTTTGTCAGATGATCAAAGGGAGAACAGTTTGTGTGCTGGTGGGTGGTGTCCTTGATGATCTCATGGGCTCTCTCGCAGCAGCGGGATGTGTACAAGTCCTGACTAGCTGATTGGGGGTGACGATGATCTTTTCTGCACTCTTCACCTCCCTCTGTAAGGCCTTCTTGCCTGACCACACTGAGAGGCTGCTGGGGAGGATGCTCTCAGCCCTGTAGAAGGTGGTGAGTGCAGAAGAGGGAAGGTCCGCTCTCCTCATCCTGCAGAGGAAGTGTAGGAGCTGCTGTGCTTTCTTGACCAGGAAGGAGGTGTTGTTAGTCCATGTGAGGTCATTAGTGATCTGCACCCACAGGAACTCGGTGCTTTTCACAGACTCCACAGCACTGCCATTGATATTAAGTGGGGTGTGTGGCATGTGTTTCCTTCCGAAGTCCAGTTTTCCTGACATTGATCCAAGCTGTAACCGGGCTAGATGGTGTCAGTGGCTTGTCTCAACTGTGGAATATCGGCAAAGCAACATGGAGACAAGTAGATGGCAAACCCTACGCAAACCCTACGCAAGAAAAAGTTAGTTAGTGCATCTTTAAACTTCATGGAGCGTCCTATTGTCATTAACTATGGAAAATAAAGATCCAGATATGATACTTTGGACTTGTGTATTCAATAATTTCATGCATTATCAAAGCAGTCAAATTCCTAGCATGCAGAATACTGGTTAGGAAGGAATACACATACTTTCCATCGGGATCATGTTCGGGTTTGGAAAACTGGGGTGGCTCCTTTCACATCTGGGCTGACATGTCTTCCAGGAACCAGGCTTAAATTAGGGGCTAATTTTTAAACAGGGGCACTGACTTTTGTGTGAAATATCAACAAATTCATTTTTACCATGGTGTGTTTGTTAGTTATATCTAATAAACCCTCCAGCACTGTAATACCACTCTTGTTTGGCCCTCTTCCATGAGATTAAGTTTCTGCAGAAAAGACACTTCCTTCCTTAATGAAGATACTAAAACATGAGGCACTAGATAAGGATTTGCCGTTGTGTGCAGAGCGTATAGCAGCATGTTTTTTGCTTTTTTTATTATGTTCAAGATAATGCTTGTTAGAAGATGTTTAGAATTTTGTTTGCTGGTTGTGCATGGATTGTCAATATGTTGTGTTAAAATAATAATAATAATAATAATAATAATAATAATAATAATAATAATAATAATAATAATAATAATAATAATAATAATAATAATAATAATAATGTTTGTTAATTTCACTATATTTTAGGTAGGCAAAACTGACGCCTGTGAGCTTTAAGATGTGTTATAATGTTGTTACCTCATCAAAAACATAGCTGGAGTTGTGTTTTGTTTCATTCACACATGTTTGAGTAAGTCTTTACTATTAGTCCGTCTACATCCCCAAAGCTCAACATGCTCCGTTCCACCTTGTGATGTCATAAAGTGCTAGTTTTCATCTTAACACATACATTTCACCTTTTGTTCAGTAAAGTTTGGCAATTCCAGGGCTGGAATTATCCAAATGATTCTAGTGAAGTTGTACGGCGTTTAGAAACACAATGGAGCACTTCCTGTATTTCCACAGGAAGTGCTCATGACATCACAAGGTGGAGGTTTTTGTGTGTTAAACATGTGTGACAAACAACTCCAGGTGCGCTTGTGATGAGGAAACAACATTATGACACAGCTCAAAAGTTAAAGATGTAGTATCACTGGAGCTGGTATTGTTTTGCCTGAAATGCTCTTCACAGTATGGCATTAAACTTATGTCTCCATGGATACAAGCAGGGGACACCACCAGGCCAAGCAACCGGTCAGATTTGTGAAGAGGCGACCCTGTCCATATGTGGAGCAATAATCATTTCAAATGGTGTTGCGAATTATCACTACTACTACTACTACTGCTACTAATAATAATAATAATAATACATTTTTATTTATGGCTATAAACACTGTGATACATGCACCAGATTTTTTGACACCATGATCTATGTTTATTGTATCTGTCCCTATTAAAAAAACAAACAAAAAAACCAAAAAAACAAAAACAAAAACAAAACAATAAATAAATACATAAATATGCAATATAAATGTCACATCATTGAAAGATATAGATTAAAGGTGATTGCAATACTGTGGAACATTTCAGACAAGACAACACCAATGTGGAGTCAGTCCGGAAACCAGAAAAGTTACCTAGTGGAGCTTTAATCGCACTGCAGATGCTTTAATGACACCACTGCTGTTGCTTGACGTCAGTCGCTTATTCCGAAATATTATCCCACTGTTATGGAGCGTAAATCCAAAGTATTATATGGACCGCACTGGACTATTATATTCCAAACGTTTTCTCTTACTTACTTACGTTGGTTGGTGAGGAACGAGCTCCACTTGAACGCACCATTAATCTGCTCCTCTGCGCGGGGGGGTGCGGGCTGCCTGCGCTCCGCTCTGTGTCGGGCTGTCAGTCCAGCCGCTCGGACGCACCGGAGGAGCACTGCGGTTTACAACGGCGACTGGAAGCGACTGTAACACCACGGAGCAACATTTTACCGGGAAATCCTCGAGAATCTTCGCTGTTTTGTTCGGGATAGGCTACTGTTTGGGACATGGTGCGTCACCCACGGAGCCGGCGCGTAGTGGAGGATTCAACTCACCGAGATTAGTTGAAGTGATCGGGCAAACAACGTAAGAAAGAGCGAATTTGTGAAAACTTTTTTTTAACTCGCACTGGCACGATTTCAGCGCTGTGTTGTCGTAGATGAGTTTCCCTGCTTGGTCATTGTTGTCTGTTTGGCTCGCTCGCTGTTTTCAGACGAAGGTGCAAAATTGTCGCCCACACTTGACGCGCACATGTAACGTCTGGACAGTGACATTTCAGATAAGATGAGCATTTTTCCCCCAATATATTACAAGAAAATGTTGAGTACGCTATACGCTTTACAAGATTTAAAGGCACTTATCGTGTTTGAATAAGTTTATATGTTAAAAAAACATGTCTTTAAGCGCGGTCGCCTCTCCACACATCTGACCTGTAACTTGGCGTATGGTGTCACGTGCTTTTCGCCAGAAAGATATATAGGTTTAATGCCATATTGTGGAATCTAACAGGCAAATAAATTATATCTAACATGGAAACAAAGCAGGTGGCGGACCCTCTAACAGAAAAGTTCCACAGTGCGCGCGTTGCTTAGTCGTTGATTGATAATTGAGTTACTTTCGGATTTCCTATGCCACACGGGGCGGTGGTGAGGGACAAGCTGCAGCCTGCACGTCCCTAAAGCAGTTTGGAGCTGAGATCGTGCGTCAGACCCGATGAAAAGTTGGCGCAGTGCCTTCCCAGAGGACGTTCCCTGGCTGTTCCAACGCGTCCACGTAGGAAATACTTTTGAATTGATTCCCGCTAAGTCCAATTGTTTCCAAAAGAAGGAGAGGAAAGAGGTGTGTGGCTTTGGACTCTCAGAAACTTCTGTGTTTTGTTTGAGATAAAAGACTATTCAATTTCAGCTGCTTGGTTTGATAAGTGTATCTGATTGTGACTAATTTGGTGCTTAACAGAGGCAAAAGATGAATTAGAAATTTGGTACAACAGCTTTGCAAGACTTGTGATGAAAAGAGAGAAGTGCACTTGTTGCAATACAAAACACACAGATGTGAGGTTTACAACTTGAAAAATGGCACTTTAGTTGTGTACACTAACACTTTATTCAGCACTATATTAAAGGTGCACCATGGTGAAGGTTTCCATGGAGATCTTATTGCTTTGTTGGCAATGTTCCAATATATATAATAGAGCATGACATCTATCTATTCAAACTTTATTAAATTGCATACACAGTAATACCTTGAAAAACGTGCCAATGTAAGCAGTGTTACCTCTCCACAAACCTGACTTGTAACTTGGTCTGGTGGCATCCCAGCTTATCTCCATAAAAACAAATATATTTACTGTGGAACACTGCAGGAAGTAGATGTTGGACCCTTCACCGGAAAAGTTACACAGAGCCCTTTTAAACATCTAGTTGCAAGTTAGATAATATTCGGAGGAATTTTGTCAAAGATCAGCAATAACATATGACTTGTTTTACAGACCAAACTACTGAGGGTGCATTTATTTACACTCACTCCTCCTTAGACATACTGTACCTCTGCACTTTGCTCATGACTCATTTGCTATCAAGTCAAAAACACAATTGAAATGTCCTATATTATGCAAAAATGACTCCTGTGACCGTTAACTTTACAATGAACACTGCTAACTCTGCTGCCTGTGCAATACTGGGACCCTGTGCAATAATGTAAGATAGTAATTTATTGTATATATAGTTTTTAGATTGCAATTTATTGTATATATAGTTTTAAGATTGCAATTTATATGATACATAGTTTTATAATCCTTATCTTTATAGATCTTTGTAGTGTTTGTCTATTTTTAAATTAACTGTACTTCTATTGCTGCTACTGTTTCTTGCTGTTCTCTTTACTGTGCGTTGCAACACTGAAATTTCCCCATTGTGGGACACATAAAGGATAGGCCTATCTTATCTTATCTTGATACTGGGGAACATTCCAGGCAGAGAAATCACATATCCACTGAAACAAACACTTAAATCTATCAGAAAATGACTTAAAAGTAGTGAAATTATCTTGCTGCCTGGACAAATCATTTTAATTAACAAGTTATCTTAAAATAAATGACCTCCAGACTAGAATGAAGCAGTCTCAGAACTAGTAAGTAGATAATAAATCTGAAAACAAGCTGAATAACCTGATATATATTGTAACATCTTGGCCAGATCAGAGAAATTTCCATTGCAGGTGACGGCCCCCCCAACCGAAAAGTTACACAGTGCACTTTTAAATCGCAGCCAATCACAGCCAGTTCTTTCACCTAATCCTTTGAATATTAATGCGTAAGATCAAACAGTATCTCTAACCTCTGTGTCTTTTTCTTCTTCTTTTTTCTCCTTTAGTGATTCCCCTCATTCGACTTCCAGCAAGGCCATGTTATTGCTATGAAGATGTGAGTATAGCAACCGAAAACACTGGGACATACAGTACTGCAATTGTTGAAAATTGAATGTTGTAATTGTGGTTTGAAGATGTGCCAAGTGATAAAAACCAATAATGTCTCATAGAAATGTAATGAAGAGAGAGAAATACCCTTGTTGCAACACAAAACATGCAGATATGGTGTTTTCGGCTTGAAAATGCACTTTAGTTGTGTACACTTTATTCAATGCTATATTTCTTTCTGGTGAAGGTCTCCATGGAGATCTTATTGCTTTGTTGGCAATGTTCCATAACAGGCCATGACATATATCTATCCAGACTTGATTAAATTACATATAATACCTTGAAAAACTCATGTTAATGTGAGCAGCATTACCTGTCCACAAACATGAATTGTAACTTGGTCTGGTGGCATCGCCGTCTTATTTCTATAAAAACAGTTTAATGTGATACTGTGGGACATTCCAGGAAAACAGCAATAACATCTTCATGGACACAGGTGATGGTACATAGCACGCAGTTGCAAGTTTAATAATATTAGGAGGAATTTGATCAAAAAATCACCACTAAAATATGACTGGATTTGCAGATAAATCTCTTGACAGTGCATTTATTTACACCCACTCCTCCTTAGACATACCTCTGCACCTGGTTCATGATTCATTCAAATCCCTGGATTACGAGGCCCTGGATTACGCAAAATTGAAGTTTCTATTGCATGGGGGAAATCTATGAGAAGGCTGAAAAAATAACTGATTCAATTTAAGAAGAACTTAATTAGGAAAATTGTGTTTAATTTTCTTTTTTTGCGCAATACTTAAACTTTATCCACTCATTTTCAGACACATTTCTAATTGATTACCAAAATATTGTCTGAAAATTGGTGTTTGGGTAGTAAAATAAATGGATACTGTGTCTGTTTTGATCAATATCACCACATTTATATGTATTACGCAATTTTCCGATCCATGTTATCATGCTGTTTTCTCATCACAAACTTGCCTAGAGCTGTGTTTTGTTTAATTCTTACATGTTTTACACACGAACCCTGCATATTTTTAGGCTGAGTTCTTTTCTCAAACTGAAAACACTCTGACAACACAGACAAATAATGCATGATTACTCAAACATGTATGAATGAAACAAAACACAACTCCAGGTATGTTTTTGAGGAGAAAATAACATTATAACATGGCTTAAAGTGTAAAGAGTCAATTTTGTGTGATACTAAAAAAACAAAATAAATGCACTAAAGGCTAATTCTACAGCCAGAACAAGAATATTGGCTATAGATATGCCCCTTCTGTCCTTCCATCCTCTGTCTGGATGACGTAAATAACTTTAAATCAAATCAGAATTGCAATTTGAGAAGGTACAATTATCAAACGCCAAAGACTGCAATTATTTAGGTAACAGAATGTCCACTGTAACTGACAAAATATATATAAAAGTCACTGAAAATCCTTGAAACTGCAAACTGAAATGCATGCATGTATTAATTTAGAAAGTTAATCTTTTTTATTACATGAATCTATATTATCTACACTCAACAAAAATATAAACGCAACACTTTTGTTTTTGCTCCCATTTGTCATGAGATGGACTCAAAGATCTAAAATTCATTCCAGATACACAATATTACCATTTCTCTCAAACATTGTTCACAAATCTGTCTAAATGTGTGATGGTGAGCACTTTTGCTTTGCTGAGATAATCCATCCCACCTCACAGGTGTGCCACATCAAGATGCTCAACAGACACCATGATTGGTGCATAGGTGTACCTTAGACTGTCCACAATAAAAGGCCACTCTGAAATGTGCAGTTTTGTCTCACAGCAAAATTCCACAGATGGCGCAAGCATTGAGGGAGCGTGCAATTGGCATGCTGACAGCAGGAATGTCAACCAGATCTGTTGCTCGGGCATTGAATGTTCATTTCTCCACCATAAGCCGTCTCCAAAGGCGTTTCAGAGAATATGGCTGTACATCCAACCGGCCTCACAACCGCAGACCACGTGTAACCACACCAGCCCAGGACCTCCACATCCAGCAGGTTCACCTCCAAGATCGTCTGAGACCAGCTGCTCAGACAGCTGCTGAAACAATTGGTTTGCATAACCAAAGAATTTCTGCACAAACTGTCAGAAACCGTCTCAGGGAAGCTCAACTGCATGCTCGTCGTCCTCATCGGGGTCTTAACCTGACTCCAGATCGTCGCCGTAACAGACTTGAGTGGGCAAATGCCCACATTCGATGGCGTCTGGCACGTTGGAGAGGTGTTCTCTTCACGGATGAATCTCGGTTTACATTGTTCAGGGCAGATGGCAGACAGCGTGTGTGGCGTCGTGTGGGTGAGCGCTTTGCTGATGTCAATGTTGTGGATCGAGTGGCCCATGGTGGTGGTGGGGTTATGGTATGGGCAGGCATCTGTTATGGACGAAGAACACAGGTGCATTTTATTGATGGCATTTTGAATGCACAGAGATACCGTGATGAGATCCTGAGGCCCATTGTTGTGCCATACATCCATGAACATCACCTCATGTTTCAGCAAGATAATGCACGGCCCCATGTTGCAAGGATCTGTACACAATTCTTGGAAGCTGAAAATGTCCCAGTTCTTGCATGGCCAGCATACTCACCGGACATGTCACCCATTGAGCATGTTTGGGATGTGCTTGACCGGCGATATACAGTGCGTACCAGTTCCCACTAATATCCAGCAACTTCGCACAGCCATTGAAGAGGAGTGGACCAATATTCCACAGGCCACAATTGACAATCTGATAAACTCTATGTGAAGAAGATGTGTTGCACTGCATGAGGCAAATGGTGGTCACACCAGATACTGACTGGTTCTGAGTCCCCAGACCCCCAATAAAGCAACAACTGCACATTTCAGGGTGGCCTTTTATTGTGGGCAGTCTAAGGTACACCTATGCACTAATCATGGTGTCTGATGAGCATCTTGATGTGGCACACCTGTGAGGTGGGATGGATTATCTCAGCAAAGCAAAAGTGCTCACTATCACACATTTAAACAGATTTGTGAACAATGTTTGAGAGAAATGGTAATATTGTGTATCTGGAATGAATTTTAGATCTTTGAGTCCATCTCATGACAAATGGGAGCAAAAACAAAAGTGTTGCGTTTATATTTTTGTTGAGTGTATGTTACATAAAAGTGGTAGTGGTAAAATTAGTATAAAAAAAACTAGCAACTGTAGCAGGGAGCAAACCAGCAATGGTAACATGTTTCTTTTCACATTCAGAGTACGTACATGTACTGTTGTTCTCATGAGTCATTACCTGTGAAATTCAACAACATCCATAGATCTTCCAAAGAATTTGAGCGAGAGAGTATGTATTTATATCAAGGGAAATTCCAGTTTTGCTGCTGCAACATTTCCACCGCACTCTTCAGTCATCTTTGTGTCTCGGTCAAAGGTCTCAGTGTTTAACAGGAGGACTGGTCAGGGAGGGTCAGCAGATCCTGAGGAAGAGCCAAAAGTGTCCCTCTCTCCCCTGTGTCCTGATTTACTCTCTTAAAAACATGAAAAACAGAACTAGTTCATTGTAAACAGTTTGCGGTGAGCCAAAGTTATTCCTCGCGTACTTTATGCATTCTGAGCCTCCTAATCATTCAATTTTGCAGTCACTGTAAAGCTAACAGCAACTAGAATGCTCACATGCACTTCCTGTTTATCACACAATAACAAGACATAGTTTGAGCTCAAGAGGGCCTTTAAAACACCTTTAGTACTTTTAAATTCTAATTGTGTATTTGTTTGCAGGGATTGGAGTGGAATGGGCTCACTTTTGGTGTTTATTTTCCTGGTTTCCAATGGTAAGTTACTCCAAATGTTGAATCAAGTATGGAAAAGAATTTAATCGTGCATTGCATAACTTTTTGCTTGCCTGCTTGTTTGTCTTCACTTTTCTCAGTCTCCGCCTTTCTTTGTAACTTCGAGATCTTGCATTTTTAGGTGTGTCAAAATTAAACAATGAAGTTTATTTTTCCACACAGCTGTGGTGAGGTGGAATATGTAATTTTACTCTGCCTCAAAAAGCAACTCCTCCGCAAGTTTATTTTACAATAGCCTTTCTATAGGTTTCTTATAGCTCCCTACAATGTCCATGGGAGACACAGGAATAAACAATGCAAATCTTATATTATCTTTTGAATGGTTTAAAGTGAAACTAAACCCTAAATCAGGCCCAAACTGCACTGTAAACCCAGATGTTCAAAGTAATTAAATAGATTAAGTTGTGTGCACTCAAAGTTTTAGAAATAGTCCTACTAACTTAATTATGTCAAGTTGCTGTAACATGTTCTTTTTGAGTAATTTCAACAAATATTTTTTGATAATAATACTTATTTCTTCATGTAATCTGTACTGACAGCACCAAAGGATCATGGTCTATGTAGTTCCCTCTAGTTTTTAAGCTATTGCTGCCTCTACACTATTACCATATTTTTCAGACAATAGAGCGGTGGTATATAAGCCGCATCCACTCTATTTTTAAAAAAAATTAAGAAAAAAGTATATACAAGCCACAACCGGGCTATAAGCCGCTGATATCTATGTTGAAAAATGAGATATTTACTGCATATACAGAACGATTTTGTACTGTAAATGTACATTTATGTACCTGAACAGATTCTTTCCGAACAGTGCCTTTTAACACGGCAGCAACTGTGCTGATTAAAACGAGGTCAAAAACAGAAAAGAACCAGTAATTGATTTACCTTCATTTCTCCTGTGCAGTGAAACCACAAGTCACTTTAATCAGCAGCACGGGACAGTCTGCGCAGGACAGAATTTTCAGTCCCGCTCCCGCTGTCTTCAGTACCGGTTGCGCTCCCGCCCGCAATAAGCTTTCAGAATGTTCTTTCAGATGCTCTTATTATAGATCCATGGTCCTGCGCTGCACTGTTTTGTGTTGGGTCCCGCGGGTGCAGGGCTCTACAGCGGTTTCCTTCCTGGAGTAAGATCGATGCCTTCAACTTAAAACTTGCATCATACAAACTCATTCGTGTGCTTTTCATGATGAAGGGGTGAGGATTTAAAAATAATTGCCAGTTAGTAATTTGCCGTGCGTGTTATATCTGCTAAATACAAAGTAGCGTATTCTTCTTTGCATTAATTTTCCGTCTATCTTGTTTTTGAAATTCCGATTAGAGCGCCCCTAGCAGTGGAAGAAAAATCCACAGATTAGCTGCTCCTTTGTAAAAGCCGCATGGTTCAAAGCCTGGGAAAAAAGTAGCGGCTTATAGTCCGTAAAATACGGTAATTTAAGCAAAGAGACTTGTGATTCGATATATTGTGTCCCTCGATATTATTGTGAGACCTTTGACGATACGATATCACAACATTGTGATTATTGTTACATCCCTTGTTGCAATACACCCTTTTGCACCCCTAAACGAAACTAAATCAACCTTTTTCACTACTACTTCTACAACTAAACTGTGTACATGGAATAGCACTGTCTACTGTTCCTAGAGCTTTTTTTGGTAATTTTAATGCAAACTAGATATATTTGCATCTTTTTTTATCAAAGACGTATAGAAAATAGTGTGTTCTTGCTCCAGTGGCTTCTGCAGTTTCAAGTACTTACGGACATCACAGAAGACTGCCCTGTGGGGTTTCTGATTACAAACACATGGCTCTAGCGGTGGAGTTTTAAGTGGGTATTAGACCAATCAGACTGTTCTTATACCCCAGATACCACCCCTCCTCTCCCCTCACTCTCCCCTTTAGCCATCCTGGTACTGCCCAGTTTAGCAGCTCTGTTTGGAATGTGTTTGTGGCCAGAGTGTAGTTGTTTATTTCCACTTTAAGTACTGAAAATTGCATCTGGAAATAAGAAACTGAAACCCACCCACCCATCCCTTATGTATCTGACCCTAAACTGCACTTTCAAGTCTACATCTGCACAGGAGTTCATGCAAAAACAGCTATTTATGCAAAAAAAAAATCACCCGGAAACGATGTGTTTATAAAAAGACAGATTTAACTTGTGAGTAATGAGTTTAATCTGCCTTTTCACGTATAAATACAAATACTAAATCTTCAGCTAACTCAGTCACTTCTCTTTTCTACTGTTGTCCCTTATAAATCCTTCAAATCCATTCAATTGCATTACTTTCTTTTATACTCCCATGTGGTCTTATATCTGTATCTAAGTAGGTTCCATAGTGGTCCATGTGTTTATACTAGTCTATTTGCTCTTATACTTGTTCTGATGCAGCTCAAGATCATTCTAAAGCTTCAGGAAAGGTTCATTTCTGTCGTGTGAATGTGACTTTTTTAGTATCGATACTTGCTCAAATGAGTATCTACTTTTATTATCGATTAGTAGCCGATTTTTGATACTTTTGACAACCCTGTGTAGTGATATTTTGTGTTTGTTTGGACCTTGCAGGCATTCACAGTCTGAAAAATCCCCCTTCATCGGGAGAGCGAGGGGGTCTGAGCCTTCCTTGGCACGATGAGCTGTGCTGTGACTCACCTGCAGCCCACCTCACTGCAGAGGAGAAGCCCCCAGAACATAAAACCAGCAATGACTCACGCCCCCTGCTGTTTACCCAGTGTTACTTCAAGAGCGAACATCATCACGACTTCTCTAGAGGTAAGAGAGATGACAAATTGTAATAGATGGAAGTAGATTAAGCAGTATTAGGTTGGTAATACACTTGATATCAGCTTCTTTTTCTTATATCCTCCCCACTTTTTTATTAAGAATCAAACATCTGTACTCATTGAGCACAGGCACACAGAAATTGTGTTATCAGTTGCCACGTAGGGTTGGGCGGTAATACGGTATACCGAGGTATTAAAAAGTAACAGCAGTATCAGTTTCATTAGCATCATTTAATAAATCTGCAGCGCATAAGGACCTAATATAATATTAGGAGCATTTTGGCTTCAGACTGAATGACAGGGGAGAGACTACGAGCTACGACCCTGCGTCGACTTTCTTCCCTCCGTTCTCTCTCCTCTTCAAACGTCGTTACGCTTGGAGATTTCCATCCACACGCAGTGAGGAAGAAGAAAAAAAACCTGACTGACGCTTTGTGTGTGACGTTGAACCAAAACGTTTGCAACAGAGTTGTTTTATTGAACGCCGAGAGTCAAGAGAGGACGTGCGGTGCTGAAGAGGAGAAAGTTCCCACTCGAGGGCGAAGTCAGACTTTCACGGAGGAGACGGGAACTTCTCCGAGTGCCGAGAGCGCGGGTCTGTCAGATACAACATGCTGCAGTGGGAAATATCACATGCCGTGGACTGTCGCCTTTGACTTTTTATTCGGAATCTGCCTCTTCTGCGCTTTTCTTGTCTTGGCGGGTCCCAGATCATTAAATGGAGGGAGATACGCGCTGGTGAAGTTTGGTTTGATCAGAACTTGTGCCTCATCTTCAAATATAAGTAAGTGTTTATTTATATAGCGCTTTTCACAGACATATGTCACAAAGACGCTTTACAGAGGATTATTTACAGAGCGGTGGTGGTAAACTACTGTTGTAGCCACAGCTGCGCTGGGACAGACTGACAGAGGCACAGCTGCCAAGCCGCCCGGCGCCAACGGTCCCTCCGACCACCACCAACACTCACTCACACAACTTTCACACCTACAGTGCATGTTTTGGGTTGATGGTGGAAACCGGAGTGTCCAGAAGACACTAAGACTAAGCCACCGTGCCGCTGCTATTCTGTTTCTGAATGGTATAAATAATTCTTAATAAGTCAAGGTAATACCGTGTACCTTGGTAAAATGCTGAGAAGGTTTAAGGATATCAACATTTGGATACTGCCCAACCCTATTGCCACTTACTAACAAACTATTCAGGAAAGGTCCAAATTGTGTCCTTTTTATATGATTTTGCTCAGTATTGATACTTGTTCAAATGAGTCTAGTTCTGATACAATTTTTAATATGTTTTTTGCGTTTCCAGTCCTACACATACACACACCCACACACACAGTTCTTGCTATATGTTACAGTGGACAAACACTGATAGACCAGCTCAGCCTACAAACCCCCCTCCTCGTGTTTGTTTTGAGTGACGCAACATTTGACCTGACAGGCGTTTCCTCTCCTCCTCTTCTCCTCTCTCCTCACCACCCCGTGTCCTTTCCCCCATCAATCATCTACCCCCTCGAGACAGCCTCAAAACTCATTATATTTCGACGGCATTTCTCTATCTGTATCTACCTGCTTCAGTCCACTAGCTCCTGTCAGGGAGGCTATTACACAATATAATGTGATCTGCAGCAAGATGGACTGCACAATAAGGGAAACTTAAAAGAGCTAGAGGGTAAAATTAATTATTTATAATTCTTTTCCTTCGTGTTGATAAAGACCTATGATTCAATATCTTGTTTTCTTATTAAAGGTGCACTGGGTAACTTTTTGATTGATTTTGATTCCACAGTGTGACATTAAACAGCTCTACATAACATTTATACAATTATACGTGGTGTTATTGGTCAAAAATACCTAGAAAAACAGGCATTCTGACTGTGAGCGGGGTCGCCTCTCCACAGATCTGAGCTGTAACTTGGTCTGGTTTGGTGAATGAAACCGAAACGAAGGTCCACTTATGTTTTTAAGAAGATAACAACGTTCTAACATGCCTTAAGGCTCACAAGAGTTAATTTTGCGTAATATAGGAGCTTTAGAAACAAAATAGTAACATCTCCATGGATACAAGCAGGCGGTGTATCCTCCAACAGAAATGTTGCTTTAAATGTTTAAGGACTTGTACTCTACCCACGTGACCAGAGCCAATATCTGAGATGAATGTGTGTCCAAGAGCACTAATCCGCCGTTCAACTTTAATTAGCAGCAGTGGGACCTTACGCTGCGAGGTCTCCCCTAATCACTGCTGATTTGAATGTGTCACTGCACCTTCTCAATCAATACAAACACACAAATCTTCCTCCTCGCCTCCTTTAACGTCACTATCCCTCCTCCGTGTTCACCCGTACACAACATGGAAGTTAAATCACTTAAGCCAGTTCTGTTTTTTTTCTTAAACGTGCACTGTGAAGCTTTTCTAGTGGAGGGTCGGCTCATTGCTTGTATTCATGGAGATGTTATTTCTTTCCCTGGAATGTTCCATAGTATGACATTAAACATTTCCATCAAGCATTTTTTCAGTACAGGTGTTTCTATTGCTTAAAAGCACAATAATTCCTTCTTTGAATAGGGGAAACTCTCCACAGATCTGAACTGTAATGTAGCGTAGTGTTGGAACCTGCATCTCTCCTTTTAATCTATACTGTGGAACATTCTAGACAAAGCTATACCATTTCTATGGAAAAATCAGGACCCTTCACTAGAAATGTTACACAGTGCACCTTTAAAGCAAGTATTTTTATTAAGACTACAATCCATTGTTGATTTTAATGATTTAAGCAGGACGGTCCAATGAATCAAAGTTGAATCCAATCAAGATTTCATTTCAAGTCAGTGAACTTGGAGCTTGTAATCAAGAATAAGCATGGGAGGATATTGAAATTTGGTGTCACGATTATCACAGAAAAAACTGTTTGTACATGCATATTTAATTTGTTTATGTTGTTGTAAGGCGACCTTGAGTGTCCAGAAACTCGCCTTATAAATAAAATGTATTATTATTGTTATTATTATTATTAAAATGTTTACGATTAACAATTATATCACAATAATAATTAAAGGTGCTGACTGTTAAAAATGTTATGGATATGATTAAATATGAATAAGTTCCTGTTATAGTTGTGTACTTTGTTTATAAGTGAAAGTCAAAATGATCTACAAGAGACCATGATGGATATGTATCTTTTTTCTGCACATTTTAATGATAAAATGGCGATTCTTTGTGTTGGCGATTATCACGATTATATAAGCCAGTAAAACCTTTTGTTTTGCAGAAGAGTTCAGACTTACATAGACAGTCATTGAAATATGTTATAAGTTAGTAGCAGTGATTTAACGTCGGTACACTCACAAATTTAACATTTAATAATAATATGGAATGATTACCAGGGGAAACTAGGCGAAACTATGGCAGATTCCCTTGGTAAAACAGACAGACAATGGTATAAATCAGTACAGAGTTTCTCTTTGTTATCATTTTAGGTTCGTAATTGTTCTTTATGAGTATTTTTATGTTGATTTTCAAAAATAAAATAACAAAATACGCTTATCCCCATGACCTGGCCTTGGATAAGCATAAGAAAATAGATGCATGGACAAAATAGGCAGACTTGACATGTAGTCTGCCAGATTTCTTATTATCCTGTAATGATACCAAGTAGAAATGAATGAATGAATGTAATGTAGATGTTTTCACAGAAGAGGAGTGCAGTCTGTTTCTTGTAATGAACTGGCTGATTTCTGGACCCGATTGTCACCTGACCACTTATGGAGTCATTAACATGAAAAGATGCGAATCACAGGGTCTCTCAATTCTTTCCAATACATGGCTCTTAATACATCCATCCATCCATCCATCTTCTCCCGCTTAATCCGGATGGGCCGCGGGGGCAGCTTGCTGCCCAATACTCATAGCACTTGACCCCCCCATGAACCCCTCTGCAGGTGGTGAGCCCACAGGAGCTCTTAATACAATAATATCACAATTTAACCATAATCTATATATATATTCTGAATTTTATCACTATATTTTTAGGAAAAGAGCACATTTTGACAACAGTATTTCTTTGTTAAACCACTATCTGCACATGCTTACTATGAGGTGCACCAAGTTGAATAAGGAAAACGGTGAAAATGAGTACCGTACTTTCTCTTTCTCTAAACAAACAACTGCAAATGATATTGGCCTGGTTACTGTATCACCAAATTTAGTACAAAGATAGATTTATGTTCTTTAGCACAGCTCTAATTAACAAGTTTATATGATTCTCTGCAGGTTTCTGTGTGGACGTAAAGTGCAGTATCAGAGAGGACTGGAGCACCTTAAACTGTGAGCTGCATTCTGACCAATCAGTGCTCAGCAGGACCCCCACAGCCATCAGCTTTCAGCCTGAGTGAGTAAAGACAGAGACACTTATCATGAGATGTCAAATATGGACGTTTTGAGTTGATAGTGATATATGACCCGATATCTGACCTGCTGTGTGACCGAAAACTAGCGACTTCTCCTGAATTTTTTGTTCCTTTGCTGTTCTAAGATTAGATTTCAGATGAAGAGGATTGAATAAATAACTTTTATGACTCACTCTAGATGTAACTACTACTGAGAAGCAGGGGTCTCCAACCTGTATCTCCACCCCCTTCCAAGTAGCTCACCAAGAGATGTTTGAATTGCAGTTATAGTGCTGAATACATCAAATTTGATGAATTACCATTGTAATATGTATAATTTTGATTGAAATTGGCCATTTTAGAGCTGAAATTATTCAAATGATTGCAGTAAAAGTGAGTTTAACAACACAATGAAGCACTTCCTGTATTGCCACATGACATCAGAGAACTCAGCCTAAATATGCAGGGTTTGTGTGTTAAACATGTGTGAATAAAACACATGAAAAACACAACTTGTGCTATGTAGATCAGAAAAAAATGTAGTAATTGAATGCTTTTAAGGGCGCATATATCATTTACTGGATAGATATATAAGATATTACTATCACTATCTTTTTGTTATCTTCGAAACAGCTCTCCTATGCGCTGATGCTTTATTAAGAGCTCCCGTTTCCCCATTAAACTCTGTGTGTGGTGGAGGGTCTCTGCGGGGGTCTGGTCTTTGTATACCTGAATCACCAGCAGCAGCCGCGTGATCTCCCAGAGCTCGCTGATTTATCCTGACGACAATAAGATGCCCAGACACAACAAACCAGAGCGTAGAGTCAGTGCTGAAGCTTGTCATGTGGAGAGCATTGTGTAACTTTTCTGGTGGAGAGTCCGACACCTGCTTTTTTCTATGGATTTGTCATTGTTTTATAACTCAAAAATACCTAGAAAAACAAGCATTCTGACTGTGAGCGGGGTCCCGTCTCCACAGATCTGACCTGTAACTTGGTCTTGTTTGAGCTTCATGAAGATAGAAAGGTTTAGTACCACACTGTGAAACATTTCAGATGAAGCAATAACATTTTCATGAAAAACAATTGACAGATCCTCCGGCCAGAAAAGTTACACAATGCACCTTTAAACAGTAACTTGTATCGCAGATTCACAGAGTCAAAGTATTTATTTCTTAAGCTTTTAAAAACTTTTCAACAATAAAACATCTCCGCATCATGAATTTCTTTGTATGACTAAGACCATTTCTCCCATTTTACACTGTTCCAGATCAGGCACAGAGGGGGTTAGTCCGTCTGCAGATCTTGTTATCTGTGAAGGAAACAGCTCGCTCAAATGTTCCCTGGTTCTTGGCGCCACAAGTCCTGGCGTCATGGTAACCCTCACCATCGGTAACGTCTCCTCTTCACCGGTTCGCCTCAGCGTCCCTGCATCACATGGTAAGAATTTTGGTTTAATTTCCTTGTGTATAAAATGCATTGGATTTTAAATATTCCAGTGGCGGGCGCAGACAAAGCAGTGTATCCTGGATCCATGGAAACAAAGAGGCACTTGTTTCCATGGAGGATCGTTTTTTAACTGAAATGTTCCATAATATAGCATCCACTAGCAAGGACCACGACAGAAAAATGGAACAATGGAATATGCTAAAGATGTGTATTGACGGCAGACAGATGAGCTGCAGGGGGAAACTCGGCAGTGGGGCTGGACTCTCTAGTCCATAAATGCTCACCCAGATGAATGGGAACCCCCCTCCTTGAACATGATGTCTGCGGACTGAAGGATGGGCGAAAGACACAGGGTGGGATGGTGGGTCGAAAGCTGACACAGGCAGTGATGTCGGAATGGCTGTATAAACAGGGCTGCTGGGTAATTGAAGGCGTGGTCAAGATAATCTCAGATAACTCCACTTAAATGGTTAGTTCGGATTTTTTGACATGAATCTGTATGGCATCCTCGTCAGCTCCTGACAGCGTCCAGTGAGTCGAGTTCTTGTCATTTTTTATGTATATATCCTTATATAGCTTTAACAAGCTCTCTAGCCTCTCGAGTAGCGACGGTCATCGGTCTGAGCACTGCCAAACAACTGAAAAAAGTGTTGGATTTGTGTGCGGCTTCACCTGGTGGCAACGAAGGGAGAGAAAATAGCAACAAGCGATTATGAGGTCTGACTTTTTCATGGACAACAGTTTTGTGATGCAAATGTATCACTCTTTTGAACACGTATTGTTTATTTTCATGACCCCAGCCACTTGCCAAACTAGTTTTATCAGCACCGAAAACGTGCAAGAACTCGGCTCACCGGACGCTGTCGGGAGGTAAGTCAGTGTTGATGCACGATGCCGTACATGTTCATGTCAAAAAACCTGAACTATCCCTTTAAGCTTATTTACACATCTTGCATTTATTTAGTGGGGGAACCTCTGTCATAAATGTTGCATACACAAAGTTACATATTGCACCTTTAATAATAGAACTTTGCATTATTTCCTTTGCACTATCTCTGCATTTTTGAATTTATTACCTATATTTCCTGGAGTTTCAGTCTTTTGTTCATGATTATTTTAAGATTCAAGCATTTAGCAATAGAAGTCAGACTGCTGGCACTGTCCTTGTTTTAAAAAGAGACTTCGCACTGACACAAACACTGAAATTCTTCTTTTATCTATATTGTAAATCTGGACGGTTAAGGGTGTAGGCTCAGGGGCAGCGTGACTGGAATAAAGCAGACAGAGGGCCCGTGGGTACAAATGTGAGATTTCCCAGCCCAGACTTTTCCATCTCATGCTCTTTGTGTTCCCTCTCGAGAGTCAGACTAACACCTGAGGAATTTATGTACGCTATGTACGTTTTCTGGTGGAGGACCTGGAACTTGCTTGTTTCAATGGAGATGTTAGTGTTTTTTGCCTCTAACGTTTCACAGTATGGTATTAAACTGATTTCAGTATCTACCTGGAGACAAGCAGATGACGCCAGCAGGCCAAATATTTCAGTATAATGATAAAACAAATAAAACATACCTGGAGTTGTGTTTTGTTTCATTCACACATGTTTGAGTAATGCTTTATTATTAGTCTGTCTGCATCTCCAAAGCTCAAAATGCTCTGTTCCACCTTATGATGTCAAGTTAAATAGCTCCCTTTTACCTTTAGTTCAGTAGAGAATATGATCTCTTTAAATGGTTTTAAGACTGACTCAGAGTGCAGCTCCCAATTACTAAGATATTACTCATAGCTTTCACTAACCACGTCTCCCACAGTGGGCAGCAGGCGACTCAGTGCAAAGATGTTTTTTTTTTTTTTTTTATAATAAAGTCGTAACTATTACATGGTAAACATAATGCATGGTCTCATATTAATGAATATTTCTAGCTACATTTTCCAGTCATTGTTCTCTGTTTTAAAGGGATCTGTTATAATGTTTTTTCCTCATCACAAACATACCTGGAGTTGTTTCATTCACACGTTTAACACTGAAACCCTACTAACCCTTGTAGTAGTTTTTCTCTCAAACAGAAAATATACATCTTCACTAGAATAATTTGGGTAATGTCAGCCCTGGAATTGCGAATCTCTACTGAACAAAAGGTAAAAGGAGCTGTTAACTTGAAAACAGCTCCTACATGACATCGTATTTTGAGATAGACTAAGGGAGGATTTAAGGATTACTCAAACATGTGCGAATGAAACAGAAATCAACTCCAGGTATGTTTTTGGTAAGAAAACAGCAATATAACATGGCTTAAAGCTCACAAGAGTCACTTTTGCATAATACAGGGACCTTGTAACGTTTAAATATAGTGTATATATCGTTGTAATATTCTTCCAAAGAGCGGAAGAGTAAGTTCAATATCCGTTCATGACCATTGAAAACCTTTAACCGCTCACTGATCCCATAATTTTAATTAACTGCAAATATCAAGGCCGCGCTGTGATGCACTTGTCATGTTAATTAGTGATAGTACAGTAGATTTGAAGCATTAAAACTGTGAAAAAAGCCAATTCACATTTCGCTTTAGAACTAATGTACTCTCTGAAGGTCATGTTATACTGTATATAAGACTTTCTATATATACCAAATCTTAAAGGCCCACTATGTCACTTTTCTGGCGCCACAGTGATGCTATTGCTTTGCCTGGGATGTTCCACAATATGGCATTTGTTCAGTTATAGGTGTTTTATTGCTAAAGAATTTACTTGACAAGCGTGTATTCTTACTGGGAGTGGGCTAGGCTGCATAGATTTAATGCCCTAGTATGGAACATTTCAGGCAATGTAATAATGTAATGGAACCAAGCAGCTGGGGAACAAACCACCAGAAAAGTAACATAATGCCCCTTTAAGGCTAAGTGTTAATTAATCAAAGCAAATGTCAGTTGTTTACTTCCCCTAATCTTTTAATTCAGTTTTACACAGGATTAAGTAGTTATATAATAATAAAAAATAAAAAAAAACACAATCACTTAAAGGTGCATTGTGTAACTATTCTCCATGTCATTGCTTAATCTGGAATGTTTCACAGAATGGTATCAAACTGTTCTGACTTCATGGAGACTAAATTACACCAAGTTACAGGTCAGATCTGTGGAGAGGCAACACCACTCGGTCAGAATGCCTGTTTCTCTAGGTATTTTTGAGCTATAAAACTAGATGCATGTAAGGTAGAGCTGTTTAATGCCGTACTGTGAAACATTCCAGGCAGAGCAATGACATACCCCCAACCAAAAAGTTACATAATGTACCTTTAAGTGTCAGGAAACTACAGAAAAAGTGTGTCTGAAAACATGTTGTTTTATTCTACAGTGAAACCCGGTGCTCCAGTGAACCTCACCCATTACCAGACCATAGAGGGAGAGCTGGTTTTGACCTGGGTCCCTCCACCTGGACTCTGGGGTCGGCTGAGGTACGAGGTCCGATACTCCTGGAACGAGACAGAACCAGCCTGGACGGTAAGTCAGTCGGAAATGAAGGACAATCCAGGGCGACTTTTATCTATAAAAAAAAAAAAATCACATATTAAAACACAGACCAGTGTGAGGGCCGATCGAGGGTCATAGACTGGTGATCAAAACAGTGAGTAATTCAAATCTGTGCATTTATAACGGATTTGAATGACTTACCAGACCTTTGTTCATGCTTAGACCCTCAAAAGGACACACTACATTTGCCTGATCAAGGTAGATTTCAAAAACATGCAGTAAAAAGTACGACTTGCAGTTGTATGGGCCAATTCACCTAGAAGCCTGAGGGCCAAAACAGTTGGTCTGAGGGCCACATTTGGCCCCCAGGCCATAGTTTGAACATGCCTCGTTTAAATAAATGATAGTGCTTGGCAAAAAATGAAAATGAATGAAAAAATCAGAGAACCCACGATTTGATAATTTAAGGATGTGCTTGTACTTAATCGCTATGGAGACAAGCAGGTGACGCCACAAGGCCAAGTTAGTTCTTCTTTCAAACAGGAAACACCCTGTTCCACCTTGTGATGTCATGTTGCATTACAGGAAGTGCTCCACTGTGTTTTTAAACTCCACACACCTTCACTAAAATCATTTGGATCATTTCAGACCTGGAATTGCCAATCTCTACTGAACAAAAGGTAAAAAGTAGTTTTTAAACTTGAAAGCTACCACTTCATGACATCACAAGGTGGAGCAGAGCATTTTTCGGAGATGTATAACAAAGGGCTACTCAAGCACAACTCCAGGTAACAACATTATAACATGACTTAAAGCTCACAAGAATCCATTTTGTGTAATATAGGATCTTTAACAACAGAAATTATCACAATTATTTACACGATTATTCTTATTTAACTTAAAATTCAATCAAATCAAGACAAACATCTTTCACAAAATAGGCTGTCTCAGGCTACTAGAAGAAAGCTCCAACATTCTCCAGCTAAAACCACCCCCTTAGCTTTACAATTTCAACAGTTTTACATATTTCCTCTCTGTTTATTTCTTGGGATGACTCAAAGCCATTTAATTAGGGTTTAACTGCCTGCTCACCTCCGCTAACAGAGCATTCCCTGTTCAGTACCGCAGTGTGATTCATACAGGAGTGACGCCACAACTCCAAAAATCACATACAGCAGATGGAAGAAAATACCCCGGTTGTTCCAACTTCTGTCACTGTTACCTCTCAAAAGCCTATAAGCAATATAACTCATATCTCTAATGTGTGCCAAGGTGGTGCTAGTGGGCACGACTAACAAAACTACTGTGTGGTTTGGTACTCATTTTCAGACGAGTTGGAAATATGCTTTAATATTGTGAGAGTAAACATGCTTGATTATCTTTTTAATACCACACATGTGAAGTGTAATGAGCCTAAGGGGAGAGTCGATAACCTAAAACAAAATTCATGTTATTCTCAAAAGGAATAAAGGGATACGTTTTAAACTTTTTTTTAAATAACGTTTAAAGGGCTTCTATTGCGCTATTTTCTGATATATTGTATAATGTTGTTTCCCCATCAAACACGTACCCAGAGTTGTGTTTTGTTTCATTTGCACATGCTTAACACTAGGGATGTAACAATAACCGAAATATTGTGATATCGTATCATCAAAGGTCTCACAATAATATCGTGGACCATCACAATATATCGAATCACAAGTCTCTTTGCTTAAATGAACAGTTCTGATGCAGAAATAGCTAAAAAAACCAGAGGGAACTACATAGACCATGATCCTTTGCTCCGTTTCAGTGCAGACGACATGAAGAAATAACTGTTCTAAGCACTTTGAAATCTTCATTCTTTGGATTAAGTCTTGATTTTTAGAGGAAAAAGTCGCATATTCACAGTTTTGTGAGCCTCCACAAAATATTGCAATAAATATCGTATTGTGAGACGTATATGGTGAAAATATTGTACAGAGATTTGGATATTGTTACATCCCTAATGACAATAAATGTTGAACCAAATGACTGGTCAAAGCATTTTATAATGTCAATCTTGTTATTATGTAGAATATAATGATGATTATGTAGAATATAATAATGATATATAATACATAGAAATGTATTATAAATGTATCGTGAGACTTGGATATCCTTACACCTCTACTTAACACACAAAGCCTGCATATTAAGACTGAGTTCTTCGCTTAAAGGGAAAACAAAAGTTAAATGGTAGCTTTTCCCTCGAAAACTACCTCTTCATGACATCACAAGGTGAAACAGAGCGTTTTGAGCGTTGGAGATGTACACAGACTAATAATAAAGTAACTCAAACATGTGTGAATGAGACAAAACACAACTCCAAGTATGTTTTTGAGGAGTTAACAACATTGGAATGTGGCTTTAAGCTCACTAGAATCCATTTTGCGTAATACAAGAGCTTTAAAAATCATAACATTAACAGCCTTGCTTAAGCTGAATTGTTATTTTCTTATATTTCCAGGTCTTGCAGGTGTTTGGAGAGCCCAAGACGGCGTTGGACTTGGATACGAATAACTACAGCCTTCAGATTCGCTGCTCAAATGACGTGGAGCCCCCGGTGTGGAGCAACTGGAGCCAAACATATAAGATCAAACTGGACAGTAAGAAGTCTAATCAAATACTTTTTCACTACCAGTTTCTCAAGCCGGTGGTTTCAGACATGAGCTGTATGCTACATAAATGGATTAGTTTATACAAAAAGGTTGACTTCAGGGGATCTAATACTCCCTGACACATTTACGTTTGTGTTTTGAGTGTATTACTTCTACACTTGAATGTGCAGGATACAAAAGAGGACCCCCATCATCTTTCTCTGTGTCAGTGCATGACTCAGTTCTACACAGGGGGATCTTATGTGACCTCCATTACTCCTGACTTGTAGACAGAGACATGCACATCCAATAAAAGTTATGATGGTGTCTTGGGTCCAAAGCGGAAAAAGATTCGCTCTTTTGTTCTTTGAAGCTCCCAGAATGTCACAATGTTTTGGGACCCCTTCCTCACGCAATCCATTACCCATTACCCATTACCATCCTGTTAGTGTGAGCCAATTCTCATTAGCTAGACCATTATAAAGCACTCCTCTAAGCTTCAATACTCGTGAGTCAACCCCAGCCCAAGTCATCTGCCCAAAGCATAATTAATTTCAATTCAATTCAATTTATTTTTGTAGCGCCCAAAATCAACAACAGTAGCCTCTAAGGGCGTTCCAAGATTTGGATGAGCAAAACATACACACAGACATATCAAAACAGGAATAAACATCATTCATGTAAGGCAGCAAATGAAACATTGTCCAGTCATCCCCTGTCCTTAGACCCTCCTTCTCAGCAAGGAAAAACTCCAAAAAACCCAGGGTCCTGGGAAAAAGAAGAAACCTCGGGGAGAACTACAGTGAAGGAGGGATTCACTCCCATGGACGGACAGGCTATAGATGTCCAGGCCCGTGGGCCAGTTCGGTATGGCCACAGCTACCCAGGTGGGGAAGGAGCCGGGCGAGGAGGGGAGGCCGGGCAAGAGGAGGGGGTCGGGCGAGGAGGAGGAGCCGGGCGAGGAGGAGGAGCCGGGCGAGGAGGAGGAGCCGGGCGAGGAGGAGGAACCCGGGCGAGGAGGAGGAACCCGGGCGAGGAGGAGGAGCTGGGCGAGGAGGAGGAAGCCGGGCGAGGAGGAGCCGGGCGAGGAGGAAGCCGGGCGAGGAGAAGGAAGCCAGGCGAGGAGGAGGAGGCCGGGCGAGGAGGAGGAGCCGGGCGAGGAGGAGGAAGCCGGGCGAGGAGGGGAGGCCGGGCGAGGAGGAGGAGGCCGGGCGAGGAGGAGGAGGCCGGGCGAGGAGGAGGAGCCGGGCGAGGAGGAGGAGAGGGGTCCAGCTGCCATCAGGCGTCTGAAAGAGTTACACTCCACAGGGGGAGTGGGACAGGGGACAACGTGTGAATAGCAATGAACGAGCTACAGATGAGAACATAGTAAGTGATGCTGATGAGAAAATAGGAGGAAACAGAGGACAGTGCTCAGGTTGCCACACTTCCCCCCGCTTGTTATCTCCTGCGGCAGCTTATCTTAGTAACATCAACTAAGTAACCTGGTCATAAGCTATTCCGAAGAGGAAGGTTTTAAGCCTGGTCTTAAATAAAGAGACTGTGGGTGCCTGTTTAACATCAACAGGGAGTTGATTCCATAACACAGGAGTTTGGTAACTGAAGGCTCTCCCCCCCACTGTACTTTTAGACACTCTAGGAACCACTAATAATCTTGCATTCTGAGAGCGAAGTGCTCTATTTGGCTGATAGGGGACAATGGCATCCTGAAGATATGATGGGGCCATATTGTTTAAGGCTTTGTATGTCAGGAGGAGAACTTTGAATTTAATTCTAAACTCGACAGGAAGCCAGTGAAGTGATTTTAACACAGGACTGATGTGATCACGTCTTTTAGTTCCTGTTAGGACTCTGGCCGCTGCATTTTGGACCAACTGGAAGCTTCTTAAAGTACCTTTAGCGCAGACAGTGAGCAGAGAATTACAGTAATCTAGTCTGGATGTAACAAATGCATGGATAAGTTTTTCAGCATCATTTTAATGTACTGCCTTAGAAAATACGGTCACATTCATTGTACAAGAGCCTGGATTCAAGAATTAAAGGTGCTCTGTGTTAACTTTACTGGTGAACGGTCCATCAAATGCTTTTTTTTTCTCTTACTGCTTTGTCCGAAATGTTTCACGGTACGGCATTAAACATTTCTATCTTCACGGAGACCAAACCAGACTCAGTTACAGGACAGATCTGAGGAGAAGTATCCCCGCTCACAGTCAGAACGCCTGTTTTCCTAGGTATATTTGAGCTATAAAACCACTTGTAATTGAATAAACGTAAGGTAGAGCTGTTTAATGTCATACTGTGGAACATTCCAGGTAGAGAAATGACATATCCATACTCAATACTCATTCTGATACCGCAATAATAATAAAAACACTCTTTATTTAGACAATAGAATGTGATTTTCAACATTAAATCGTAATACTTTCTCTTATATTCCCATGTGGTCTTATATCTGTGTAATCCCTCAGTGGTGCAGGTAGGTTCTATAGTGGCCCAGGGGCGTATACTTGTCTATTTGCTCGTAAACTTGATCTGATTCAGCTCAAGATCATTCTAAAGCTTCAGGAAAGAGGCTTTTCTGTCCTGTGAATGTGACTTTTGTAGTACTGATACCTGCTGAAATAAGTGTCTAGTTGCAATATTAGTTTTAGTATCGATTAGTGTCTGATCTTCAATATTTTTGATCTTCTAATCTCTTAATGCTGTTGCGTCCACAAACCAAAAGCCATATTAATTAACCTTACGGCTTAAAGATGCACTGTGTAACTTTTTGGTTGGGGGTCCGTCACCTGCTTGTTTCCATGGATATGTCACGGCTCTGCCTGGAATGTTCCACAGTATGACATTTATTCAATTACAGGTGGTTTTATAACTCAAAAATACGTAACAGGCATTCTGACTGTGAGCGGGGCCGCCTCTCGATAGATCGGACCTTTAACTTGGTCTGGTTTGGTCTCCACAGAGATAGAAAGCTTTAATGCCACACTGTGAAACATTCCAGACAAAGCAATAACATCTAAGTGCAGAAAAGTATTTGACGGACTACACACGAAAAGTTACACAATGCACCGTTTAAAGACCTTTCAACTGACAACAATTAAACCATGAGTTGAACCAACTTTCTAAAGCTATTGTGAGAAAATAATTTACCTTTTGTACATTGTTTTGTATTTGTTTGATAATGCTGACATTTCAAGTACAAGAAGATGTTGATCCAGTTTTGTTTAGAGAAGTAGACAAAGGCAGTTTCAAACATTTTCAGATCTGTGGGAAAGTTGCGAATGATGAATCAAGTATTGTTAGCTGGGTGTTATTGTTTAGCAGATTCATTTTCCAAAAGTCTGACTCATTTTAATTGCAATGTAATTATTTTTCAGTTGTCACCTACCTACCTGTGATCGTGGTGGCGCATCCTGGTGAAGCTGTAACCATCTACTGTGTGTTTAATAAACGAACTTTACAAGCCAGCTCAGCTCAATGGATCCTCAACCTCGGGCAGGAAATTCCAAGCAGCCAGTACCATCCTGTGAACCAGCGGGTAAGTCCATGATAAAGGTGCTTCACAGTACGGCATTAAACCTTTCTATCATCATGGAGACCAAACCAGACCAAGTTACAGGTTTGATCTGTGGAGAGGCGACCCCACTCACAGTCAGAAAGTGTTTTTCTGGGTATTTTTGAGCTATAAAAAACACCTGTAATTGAATAAATGCAACGTAAATGTGCTTAATCTCATACTGTGGACCATTCAATGTAGACATATCCATAGAAACAAGAGAAGATTATGGATCCTCAACCCAAAAGTTACACATTAGATCTTGAAAGCTGCACTGTGTAACTTTTCTGAGGGAAGGTCAGCTGTCTGCTTGTGTCCATGGAGATATAATATGGCATTAAATATTTAAGCCTTAAGTCCTTGTGAGCTTTTAGCCTTGTTTAAAAACAGACCTGGAGTTGTGTTTTGTTTCATTCACAAATGATTGCGTAATAATTTATCATTAGTCTCTCTACATCTCTAAAGCACTCTAATCCACTTTGTGATGTCATGTAGTGGTAGTTTTTTTAATCTATCAATTAATTAATCATTGCATTTATATAGCACCTGTCGAGACACCGAAAGAGCTTTACAGTTCATTGTTCATTCACTCCACACTCAGTGGTGATAAGCTGCTATTGTAGCCACAGTTGCCCTGGGGCAGACCAGCGGAAGTGAGGCTGCCAATCTGCACCATCAGCCCCTCCAAGGACCACCATCACACACACACACACACACGCACGCACACACACACACACACGCCACTTTCATACTAGACAATGTGGCTAGTTAACAGCGACATTTTACTGTTCGTCCAGTTGTGAATGAATTCCAGGACTGAAATTATCCAAATGCTTCTAGTAAAGGTGTATGGAGTTTAAAAACACAGTGGAGCACTTCAGATGACATCACAAGGTGGAACAGAGTATTTTCTGTTTGGGAGAAGAACTCACACTAAATATGGAGGGTTTGTGTGTTAAACATGTGTGAATAAAACAAAACACAGTTGGCTTCACTGTCATGGTCACACATTTTGAAGTGCGATGTATTGCTGAAGTATATATACAGTAAATATTGAAACTAATTTTTGTATTTGACATGATTACCCAAGACTAAAACCACAAAAACTGTTCTAAATCTACAATATTGTTAAAGAATCATGATCTGCAGTAATACATAACAGAATCAAACACTGTAGCACTGACACATATTAGTCATTAATTCAACATTTTATGGCTTAAATCTTATCTTATGGCCAAAAAATAACAACAAAAAAATCCCAGTAGTACAAAAACAATAAATAATGACTTTTTTTCTTTCTTTTTTTAGGTTAGCCAAATCACAGTGACGCCATCATCTAATCGCATGTACGAACTGCTGCAGTGCACAAAGGAATCTCACATCCCACACAGCCAGATCTTAGTTCAAGGTAAGTGTGCTCTTTGAAAACAACAAGACTACTCTGAATTAAAGGTGCACTGTGTAACTCGTCCGGTGGAGGGTCCATCACCTGCTTGTCTCCATGAAGATGCACCTATAATGTTCCACAGTATGGAAATAAACTCTTAACTCTCCATGGGATTTGTGTAGAGGCGACGCCCACTCACAGTAAGAATGGATATTTTTGAGCAATAAATATCACCTGTAATTCAATAAATGCAAGACGGACTAGATTAGTGCCACTGCGGACCATTTAAAACACAGCATTAACATCTCCATGGAGACAAGCACCCTTGCCAGAAAAGTTACACAGTGCACGTTTAAAGAGCCTATATTACGCTATTTTCTGATCCATGTTATAATGTTGTTTCCTCATCAAAAACATGCCCGAAGAGGTACAAAATAATACACTACAACTCGTACTCGGAATGTACGCTGACTGTAATGTGATCACGCTCTGAAGGGGGAGTGACTTAGCATAAAGAGCGAAGGGAGGGGAGACTCGGCATGAAAAACTAAAATGTATTAAACATGTTAATGTGTTGTTTTTGGGCTAATATAGCATTTTTAAAACAATACAAGGTAATACAGTGATCTAAATATACTGTATAATATAATATAATGTATTGGACCTTAAAATGCCTGTTTTCATTTCTACTCAAATTGTTTACTGTGACACGACCACAGCACTAGAAGAGCAAAAAGTGGATATATAAAAACTCCATTTCCTAAATCTAATTTCATGAAGAAAACCGTTCTGTACAGAGCAATTTCTACATGGAACATTATTCCTAAGAAAATTTGTGAGCTTAAAAACAAACTATTATTCAAAAATAAACGAAAGAGCCACGTGTTAAACGGAATGTAATATGATATGGGTGTGTTTGTATGTGCATTTTAAAACAATGTTATGCTGTAAATGAAATGTAAATCAACTGTTTTGTAGGAGATGTGATTTTTGATTTTAATGGACCCAGGAAGACTAGCTGAATGCACAGCTTTCAGCTAATGGGTTCCATATAAATAAACAAATATACTATGCGTTAGAGGTTAATACCCTCTAACGCATATAATGACCCCCTTTAAAGGTGCACTGTGTAACTTTTCTGGTGGAGGGTCTGTCATATGCTTCTCTACATGAAGATGTTATTGCGTTGCTTGGAGTGTTGCACAATTTGGAATTACACTTATTTATCTAAAGTAAGCACAAGCAAGTGAAACTACAGGGCCAAGTGAGTCAGCTCCATGGGGAGGAAAGCCAACTCACAGCAAGAAGGCATTATTTTAAGTCATTAAACCATAAGTAAATTCCAAATGGATAGTTTAAAAAAGTTACACAGTGCATCTTTATGGTCACCAAGATCCATCTATTTTACAACTAATGATAATCATTGTGTTTCGTGCATTAAATTTGACTTGTGAAATGGTCTTAAAATAGGCATGTTCTTTTGGTTTCAGTGAAAGGAGGGGTTACAGGAACTAGTGCACAAATACCGGACATTACAGAGACATTATTGTTTATGCTTCTTTTTATGTTGTTCCAGACGCTGCCATTAATATCACCTGCATAACAAATGGGGACATTAACACTATGGATTGTAGCTGGAAGATTGAAAGCTGGATTGATCCCATATTTAACTCTAAGTAAGTAAAAATACATTGTTAATTCAATGGTGTAAAGATGCATTGTGTAACTTTTCTTGTGGAGCATCCGTCAAATGCTTTTCTCCATGCAGATGTTATTGCTTTGTTTGGAATGTTTTACAGTATGGTATGAAAACTTTCTGTCTTCATGGAGACCAAAGGTTAAGTTCAAGTTTAGGTTCAAGTTCAAAAAGTTTCTTATGAATTCTTCATAAGAAAAACATATAAATAATTTAAATTGTGTTTCTCACTCCCATGCGTATAAATAATAAGAAATGGAAAAGTCCACTGGATGAAGCTTTTAGTGACTCTGATGGTGTGGGAACGGCGGCTCCTGTACCTCCTCCCAGAGAACAGATTGTGTGCGGGGTGACATCAAATCAAACGTTATTTATAAAGCGCTTTTCATACAAAAATGTAACACAAAGTGCTTTACAGTGATTAAAAACAATCCCACATTTCCTTCCTGTAGGGAGGAGAGTGGTGCACCAAAGATCTTTCTGGCTGTGTTCACTGTGCGCTGCAGGGCGCTCCTGTTGTGATCAGTGCAGCGTCTGCCCCACACAGTGCTGCAGATGGAAAGGATCCTCTCAGTGGTTCCTCTGTAGAACGTGGTCATGATGGTTGGTGAGGCACTTGCCCACAAACCAAACCAGTTTTTCTTGGTATTTTTTAGCCATAAAACACCTGTAATTTAGTAAATATAAGGTAGAGCTGTCCAATGTCATACTGTGGAACATTTCAGGCAGAGCAGTGACAAGCAGGTGACAGACCACCAACCAAAAAGTTACATATTGCACCTCTAAAGCAAAGAATACCTATTCTATTGTGAGTTTCTTGTCCAAACCCAATATACACATTCACTGAATACATGGGCCTTGTAAGTTTTGCTTTCACAAACTGATGAACTCACTGTGTTTAGGTGGGCGGACTTGCTTTGTGAGGAGATGGAGCGGAGGGAGAAGGAGGGCGAGGAGCTTGGATCACCTGGCAAAAAGTGTGTCAGCCAGAAGTCCTGCACGCTCCAGTCTCTCAGGCTCTGCCACAAGCTCTGGCTGGAGATGGACGACTCCATCATGTCCAAACCCATCTATGTGTCCCCTGCAGACCACGGTGAGGCCTGTGAGAAACACAAAAGACAGCTCTGTGTTTTGATTATTTGTATTATTTTAGTCCAAATATTTACATGACCAGTAAAATTCTCATTAGGCATGTGTATTTGTATAGCACATTTTTTGTAATTCACAGTGCTTTACAGAATAAGAAAGACATTAATTCACAATACAAATATATAAAAAAAAGAAATAATCATTATAGCATTAACATTAAAGGTCCTATATTATATTACTGTTGTGAGCTTTAAGTCACAGGGATGTAACAATAAAGTGTGATATATCGTCAGGTCTCACAATAATATCATGGACCATCACAATATATCGAATCACAAGTCACTTTACTTAAATGAACAGTTATGATGCAGAAAGAGCTAAAAACAAAAGAGGGAACTACATAGACCATGATACTTTGCTCCATTTCAGTGCAGACTACATGAAGAAATTCTTTGGATTAAGTCTTGTGAAGGCATTTTTAGAGGAAAACGTAGCATATTCACTGTTTTGTGAGCCTCCACAAAATATTGCAATAACTATCATATCTTGAGATGTATATCAAGAAAAATATCGTACAGAGAGATTTGGACACCCTTATTAAGTTGTGTTACCTCCTCAAAAACATACCTGGAGTTGTGTTTTGTTTCATTCACACATATTTGAGTTACCCTTTTATTATTAGTCTGTCTACATCTCCAAGCACAAAATAATCAGAAAGTATTTGTAGTCGTCCCTGTATCTCAAGTATTTGTACAAATTCTTATCATAATTTAATGTTCTTTTCTATTGTCCCCACAGTGAAACCACACACAGCTTCTAAAGTGCGAGCCGTGACTCTCAGTTCTGGGGTCCTGTCCGTCTCATGGGAGTGTCCTCCTCTGCCCGTTCAGGGGGTGCGGTGCCAGTTCAGATACCACGGCCCGTCCACCAATGGGCAGCCAGAGTGGAGGGTAAGAGCTGTCACAGATCACAAAACTTAATGCCGTACTGTGTAACTTTTCTGGTGGACAGCACTGTAAGAAGTACTGCCTTACCCAGTGAATATATGTTTAATTAAAATTTAGACACTTTGCTATAGATTTTAGCATTTCCTGGGGGTGCAATGCTAACTGAAGGCATGCTCTGACTGAGGCTTTGTTAATTTAATCTGAGCTTTATTTTAACGTAATCTGACCAAAAAAGAACTGACTTAGCTGGAACTACAACAAGTGAGATGATTTGAGCTGTTAAACAAGTCCCTCAAACACCGAATTAGAACCATGGTATCGTATCGATCACAGGCTCCTGAAAATGTGTTATTTAAACCAATTTTGTATTTTTTCTTGAGTATTACTAATCCAAAAATGTTATGGCAGTGTTTGCTAATATGTGCATAGTGTCGCCATGGTAACTGGTGAACATTCTGCCAGTGCACATATGTACAGAAAACCTCTGGCAGCGTGATCTCACTGTAAAGTATAAATAGTAATAAATGTTTCTAACTTGCAATTATTGAATTAGAGTTTTATTGGCCTTGAAAAACATGCATTCTTACTGGGTGTTGGGTCACCTCTCCACAGATCTGACCTGTAACTTTGGCTGTTGGTTTCACATGTTTTTTGAGAGAAGAAGGCCGACCCTCCACCTGGAAAGTTACATAGTGCAACTTTAAATTTCAATCTTTATTTTGATACCAAGGAAATTAGTTAATATTTGAGACCAGTTTTATAGTTGCTCTGATAAGATCTAACTAACGATCTAATTTACTTTGATTTATGTGATTTTTTTCAGTATCAAGTTCAAATTAATATTTAGTTTTCTAGCCTTAGCGGTCCACATTCATTTTTAGCTATTTTCAAGACCCTGGTCTGAAGTTTGTCATGACCTCATTTCTTTTGATATTAAAGAAACGAAATTGGATCTTTAAAAAAAAAAAGAATAATAACTTTTCTGCTGCACATCTACAATAATCCAAATTCTTACTTAAATTGAAGGCTTGGAAAGCAGCTGGAGACGAGACAGAAAAAGCAGCCTGATTGTTTATCTTGGCTCAGCGTTTAAAACTGAGGAGATGCTCTTCAGCCCTGTTCGTTCATATAAGGGAACACATAATTAAGTTCTGATCAGTGCTTATACTGTATGCAAATTAGCCATGTAAGTGTAAACGAATGTGCGCAAAGCTGCATTAAACACATTATTACTCAAAGTATACAACGTACTGGAAATGTGGAGCGATGGTCGAGAGGACCAATCACAGCCCTTATTGTCTGCGTCGCTTCCCCTCGCTGTCTGTCGTCCCCTCGCCGTCCTATTTGACACGTAGTTAGAAAGTTTCGGACGTGCACGGCGATCGCGCAGATGCTGTGCGGCTTTACCGTCTCCTCCGTGAAAGTCTGACTTCGCCCTCAAGCGGGAACTTTCTCCTCTTCAGCGCCTCGTCCCCTCTGGACCCTCAGCGTTCAACAAAACATCTCCATCGCAAAGTTTTTGGCTCCACATCGCACATGAAGCGTCAGTCAGGTTTTTTTCTCTTCGTTTTTTTCTCCTCGCTGCGTGTGGATGGAAATCTCCGAGCGTAACGACGTTTGAAGAGGAGAGAGGGCGGAGGGGAGAAAGTCTGTGTTGTGGTTTTAGGTCCTTATGCAGATTTTTTTAATGATGGTAATAAAACTGATACCGTTGCTACTTTTTGATACCGCGGGACACCGTATTACCGCCCAAGCCTAACATGCAATTTCATTGAGAATAAGTAAGAAATGTTCAAACTTCACTGCATAACTTTTCTGGTGGATGGTTCACTACTGCAACAACTGCATAACGCACAACTTCAAGTAGTTTAATGTGCTTATACCATGACTACAAACTGTGACTGAAAAGCCTGTTTCCTGCCTGTAAATGTCCAAAATATCAGTTATTTCATTTTGTGCGTTATGCAGTATTAATGCACAGCAGTAAAAATAACCAGCAATAGGCGAAATCCGTGAAGTAGTCAGCTTTATTTTTTACAATTATTATATGTTTTAAGACTGTAAAACCCCTCACCAAACACTTTATACACTTGATACACTGAGGAGCGTGCCACGTTCGATTACACAAAACAGCCAGTTAGGGCGTAGAACACATCCATACAGATTTAATTATTCAGAACACAGCTGGTTGTTTCATCTTCCATATTGCATTTTAACAGTATTTAAATGTCATTCTGCAGCATCAGCCTCCTGTGCACGAAAATAATACTACAGATGAGGTGTCCATCCCAAACGCATGTGTGTCATATGCAGTACAAGTGCGCTGTCTGCCAGCTCATGGTGCTGGATACTGGAGCGACTGGAGCGTAACTAAATACTCTGCCCCTCAAAACAGCCAAGGTATACGGGAGTTCATTGCCCCACACACCTTAAAGGTCCTATATTACGTAAAATGGACTCTTGTGAGCTTTAAGCCAAGTTATAATGTTGCTGCCTCCTCAAAAACCTGGAGTTGTGTTTTGCTTCATTCATACATGTTTGAGTAACGTTTTATTATTGTTCTACTGACACCTCCAAAGCTTACGATGCTTTGTTCCACCTCGTGATGTCATGAAGTGGTGGTTTTCATGTCAACATCTCCTTTTACCTTTTATTCAGTAGAGATGGGCAATTCCAGGGTTGAAACTTTCCAAATGATTCTAGTGAAGGTGTACGGAGTTTAAAAACACAGTGGAGCACTTCCTCTATTACAACATGAGTGTTTTCGGTTTGAGAGAAGAACTAAATATTGTGTGAATGAAACAAAACACAACTCCAGGTATGTTTTTGATGAGGAGCATTATAACATAGATCAGAAAATAGCGCAATATGGGCCCTTTAAAGTATTTTTTTTCTATTTACTTATTGTTAAATCAGATTTTATGATGTAACTGTTTTAAATGTTTTCCCCCAGCACCTGAACGAGGCCCTGATTTCTGGAGAGTATTTTCTGATGACCCAAATGGAAACCAAACTACAGTGACATTGCTTTTTGAGGTACTAAGATACTAAGAAGTACTAAGAAGTTAGATTGTAATGTTAGTAATATTTCATAACGTTGTTTTTGTTGGTATTTTTACACAATATAACGAAAGCGTTGCAGACTTTAAATGTGCACTATGTAACTTTTCTGGTGGAGGGCCTGGCACCTGCTTGTTCCACATTATAGCATTAAACGTACTCATTTCCATGGAGATAAACAGATCAGAGAGACTCTGCTGGCGGTAAGAATGGGTGTATTTGTTTGGCAGTGAAAACACCTGTAATTGAACAAATGCAAAAAGAAATGTCTTAATGTCATATTGTGGAACATTCCAGGCAGATCAATGACAGATCCATAGAAACAGGTGAAAAATTACATAGTGTACCTTTTAATATTAAGACCTTTGTGGGTTTTTTGTGGGTTTTTTTTATAGCATCTTCAGACATCAGACCTGCCGTACTGTGTAGAAGGAATGAAAATCAAACATCAGCATCTGAACGGGTCCGTGACGGAGACTAGTCTGATGGGCCTGAAGTCGTCTCACACTTTTGAATGGGACCACGAGCCACAAACCGTTACCGTGGCAACCTACAACAGCGTCGGACGATCGGCGAACAACTTCAACGTCACCTTAAACAGACAAGTGAAACGTAAGTATCTTTAAACCTATGTAACATTAACAGGAATTTCAGATGTCTCCTACAGTTACCCTCAGACTTGGAAAGACATTATTTTTAGGGGCGTAACGATATCCAAGTCTCATATACGATATCGTCACGGTATGAACCTCACGGTACGATACTTATTGTGATATCATGGTAAAGCTCACGATATGTTGGAGAGACTCACGATATTATGATATTTTACATAATAACAAGACTGACTTTATAAAATGCTTTGACCAGTCATTTGGTGCAACATTTATTGTCATTAGGGATGTAACGATATCCAAATCCGATATTTTCACCATAAACATCTCACAGTACGATATTTATTCACAAAACTGTGAATCTGCTTCTTTTTCCTCTAAAAATGCCTTCACAAGACTTCAAAGAATGAAGATGTAAAAGTGCTTAGAACAGTTATTTCTTCATGTCGTCTGCACTGAAACGGAGCAAAGGATCATGGTCTATGTAGTTCCCTCTGTTTTTTAGCCATTGCTGCATCAGAACTATTCATTTAAGCAAAGAGACTTTTGGGTCCATCAAATGTTTTTCTCCGTGGAGATGTCTTTGCTCTGCCTGAAATGTTCCACACTGTGACGTTAAGCAGCTCCGCCTTACATTTATCAAATTACAGGTGGTTTTATAGCTCAAAAACACCTAGAAAAACAGGCATTCTGACTGTGAGCGGGGTTTCCTCTCCACAGATCTGAGCTGTAACTTGGTCTGGTTTGGTCTGTGAAGATAAAAAGGTTTAATGCCGTACTGTGAAACATTTCAGGCAGCGCGATAACATCTCCACAGAGAAAAGTGTTTCACTGACCGCCCCCACTACTTCAGTTTCACCGTGTACCTTTAATGCCTTTTACCACCTGATCTCTGTCTCCCCCTGCAGGCCGGGCTGTGCGTTCCTTCCATGTTTTCCTGGTGAATAGTTCCTGTGTGTCCGTGTCCTGGTCCGTCCTGGAGAGCAGCGCGGCGCCTCAGTCTCTGGTTCTACAGTGGACTCACTCACACCCGGAGAACCACAAAAGCTCAGTGTCCTGGAGGAGGCTGAGCTACACCGATCCACCGGTACACATCCGAGGTAAGGCCCACTCTGGATTTAAATGTGCTTTTCTTATGATTTTGAAGCATTTCTAACGAGCTGCAGCAGTGACTCAGTGGTTGCCTTAGTGCCTTTGGGCAAGACACTTCACGCACCTTACCCATGTACAGTGCTTAACAAATGCATTAGCCCACCACCCAGTATAAGGTGTTTCCTGCTGCCATAATTTAATAGTATTTCTGTATACCAAAATATATATTTTTATTTTTATAATGGTTAATCCAACAGTATTTGCAAGATCTTTTTATCAAAACGATATATTTGATGCTAAAATATAACTACTGTTGCTATCCATACATATTCAAGTTTAATATTTTCCAAAAATGACACCAAAGTCTCATCCAAAGTAAGTCTCAGGGAACAACTGAAACTATTTGGAACTCAGTAACAAAAGAGACTTTGCAAAACGACATATAAACAATGCAGCAAGAATGCAGCAGTTATATCACACAGTTTTTGGTTATTATTTGTCAACAAGGACTGTTCTGTTATTCTAATAGGACATTTTCTTGTTAATCTGAAACAAGTTTTGAATATGCTCTGAAGTTATTTATGTTTTTTGTTTGTTTTCATGACAGGTGATCTAATAAATTTTTTAAGCACTGTATGAATCGATATTAAAAAAGTCACATACACAGGACAGAAATGAACCTTTCCTGAATAACTTTAGGATGATCTTGAGCTGTGTCAGAATAAGCGCAAGTACTGTTATTTAAAGGTACATTGTGCAACTTTTCTGGTGGAAAGATACACAATGAAAAGCTTTTTTCCATGGAAATGTTATTGCTTTGTCTGGAATGTTTCACAGTCTGGTACTAAACCTTTCTATCATCATGGAGACCAAACCAGACCAAGTTACAGGTCAGATCTGCGGAGAGGTGCCCTTGCTTCGAAGTATATTTGAATTACAAAACCACCGGTAATGAAACAAATGTAAGGTAGAGCTGTTTAATGCCATACTGTGGAACCTTCCAGGCAGAGCAATGACATCTCCATAGAAATGAGCAACCAAAAAGTTACATAACGCACTTATTCTATTGTCTAAATAACAAGTGTTTTTACTATTATCAGAATTGGTATTAGTATCTGGTCTGTTAGTCTATTCCTTAGTATCAAAATCAAGTTTTGTGACAACATTAGTGCAGCATCACATTTACTTTTTGTATTAGGGATGGGACAAGATCTCGTGAGACAAAATTGCAGCGAGATTGTGCACACATGCTGAAAATGATCTCGTGAGAATATTTTCCATGTTTTTACGCTTGGATTGGAAAATAAAATGAAGTACTGATGAGTTACATTTTTTTTGAGAAGCTGTAGTCCCAAAAAGCAGTCTTACAGTGGCAACGAAAATATGAAATGAAGTGTATGAAAGTGGTGTGTGCGTGGGTGTCGGTGGTGGTCGGAGGGGCCGATGGCGCAGATTGGCAGCCTCGCTTCCGTCAGTCTGCCCCAGGGCAGCTGTAGCTACAATAGTAGTTTACCACCACCGGGTATGGAGTGAATGAATAATGCTCTGTAAAGCGTCTTTGAGTGTCCAGAAAAGCGCTATATAAAACTGATGCATTATTATTATTATTATTAAGTAAATCAAAACTGGTGAGGCCAAAATTGAGAACTGGATCGTACAATTTATTCTTTATAAAGAATGTCAAAAATTCATCTTGTCTCATTCTCGTAGATCCGATCGCGTGTCTCGTCTCATTTTGTGAAAACGGTGTCTCGTCCCACCACTACTATCTATGTTTTCTTGATTTTAATCTCGCAGCTCTGTACTACCGCTCCTTTCTTTTTGACATTTGCAGGGGACTTTTTTGGTTCAGAGGAGTACGATTTCTATTTGTATCCTGTGTTTGCGGCTGAGGAAGGAGAGCCAGTTCACACTCGAGGTTAGTCAATTTTTCTACTGCACACATCAGTGACTGAACATACACCTAGGAGCACGACCTCTGGCTTTCTCGGAGAGTGTCACAAGATACCAGGTGAACAAAAGATGTTGTGTCTGTAAGCAATACGCCTTATATTTATCGCATACTTGTCTCAGGATGTGCAGTTAATTGAATTTTAATTGAATTGAGATCCAAGTATTTCAAATAATCCGTGATCGGTTGGGTTTTTTTCATGGAGGAAGTTTCAGATCATCATAATATGGACTCTTTAACCATAAAAAGAATTGTGATTGATCAATATAGAAACGAAAACCACAGTCTAGTCACATTTATTTCTAGTTGTGAGTGGAAGGCATCTAAAAAATGGTCCTATCACTATGCCACTTGATGTGTACTTAAAAATGCTTTGATTTTAATCCAGTTTTTTAAATATTAGTATTTTTGTCAATGAGAATCTAATATTTAATGTCTGTATTATGTGTGCAGCAGTGAAGAGGGAGCCTGGTGCCTTCATGCTCCTGTTGATCATCTCCTTTCTGTCTGTTGTGCTGTTGGTCACTTTGGTCCTCTCACAAAACCAGTGAGTATTTTGTATTTGTATATTTAGTTTTATTTTTTATAATTTTTTTGTGACACAGATGAGAACTGATTAATAATCCAGTCAGTTTTGAATTTTATTTTGACTTATTTTATTGTATTTATTTCTTTTCTCTTTTTATTCATAGTCTCAATCTACATCGTACCAGACAGACATCAACACAACAAATAAAAATAATGAACACTAATATAAATAATTATAATATTTTACTTTAATTGTTTTATCATAATGTTGTTTTTTGTTTGTTTTTTTATTCATTTTTTTTTTTTTTTTTATGTATTTAATTTTTAAATTTTTTGTTTTATTTTATTTTTTCCCACTTTTCTTCCTTTTGTTCCTGGGACCTATATGACATGATTAATAGTGTTAATCTCTGCTGCTGTCTTGATCAGGCATCTTAGACACATGAAGATGAAGATTTAGTAGAACGACATTTAACAGGTCGTGAGGGCGTAATTACCCTGATGGAGCCGATGGGGGCAGGAAAGGCAGACTCTGTGCACCAAACAGGAAAGCAAAAGCAGTGAATGTGAACGATAATGTCCATTTTTATCCACAGAATGAAGAAAATAGTGTGGAAAGACGTGCCCAACCCAAACAACTGCTCCTGGGCCAAGGGAGTGGACTTCAGAAAGGTACAATTTTAATATATGATTCAAAAAAGACAATAGAATATGTATGGAAATGTATTTAATTACATTTTTTTTAAGTGCATATGACAGGTTAGGGTACTTATTTCATACACACAGTTTTGGTGAAGTTCATAATTTTACTTTTCTTTTTTTTATTTTACTCCCTAGTTGGACATGGGCATCACAAATGACTACATAGAGGTAAATCCATAACTGTTACATATAGAAACCATAACTTAACAAGGACTAAATCGTGTTCAAATGACTCCGTAGTTATGGTTAGACTGCTGTCAAGTATTTTGATCACTTTTACTTACTTAAATGAAGGTTTGAACTTCTACATTTTCTGTGGAAGTTTCAGTGGTGATAAGTGCTGAGAGAGGTGCTGTTTCAGAACCCACTACTTCCTGTATTTTTCTACTTTTCTCCTCAACTGTTATTCCCCCACAAACTAACACTTAACTATCATTAATATTTACCGCAGGTGCTATCCCAGCAAACCAACCACAAACTGTCATGTCATATGCACTTATTACGCTATTTTCTGTGCTCATATTACGCTATTTTCTGAGCTACGTTATGTTTCCTCATCACAAACATACCTGGAGTTGTGTTTTGTTTAATTCACACGTTTAACACATGAATCCTGTGTATTTAGGAGTTTTTCTCTCAAACAGAAAATGCTCTGTTCTACCTTGTGATTTCAAGTGGTAATACAGGAAATACTATATAGCCTTCATTAGAATCTTCATGACATCACAAGGTGGAACAGAGCATTTTCGGCTTTTGAGATGTAGGCAGAATAAAGAATTACTCAAACACGTGTGAATGAAACAAAACATGACTCCAGGTATGTTTTTAATAATTTAACCATTATATCATGGCTTAAAGCTCACAAGAGCCAATTTTGCGTAATATAGGACCTTTAAAGGGATAGTTCGGGTTTTTTGACATGAATCTGTACATCCCCGTCAGCAGTGTCGCGCATCAACACTGACTTACCTCCTGACAGCGTCCGGTGAGCCGAGTTCTTTCCCGGTTTCGGTGCTGATGAAAGTGTCCGGCAAGTTGGCTGGAATCACGAAAATAAAGCGTTTTTCTTCTCAAATAATGTGCTCAAAAGAATGATACATTTGCGTCACAAAACGTGAACCGTGAAAAAGTCAGACCTCATAATCGCTTGGTACTATTTTCTCTCCGTTCATATCACTCCGCACTGCCTCCAGGTGAAGCTGCGCCTGTTTCACTGTGTTTCCCGCTCAGAAAGTTCACGACAACATGGATGACTACGACACCGACGATGAAGACGTTGCCTTCAGCACAGAGCCAAGGGGAGATCTTTATAAACCCGAATATACTGACGCCCAAAATCACCAGATGGAGTTAGAACGGGCAGAGAAAGAGGAGGGACAGAGAAGTGGTACAAGCTTAAGCTGGATGTTTGTTGTTCCAGCCTGAAGAATCACAAGTCTGCACCATTTTTATAAATATTCTTATATAGCTTATACAGGCTTATATACTTATCACTGTAGCTCTCACATTAGCTCTATCGCGTTGCTGCAGTCAAAAGCACGTAAACATTACTGAACTACGGAAAAAAGTGTTGGATTAGTGCGTGGCTTCACCTGGCGGCAGCGCGGAGTGATATGAACGGAGAGGAAATAGTACCAAGCGATTATGAGGTCTGACTTTTTCATGGTTCATGTTTTGTGATGCAAATGTATCACTCTTTTGAGCACATTATTTGAGAAGAAAAACGCTTTATTTTCATGACCGCAGCCAACTTGCCGGACTATTTTCGTCAGCACCGAAACCGGGCAAGAACTCACTGGACGCTGTCGGGAGGTAAGTCAGTGTTGATGCACGACACTGCTGACGGGGATGCCAGACAGATTCATGTCGAAAATCCTGAACTATCCCTTTAATGACATCCCAACTATTGATATAACTAACGTTTTATTTTATTGCTTTAGATGGACACTTTTGACCACCTCCTCAGAGCTCCAGATGCTCTCCCAGCCTGGCCTCTACTCCTGCCCGCCGAAACCATCTCTACTGTGGTCATCGTGGACAAGACTGAGCTCCCTACGTCGGCCCAACCTCCTCTGGACTCTGCTTTGTCTGATACCGCTTCAAATTTTGGTCCACAAGACAACGAGAAACTACCGTCTGAAGATTCAATGGATAATGTTTTAAACCCAGAAACTACTTCAGTTCCCTCAGAGATTTTGGACGCTGCTAAAGACGATTCTGCCCAATCTTCAGTTAATTACGCGACGCTGATTTCTGATCCTAAACTTAAGCAGCATTTCCAGCATGGCAGTGGTTGCAGCTCTTGTGATGAAGGTAATTTCTCTGCTAACAATTCAGATTTTTCTGATTCTTCCCACGGTGTGTTGTGGGAGCTGGAGAGTTGTAAAACGGCCGATTCGGACCAACGCCATTCCGGTTCTTACAACTCGGTAGAAGAAATTTCCGAATCGTCTGATCAAGAAGATGACAATAAACAAGAAACAGACTTGTACTATTTGGCTCTGAAAGGAGAGGATAGTGAAGAGGGGGAAGAGGAAACTCAAAATACCCTCTTAAAAAGCATTTTAAGTAAAGAAAACTGTTCCATACCTTTGCTTGACGCTGAGGAGGACTCAAATGAGGAAACTGAGCTGCTCTCTGCTGCCCCTTGTGGCTTGACTCCGCTCTACCTGCCACAGTTCAGGACTTCTCCCTGAAATCACAAATAAGCTCCAACTGTGAAAGCATAAAAGTGACCTGTGCGCCATCAAAATGCATTGTGTAGTTGGGCTTTTTGCATAAAAAGTGAATGAAAATAATACCTCTGATTATGTATTATTATTATACTATGGATTTTCATCAGAGCTGCTTTTGTGGTTAAAAATGACGCAGGAAAAGGACAGGGCTCATTTACGAGGCATTTCTTTGTGAAGTGATTTTGATACGACGAAAGTTTCAGTTTATTGGTTGAACTTCCACCACCTGCTTGTCTCCATTGAGATGTCACTGCTTTCCCTCTGAATGTTCCACAGTATGGCATTAAACTTACATCACAACAGCATTAGGTGTTGTTAAATGCTTATAGCTAAAAAGGCTTTAAATACATGCATGCTTTCCATAGATCTTACCTGTCACTGCACCTGTTTGTCTCCATGGACATAGATAAGTTTAATGCCATATTGAACTCTGTGTTAAAAGTTGGAAACTTTCAGAACTAAAAAAAAAAAAAAAGTAATGTGGCCTGGAGAAGGATCCATCGTCTGTTTTTCTTCATGAAAATGTCACGGAGGTTCTTTGGCTGTCTCCATGGAGATATGCAGAAATATTCTCCAGTGTTGCTTTAACCCCTTAACACCTGAATTTATATAGATGTATATAAAAAATGTTTTGTGTGTTTTTTACCTTTAAGTAGGTGGTAAATTAAGTTGAGATTATGAATTTGACTATACCAAAAAAATGAAATAAATTTGGATGCAAATTTGCGACAGCTGGAAACAAGTGCTTGCCAAAGGTTCCTAGGAGGTTCTGCATCTGCACTAAAGCAGCCGCTATCTCGACTTATATCTCGATCAAGCGGTTTGTTGCATATTAGTGACATTCGGTGTTAAGGGATTAAGTACAATGTGAAAAAAGCTCATGTGATTGTGTGAAGATTGTGTTCACAGGCTGCAGAATTACACAAAGTCTTTAGTTTAAACTGAAGCTGGAGGACGGGTCAGATTTCTATGGAGGAATTTTCTGTTTAATTGTCAAAGTCCAGATGTAATTACTTCAAAATGAAAATGTGTTACTAAATGTTGTGTTTTATAACAATTGGCTTTGGTTTTACAGAATACATTTGTGCATCACTGTTGATATTTTGCAGTCACATCCTGCCGGGGGCGTTTTATCATGTATTTCTAAAGGCGTAATGTTCAGCAGTTTCCATGGTGACTCAATGCACACAGCAAACACTGACAAAAAAGCACAAAACGAACTTAAACAGCACTTTTTCAGGATCCGGTTATCAATATGAGCGTTCATGGTTGTGTTTAGGTGTTTGATTTGCAATAAAAAGGTGAGAGCCGAGCCTGTAACTGTAAATTTATGTGAGAGACGTGGTTTACAGCACAAATCAGCTGTTCTAATCCCAAGCAAATAATTTATTTCTGGTCCGACTGTGTTAAAATGAAGCTCAGATTAAGTCTAACTTGAGTAACGCAGCTTCGAACAGAGTAGTGCCTTCAGTTAGCGTCACACACCCAGGGAATTTTGATGTAGCTGCAAAGTGCCAATGCTTTCATAACTTGTGATTTGAAGTTTCTATTTGACAGTTGAGCAGCCATTATAAAGTTATTTTAAAGAGTTAAGCTGTTAAAACAATGGAAAAAATAAGAATATATGCTTTTTTTAAGTTTAAAGAGCTTGTGCCGCAGATGTTTTGCACAGTGGTTAAACAGTGAGATGTTTAGGGAAACTGCGAATTATCAGTTGCATTTTCGTAGCTGTTGTATTTGCATTTTTGTAGCTACTGTAGTCCAGGCTTCAACATCTGCACGACTCAACTCATCAGCCCAAAGAACGTATCTGTGGTGTATGTCTGGTGAAATGTTTAAGAAATACTTTGTCTAATTTGATGGGGTTTTTTTTTTTTTTTTTGCGGACTCGTGTTCTGGAGTTTCACACGGACAAATGAATGTACAGATTGTAAAGGACAGACAAGTCGAGAAAACAAAACTATGGAAAAGTTTATTGTAAAATGAGATTGTATTTTTAATGTTGAAAATAAAGTATTTATTGTGAATCTGCTCATTGTGTTGTAACTTGTAAAGAAATACACAGGAAAGAATAAATTAAGAGTAATGGTGTGCTGCCCTCTTGTGGTTATAATATGAACAACAGGCATAAAGACGTCCTCAATACAGACATGTTGAAGAGTATATGGCATAAAATTCTCTTTGTAAATTTTGTACATATACTTATTCACTTTATATTATTATTTTTATTATTATTTCTATTTTTATTATTATTGTTTATCTTAACTGCGTCACACTTTTTTCCCCCTTTTTGTGCACTAAACTGTCCTGGAGCTACTGTGACTGTTGAATTTCTCCACTGCGAGATCAATAAAGTCCTATCTTATCTTCTCTTAAAACATTATTGTAATTGTTGTATTCACATTTTCACTTTTCTAGGAAGGTAAGTGTTTTTTCATTTTTTTTCATACAAGTCAGTCAAACCTAGTGACCAGTCATATACACTGGGGACAAGAGGTAACAAGACATAATAATAAAGACATAACATGGTCTGTAGACATGTCAGTGATTTATAATTGTATGTGACAAGTTTGTGTTGTGTGTGATTTTTTGCCTGGTTTTGGAGGTGACAAAGTGGGGAGCAGAGGAGAATGCTTAATACTAATTTATAGGGATGTAACAATAACCGCAATATTGTGATATTGTATCATCAAAGGTCTCGCAATAATATCGTGGACCATCACAATATATCGAATCCCAAGTCTCTTTGCTTAAATGAACAGTTCTGATGCAGAAATAGCTGTAAAAAATAAAATAAAATAAAAAAAACAAAACAAAGGGAACTACATAGACCATGATCCTTTGCTCCATTTCAGTGCAGACGACATGAAGAAATAACTGTTCTAAGCACTTTTACATCTTCATTCTTTGGATTAAGTCTTGTGAAGGTATTTTTAGAGGAAAAAGTCGCAGATTCACAGTTTTGTGCCTCCACAAAATACTGCAATAAATATTGTATCATGAAAATATCGTACAGAGAGATTTGGATATCGTTCCATCCCTAATGACAATAAATGCACCAAATGACTGGTCAAAGCATTTTATAATGTCAGTCTTGTTATTATGTAGAATATCGAATTATCATGAGCTTTCCCACGATATCGCAATAAATATCATACTGTGAGGTTCATATCGTGACAATGTCGAATCGTGAGACTTGGATATCGTTACACCTCTACTAATTAATAATTGGTAAGCAAGAAAAGAAGAGGCTATAAAATTTGAATTTATTTGCTTGGAGGATAAGCCCCTTGTCTCACCATCTCATTTTCGACAGATACAATAGGGCAAACAGTATAGGATATATTATATTTTGAGACCTGCTGAAAATTCTGCAAGTACACAAATAAAAACAGCTAAAATATTTGATTCAGTTGTTTCTGTTAAACAAAATTCAGCACAAATCTGTATCAAAAACAATACACCTTAAGCTATAAGCTCAAAATATGGCTAATAATATATGCACTTTTACTTTTTACTCTTTATGTACATTTTAAGCAGTTACTTTAATGCTTTTGGGTAAGTAGATTTTTTACTTTAGTATTTTTTTTGCTTCAGTATCTGTACTTCAAAATTGAGTACTTCTTCCACCACTGCCTATTACTGACCATCTAACCATGACCTCTAGAGGGCGTCATTTTGTGCTCTGGTTGGCAAATACAGTCATGTTCTTACCCTTGTTTCTCATATTTTCCATACGTTACAAATTTTGCGGTGCATTTGCAATTTGTCGACACCAGATGGCCCCATGACCCTAAAGTTTACTTGTTCCTTTTGCTGCAGCTTCTGATTTGACTGCATTTGTATCCTTAAAGGCCCTTTGGCAAAACCTCATCTCCCAGATCCTGCACTTCATAATAAAATGGCAAAAATCTTGAAATCTAAAAAAAAAAGAAACAGCTAAGACATAATATTTGATTCATGATGCTTCAAAAAGGAAAGAAACACGTAAAGGAAAAACACTCACTATAAATAGAAAGATTTTAAGAGATTTCCAAGAATTTAAAGACATTTCCAGGAATTTTCCAGGAATTATACCCTGAATTTTCCTCTCTTTTCAAACCATTATTAACCAACTGTAACTTCTTTTCTTTTTATTTCTTTAAAGGTGCACTGAATCACTTTTTTTTCTTCTTGTCTCCATGGCGATGTTATTGCTTTGCCTTGAATGTTTCACAGCACAGCATTAAGCATATCTATCTCCATACAGAACAGCAGGTGATGCTACAGGGCCAAGTTACAAGTCAGATCTGTGGAGAGGCAACCCCGCTCACAGTAAGGACGCATGAAACACCTGTGATTCAATAAATGTATGATAGCAAAGTTTAATGCCAAAAAAAAAGTTACACAGTGCACCTTTAATGAGTAATTAAAAAAACATTATTGGACATTATTATTTTGTGGACTTAAGCATCATAAATATAAAATAGGAAGAAAGTAAACATATAAAGCGGATAGTGGTAGTTAAAGGTGTACTGTGTAACTTTTTTAGTGGAAGGTCCACCCCTGCTTGTCTCCATGGAGATGTTATTGCTTTGTCTGGAATATCCCGGCAAAGCATTAAGCATTACTCCATGAGTTTTTTTGCATTCTCACTATGAGTGGATTCACCTCTCCATAGATCTGACATGTTACTTGGCCCTGTGGCATCAGTCTAGAGATAAATGAGTGTAATGGACGTCTTGTGAGCATCTTTCAGTTCATTTAAATCATCTTTATTTTTCAGTTTGTTTTTGTCATGCTCTGGCTGTGCCACTTCTTCCTCTGTGCTCCCTCCTCCTCTCCCTGTGTGGGCGGAGTCCTCGCCGGCAGCTGCTTCACCTGTATCCAGTCTACAACCAAGACGGTGCCCATTTATCCTGTGATCTGGAGACAGCAGCTGTCACTCGGCTACCAGACCTTTTTTGTAAATACTTACCTTTTGTATTTGCTCCTACTTACCTCCGTCTCCTGTTTTTCCAGTTTTTTGGTTCGAAGACTCCGCTCCCTGCCTGCTTCCTGGCTCCTGAGACTCGCATGTGGAACCCTGGTCAAATAAAACTCTGAAATTTATTTACTTTTTTGGATCCCTCTCATTGAGCCACAACAGTTCTATTATTATTTTCCATTTGTTTATATCATTGTTATGTAAAGTATATATGTGTATATATATATATATATATATATATAAATTGGGCACCGTTGCAGGTGTTTGGAGGAGTCCGCGAGGGAGCAAGTCTGTCTGTTTGTGTGTATGGGTATGTTTCGTAATATAAACCTGTAAGTTTTGTATTCTGTATATTGTATTGTTTTGTACTGTATTAAAATTTAATACTAATATTTTGTGTTTTTTGGACCCCCTCAAAAACAAAATGGCACATCTCAAGGTGCATTCCAATAAAATAAAATAAAATACTACTACTATTACTACTACTACTAATACTGTGAAACATTCCAGGCAATCTCCATGGAGAGAAGGTAGTGATGGACCCTCCACCAGAAAAGTTACACAGTGCAGCTTTAAGTGACCCAGATTCCGGAGCAGAGCCTCGGTTCCGGGTCAAACGGCTTAAACCGGAGAGATGGAGGAAAGCTGCACATGTGAAAGGTCTTTAAAATATCCCTTCAGTGGTGACAAAAGTCTACAGCAGGGCGTTCAGTCTGGCCTAATATAGTAGCTGGGAAACCTAAATTGGTTTATAATTTTTTGACATTTTTTTGCGTTTGTGAATTATGAATGTTTTTGTCTTTTTGACTGGAATAAGTTTTAATGAGTGAACTGGTAATAGCCACATTTTTATACAGCTCTTTTCCACCTTCGAGGCACTCAAATCGCTTTACATTAAGACACCACTCACCCACTCACCCACCAGTGTACACAGACACTGGGGCGAGGTGGGTTAAGTGCATTGCTCAAGGACACAACGACAGCGTTCATTTGTAGGAGCTGGAATCGCACCGTCAACCTGTGCCCCAATGTGATAATCATATTCATAACACCCAAATTTAGAGGCAAAAGATGAAAACCGAGTCTAAAGATGAAGAGACTGTTTCAAACATGTTCAACCCTGTGACGGAGCACCCGTAGCTGCCCGTCAGTTTCCCCGACCGGCGCCTCTCTCGGCCCGAGAGTGCGCCTTAGCTAGCGGAGCGCGCGGCTCATTTCCCCTGGTTTTTTTTGGAGCCAAGCTCCGGTACAAACTGTGACCCACAGGACTTCTTATAAACTGTTTCCCCACTGCCTGGACTCTGTTCCCCCCCCTAGTGCGTTCGAGGGTGCACACTTGGCGCCTACGGGTCCACAGACTCTTCTTACCTTCCGCTGTCTCCGCGCTGCTCTCTGGTTCAGGGGCCAAACCGGGGCGCTTCCTGGTTGTGCGATAAATAGCGCATAGTGGCGCGCAAAGGGGGCCACATGACCCCGGACTTTACCATTAGGGTTAATTTGTGGGTTTATTCTGTTTTCTTGAGTTTATTAAATAATGAAGTAATACCATATGGGGGGTTATTCAAGTATTTTCATTATTATGTTAAACTACAGATGTTTTATTATAATAGTTACAATTAGGCATTGGTTTCAAACTTAAAAACCCCACTGTGCTAATTGGTTAGCCCAAAGGGGAGGGGCTAAGGGGTATAAAAGGGAGAGCTTTGCTCAATCTGGGGCTGTCTGTCCTTGGCCTGACTATGTGGGTGCTGGCTGCTGTGAGCTCTATTGTAAATACTTTATTTTTTGTTTGACGTGTTTCACTGTGAATATTTGCACTTTGCACATTGGGCTGTGGTGCGAATAAAGCAAAAATCAACTTAAGAAGAGTATCCGACTGCGCCATCATTTTTTCTTCTATTTTGTCCGAACGAACCCGTGACATTTGGTGTCAGAAGTGGGATGGCCAGTCGACGGAGGCGCACACAGTTCCCTGGAAAACGTGCAGGGCTGCGCTCACAGAAGCAGGAGACAGCGCAGGATGATGGAGCCTGGGCTACGGAGGAAGAGGATGAAGCAGGTGCTGCTGCGCCAGACCCACAGGTAGCGTTAAGGGCAGGAGGGGAGCTGTTGGCTGTAATGCGGACCTTCCTGGAGGGACAGCAGAGGAGAGAGGAAGGGTTGCTGGCAGAACTTAGAGGTCTCCGAGCGTCATTGCCACCTCCACAACTGGTGCAGCTGGAGGCAGAGCGGGGTCCAGCTGTACCTATCTCTACACCAGCCAGCACGGCGTCACCACTGGAGGGATCACAGATGAGTCTTAGACTGGACCTGCCTACACCAGCTCCCCGTCAGCGCCACAGTTCGCCCATGGTTGGCCCAAGGACAAATATGAGCAATAATACAGAACATCCTATAACAGAAAATAGACTGTATGGTGACCCCAAGATCCCACAGTATATGGCGGGAGAGGACATTGAGAACTACCTGCTGCGCTTTGAGCGTATTGCCAGAACTTGGGGTTGGCCAGAGTGTGAGTGGGCATGTCGCTTGGTGCCTCTACTCACTGGAAAGGCCCTAGAGGCGTACACAGCAATGGACGAGATACAGGCACACTCCTACCCAGATCTGAAGGAGGCCCTCTTGACAAAGTTTGACGTCTCACCAGAGGCGACGGGCGGCAGTTCCGAGCCACGGCAGTCCCACCTGGGGAGAACCCAACGGAGACGTATCATCGTTTAAAGGGTCTCTACCGGCGATGGATCCGTCCGAGCAGCACACAAGGAGCAGATTGAGGAGCAGATCATCCTGGAGCAACTGCTACGTATCTTCCCGGCGGAGATCTGCACCTGGGTGAAGAGCACGAGCCAACGGAGGGGTTAGCTGCAGCTAAGCTGGCACTGCAGTACCTCAATGCGCGGAGGGGAGGCCCAGCTGCTTACCAAGGTGTCTCCGGTCGTCAGCATTCTTCACAGCCCAGAGCAGCAACCAGAGCCAACCCACATCCACCTGGGGATCCCGGCCCTGTACCCAGCCAGCGGTCCGGTAAGGAGCCTATTTGCTTTTACTGTCAGCAGGCAGGTCACAAAGCTTCCTGTGCCCCATCAGGAAAGCTAAACTTACCGGTGCATGCTACACTCCACGTGCTGAGGATGTAAATACTGTGGGGAGGCGGCAGTGTTACAAGAGGTGGCTATTAATGGTGAACTTGTGACTGCCCTCGTTGACTCTGGTAGCCCTCTGACTCTGGTCCGCGCGACTAGGTGCCAACGGGCATTTTGGATTTTAGCAGACAGGAAACCATTTTATGTGTACATGGTGATAGACATTCTTACCCTACTGCTGATCTGACTGTGACTGTGGATGAGCAGCGCTATTTGTTGTCGGTGGGGGTGGTGGAAAAGTTACCGGTTGCTGCTGTCCTGGGGTGGGATCTACCGGTGCTCCTCGATGTGCTGCAGGCAGAGGGGGGCAAAGACAATGAAGGTAGTAAGGGATTTTCAGGCCCTGTGATCACCCGCACCCAGGCTAGAGCAGGGGTGACATCTCTCCCAGGGCAGGAGCAGGGTCCTGGTCCTGAACCCTTTTCTACCCTGGACAATGCTTTGTTTGAAGGGGGCACAAAGGGTCCTAGGAAGTCACGCCGCCAGCGGCGCTTTGAAAAGGGGCTGAAGTCAAGGGAGCCAGACTTTAAGGGGGGACTGATGTGGGAGGTGCCAGAGGACATTGGGGCCTTACAAAGGCAGGACAAGACATTGAAGCCAGCATTTGCCAGAGTGGTTGGGGGGCTGGATATGGCAAACCGGGTGGGGGAGTGCTATGTCACTGACAATGATATACTGTATGTAGTGGCTGATGGTGCTAAACGCCTCGTGGTTCCTAGTTCATGTCGACCACTGATCATGCACCTAGCACACACCTTGCCTTGGGCTGGTCATCTGTCAGCCAAAGACTTATTCCCGTATAGCCACTAGATTTCATTGGCCCTCCATATCGCAGATGTTCAAAACTTTTTGTAAAACCTGTCCCACCTGCCAGAAAACATCCTATGTCCGCCAATCAGACCCGTGCCTACCTCCAACCTCTGCCCATTATCTCCACCCCATTCCACGATAGCCATGGACATTGTTGGGCCCATTAGTACGGAGTAGTGGTGGGCACCAGTACATCCTGGTGCTGTGACTATGCCACACGGTTCCCTGAGGCGTTTCCTTTGCGCACCATCACTGCCCCTGCTGTGCTGCGTTGTCTGGTGCAGTTGTTTTCCAGGGTTGGTGTTCCGGACGAGATCGTGACGGACCAGGGGACCAACTTCACCTCCCGGCTTCTGCAGCTCTTCCACCGGCAGCTGGGAATCTCTGCAATCAAGACCACTCCCTACCACCCTCAGACAGATGGCTTGGTTGAGCGGTTCAACCAGACCCTGAAGAGGATGCTGCAGAAATTTGTGACTGACACCGGACGAGACTGGGACCAGTGGCTGCCCTTCCTGCTGTTTGCCTACCGGGAGGTTCCTCAGGCATCCACTGGTTTCTCCCCGTTCGAGCTGCTGTATGGCTGGGATGTCCAGGGGCCATTGGACCTGCTGCGGAAGGCCTGGGAGGCTCCCACAACCACGGCCAGTGATCGCAGTGTGGTCCAGTTTGTGCTGGAGATGAGGGACCGCCTGAGCAGGTACCGGGAGGAAGCCGGGGTCAACCTACGCGATGCCCAGCAGTCCCAGAAGGCGTGGTACGACCAACAGGCCAGATTCAGAGAGCTTCAACCTGGCCAGAAGGTCCTGCTCCTCCTGCCGTCCTCCACCAGCAAGCTCCTTGCCAAGTGGCAGGGCCCATACACAGTTATCCGGAAAATGGGCCCTGTAACCTATGAGATTCACCACCCAGACAAGAAGAGAGCGAAGCAGACCTACCACATCAACCTGCTGAAGGAGTGGAAGGAGGCTCCAGTCCCGGTGCCTGTGGTGTCCCTGCTGGTGACGGAGGTGGACAGCGAAGGGGAGGAGTCAACTCTACCCGACTCCAGCCAGCCTACTGAACCAGCTCTTGACCATCTCTCTGCCGTCCAGTCTAGCCAGCTGAGCCGGGTCTTCCAGAGGGTCTCGAAACTGTTCGCTGCCAACCCGGGAAAGACTGTCCTGGTTGAGCACATGATCCTTGAAGGACAAGGGCCCTGTACGCCAGAGGTCCTATCGGGTTCCACAGCATCTGGTGGCACAGCTCCTGCAGGAGGTGGAAGAGATGCAGCGCCTGGGGGTGATCGAGCCGTCACAGTCGGAGTGGTGCAGCCCGGTGGTTATCGTGGTGAAGAAGGATGGCTCACTCCGCATCTGCATCGACTTCGGAAGCTCAACGCCATGTCGGAGTTCGATGCTTGCCCGATGCCCCGGATGGGACGACCTATTGGAGAGGATCGGTCAGGCCAGATTTATCACCACCCTCGATCTCTGCAAGGGTTACTGGCAGGTACCTCTGGAGGTGTCCAGTCGCCCTTACACGGCCTTCCAGACACCTGCCGGCCTGTTCCAGTTTACCGTGATGCCTTTTGGTCTCCATGGAGCACCTGCAACTTTCCAGAGACTAATGGACCGTGTTTTGCAGGGGTGTGGGACTGCAGTGCTGCCTACCTGGATGATGTGGTCATCTTTAGTAACACCTGGGAGCAGCACCTGCAGTATCTCGAGAGAGTCCTTGGCCAGATCCAGCAGGCGGGTCTGACATTAAACCCCGGCTAAATGTCAGTGGGCCAGGAGGAGGCGATGCGTGCACCTGGGCTATCGTCTGGGAGGAGGTGAGGTCCGGCCACAGGTGGACAAGGTCGAGGCCATTCGGGCTGCTCACGCCCTCGCACAAGAAGGAGGTGAGTCCTTCTTGGGCTTGGCCGGCTGGTACCGGAGGTTCGTCCTCCCGCACCGCCACCATCGCTGCTCCCGCTGACAGCACTGGACGGCAAAGGTCCGGCGAAATCCTGTCTCCTGGGATGAGGACTGCGAGGAGGCCTTACAGATACACAACAACTGTCTGTGCTATTCACCAGTGCTAATAAGTCCCGACTTCAGCCAGCCATTTTTTGTACATAAAGATGCCTCCGCAGTGGGACTGTGGGCAGTCCTGTCTCAAGGTGAACCTGGAGAGGAACTACCGGTGCTGTACCTGAGCCAAGCTGTTGCCACGGGAAACCAGGTACTCCACTGTGGAGAAGGAGGGCCTGGTGCCATCAAGTGGGCCCTGGAGAGCCTGCGGTACTACCTGCTGGGGAGGGAGTTCGTCTTGGAGACTGACCATCGTGCTCTGGTCTGGCTGAACTCTATGAAAGACCACAACAGTCGTCTCACCCGCTTGTATCTCTCTCTTCAGCCATTCCACTTCCAGATCCGCCATCGAGCTGGCAAAATCAACATTGTGGTGGACTATCTCCAGGTTGCCGCATCGTCAACCTCGGGAGGAGGGGATAATGTGGACGGGCACCCGTGAGCTGCCCGTCAGTTTCCTCCGACAGGCGCCTCTCGGCCCGAGAGTGCGCCTTAGCTAGCGAGCGCGCTCATTTCCTGGTTTTTTGGAGCCAAGCTCCGTACAAACTGTGACCCACAGGACTTCTTATAAACTGTTTCCCCACTGCCTGGACTCTGTTCCCCCTAGTGCGTTCGAGGGTGCACACTTGGCGCCTCACGGGTCCACAGACTCTTCTTACCTTCCGCTGTCCTCCGCTGCTCTCTGGTTCAGGGGCCAAACCGGGCGCTTCCTGGTTGTGCGATAAATAGCGCATAGTGGCGCATAAAGGGGGCCACATGACCCCGGACTTTACCATTAGGGTTAATTTGTGGGTTTATTCTGTTTTCTTGAGTTTATTAAATAATGAAGTAATACCATATGGGGGTTATTCAAGTATTTTCATTATTATGTTAAAACTACAGATGTTTTATTATAATAGTTACAATTAGGCATTGGTTTCAAACTTAAAAACCCCACTGTGCTAATTGGTTAGCCCAAAGGGGAGGGGCTAAGGGGTATAAAAGGGAGAGCTTTGCTCAATCTGGGGCTGTCTGTCCTTGGCCTGACTATGTGGGTGCTGGCTGCTGTGAGCTCTATTGTAAATACTTTATTTTTTGTTTGACGTGTTTCACTGTGAATATTTGCACTTTGCACATTGGGCTGTGGTGCGAATAAAGCAAAAATCAACTTAAGAAGAGTATCCGACTGCGCCATCATTTTTTCTTCTATTTTGTCCGAACGAACCCGTGACAAACCCACAATATACTGCAAATCGATTGTGTGTCCTTGGGCAAGACACTTCCACAATGCCTTGAATATGTGTAATAAAAATGTCTGGGACTCCACTGAATTTAAAAGTTTATGATTACTAATACTTGACAATAAATCTAATCATAAGGAAACAAACTCAATTTCGACTGTTTCCTAAAAATATTAGACACAGTGAGACGGAGAGGCTATTTTTAAAAACAGACCTGTACATCTGCAGTGACTTAACTACAGCTGTTGTTTTCTCATCTGGATGTGGTTGGATTAAATGAATGGGGAAAGAAAGCAAGGCCATTAAATCAGAACGGCTGTATGTAGACCCCCACAAACTGCATTTCCGAAATAAAATCCGGGCAAACTTCTTCCAACTCAGCTGCAACAAAACAGAAATAATCATCACTGGCCCCAAAACACTCACCAAAACCTACAATAACCTCATCCTCTCTATCGATGGCTCCTCAGTCTCATCCTCCGTAATCATGGCACCATCTTCTATCAGACCTTTTCCTTTGACCCATCAAACATATCACCAAAACCACCTTCTATCACCTCCGGAACATCGCTCGCCTACACCCATCCCTCTCCCCTCAGCCTGCTGAAACTTTCATCCATGCTTTTGTCACCTCCTGTCTTGACTACTACAATACTCTGCTTTACGATTCACCCTCCAAACTCCTCAATAGGCTCCATTATATTCAAAACTCTGCCTCCCGCCTCCTCACCCACAGCTCCTCCACATCACTCCCGTCCTCAGAAATCTCCACTGACTCCCCGTCCCTCAGAGCATCATATTCAAGCTCCTCACCATTGTGTCTAAGTCCCTCCATAACCTGTGTTGTGGATTTCTAAATCTGAGAATAATATAACTGGAGAAGAGTTGTCCTCAATTCAAAGAGTCTGGATTTATTGAAGCAACTGTGCACACCACCATAAGAAAACAAAAAACAAAACCTTCTGCGCCTCACGCAAGGTCCACCTCTTTTATTTATTTATTTTTTTATGGACCAAAAAGTCAGAACTCATTGAAAAAGACAGCTCACCACAAACAATTCTGGAAATGGTATCCCGCGTGGCTGACTGCGGTCGTAGAAAAAGGAACTAGTCGAAAGAGCTGTTTGTTGACGCCAATTGTTGTGGATTTCTAAATCTGAGAAAAATAAAAAATGGAGAAGAGTTGTCCTCAATTCAAAGAGTCTTGATTTACTGAAGCAACTGTGCACACAATCACAGGAAAATGAAAAACCAAACCTTCTGTTCTTCACGCAAGGTCCATCTCTCCCTATTCTAAATGGCAGGCAAAAACACAGGCTTCTTATACAGTTGACAAACCTCATAAAACCAATGATACATACGATAGAAATGATCTAAACAACCCCCAAACGGAGATGACTTGTCTGGTTCAGCTGGGGCATCGATCAGATTGCCCCAAGAATCCCACTATTCTAAATGATGAGAATGAACAAAGCAACAGTTTGTTGTTTTAACATTGACAGATAAAGACAGAGCAGAGTGACGTGTGTTGAGATCACACACCACATGAGGGCAGGAATACAGAAATGCTTTCGCAGTTGTTAGTGAACAGTTCTCTAAACCAATAGACTATAATCTCTAGGTTAAACAGGCCACGGCAGATAACAAAGTAAGAAATTCCCACCACAACCTGGGCCACACCTCCATCTCCAAGCTCCTCCACCAATGCCAAACTCCTGTCTCCTCCGCCAGGACTAAAACGAGACCTGGGGGGACAGGGCCGACTCCGCTGCTCTCCTCACCCTCTGGAACTCCCTGCCCAAACACATCATTTATTGTTTAAAAAAACTCACCTGTTCAAAACTGTCTTTAAATATCTGCATGTCCTGTTTATGTTTCTTTCATTTGTGTTTGTGTCTGTCCTGATCTGCTGTATGTAAAGTGTCGTTGATTGTCATGAAAAGCACTAGTTATGTTCATTTATGTATTATTAGCACTTAGAACATTTCCAAGTGATCATATAAAGAAACCATTTGCTGTAATAGACTTAAACATACATACTTATATAACCATGAGAATGCCCGATCTCGTCTGATCTTGGGAGATAAACAGAGTCAGGTCCACTGGGATGTGACACCACTGGGAATACTGTAATGAGGAAGCAGTGAAAATAATGCATACTGTTGTTGTGTCCTTAGGCAAGACACTTCACCCAACTGAAAATGAATGTTGAATGAACGTATATGTGTGATTAGTGGTGGTCAGAGGGGCTAATTTTGAGTGTACAGCACATAAATAACAAAGTAAACAAAGACGTGACAAAAAATAATCATATACAAACGGAAAAAATAAAATAATAAATAAAATAAATATTAAAAAATAATGATACTCAAAAATAAATAAAACAAACAAACAAAGAAAAATTAATTTAAAAAAACAGTGCAGACAGTGCATAAAGCATAATTACAGTAGTTTGTAGTTGTATGAGCACTCCGTTAGCCATTATAACATTTTGAGACATTTCAGTATTTTTCCAGTTTGTAGTCCCCTTCCCGTCCTGTTAGCACATGGACTGAGCAGCTTGACAGTGTAAATCTCGTATTGATCGGCTTGTATTAAACTGCTCAGTGATCAGAAGGTTTTGGCTCCTGATGCCTTTAGAAAGCTTTGACTGTGGCGGGCTCACGGCTCAGTCCACAAAGGAAACGCACTCTGCATACCTCCAGCAGCCAATACTGAGTCAAAGCTAAGGTTTACAAAGAATGTGCGGTGTAAAAAATGGAAAATAGGTCAAGTAATAGGAAAATCTGAAGAGAAATCACTTAGTTTTGACTTGAATTTCCACAACTTAGCACGCGCCAATCGAAATAGTTTCACATTATACACATATTTCCACATTTAAATATTTTGCTTTCTTTTGTTTTGTTTCTCAAAAGTAATAAAATCCCTCCTGAAGACTAATAATACCATAAATTGGCAAAGCACCCACTGTTACTGTTGCTGATGCCCAATAAAAAGTGTTCAGACTCTAATGCGAGCTTTGCGCTGGAGAGTTTTCTTGGAGAGTATTTCTTTTTCCATGGATGTTATGGCTTTGTCTGGAATATTTTACACAGCATCATCCAACCTCCAGCAAGACAGTGACACCACAAAGCCACGTTACAGGTCAGATCTGTGGAGAGGTGAGCCCGTTCACAGTTATTTGAATGTATGCGGTATTTTTGAGCAATAAAAGTACCTGCAATTGAATAAATGCAGATATGTTTAATACTGCACACTGTAGGTATTCAGGTCAAGCAGATTTCAGACCCCTTCACTAGAAAAGTTACATAGCGCACCTTTAATTGCGACGTAATAAATTTGTATTCCTAATTGACTTGGCATTCAGCAGTAGCAGCTCTGCAGACGGTGTATTGGGTTGTGGGATTGGATTGGAAGGGAGTATCTGACCTCTGGACTCACTCAGGGGCCCTTCTGCTCAGAGGATTTAAAGGGACGTGCCTCCACTTTCTCAGCCTGATTTTCTCTCTGCAGACAGTAAACATGTGGCGTAGCTGCTCCTGATTTATCTCATTAGACTCAAGGACCTGCCGTCTGGAATAAGGATCCAGAATATGAGAGAGTAATGATAGAAAACAGATTCAGAGAGAAATGATTAAAAAAGAGCGGTACCTGGAAAAAATCTATAAACAGTTTACAGTTTTGCAGTGGTTCAAAGTTTCCTCACTTACCTTATGCATTTAGAGCATCCTAATTATTCATCGCAATGAAATTATAGGCACGTTTCAGCACTTTCAGAGGGTTGGACGTTTGCAGTCGCTGTAATGTTAAAAAGTAGCATGCTAACCGCACTCTTCCTGATTATCGGACACTAAATTAGAAACACACAGCACGCAGGGGTCTCACATCTACGAGCTGCTTATACAATATATTTGTACTCGGGTAAAATGAAAATAAAGTACAGCTACTTTAATACATGCATTAAACTGTATTTTTGTGTTTTGGCTCAGGGAAAATGTATCCAAAAGAGGGATATTTATCTTTTTTTATTTTTTTATTTTATTTACCTTAGTGTCCTTGGACGAGACACTTCACTAGTCTTTATGTATTTGTTAGTGACTCTGGTTTGGGGAACAATATTTTGAACACTAGAAATGTAAATATACTTTGTTTAGGCACAAAATGTAGGAGAAAAAATGTCAACATTAATAATATTAGTTTTACATTGCTCTATAGTTTAAAATGGGATATTTCTGTACATTTCGCTACCACATATTTGATACTGTTAATATTCTAGACAAACAAGATATTGACTTTTTTTTCCCACAAATATTCAGATGAAATGTATATCTTTACTAATGCCCAAATATTAGTTTTTTCTGTGTGAATAAAATAACAGCATTTTCAATCCACACTGGAACAGAGGCCTAACAAGTTAAGCAAGTTAAGACTTCTTGAATTAAGAAAGTTTTATCATGATTTGATTTTTGCACTTAAAATAAGAAAATACATCTTGTTGCACATAAGGTAAGAAAAACATCAACTTTTTGCACTTAAAATAGCTTGAGTTGCTTGAATTAAGAAAGACGGGCTTATTTCATTTATAGATCATTTTACTTGTCAAGTTAAGGCAAGGCACGTTCATTTGTATAGCACAATTCGTACACAAAGTAATTCAAAGTGCTTTACAGAATAAGAAATACATTAAAATCACAATACAAACAAATCAAAACATAAATATCATCATAAAATTTTAAAATAGAGATGGGACATTAAATTAGAAAGAATTAGAAAGAAGAGTAGAGTTAAATAAACAAATAAAGTAAAATGTTCTTAATTTAAGTCACTTTAACTTACCTAGATTTTGCTTTTGGCCGAGTATTCTTCTTCTCTGATCTCATGAAAAGACCAGCTCCTTACCCTAGATCCTTTATGCAGAGCCCGTTCACGGTCTATATATCTTTATTTCTCGTCGAATGTCCAGTACAACCAGGTCACCCATCCCCTCTCATCCCCTCCAGCGCCAAAACTCATCAAATACTTGCACAATTCTCATCTCATTTTCCCCCTCTCATCTACAGACGACAATATTATTACAAACTCCAAATGAGAGCAAGAGAAAGCTTTTTGTGGATGGGTTTGTGGATGGGTTTGTAGGTTAAAAATGCCAGTCTTGTGCCCCGTTTTGTTCTGTCTGCTTGAGTGCTTAAAATGCCCTCCGTCTATGCGTTACAATGCGTACTTGTTCCGGGCTAGTGGGATGAAAGTGTCTCTGTTCAGTGGCCTTCTTTCACTTCATTCACTGGAAAAAGTCTATTATGGTCTAATTGGAGCAGGGTTCTGTGTCCAGTGACAATCTGTTTCTCATTTGACTGTCATTGTCCAGTGGAAAAATGTTCTTGATGAAACAGAACAGAGCTGGGTTCAAAGACATCATCTGTGTTTGTTTTGTAATGATAATAGGGTTATGTGTTTTGGGTTTTTTGTTTGTTTGTTTGTTTTGTTTTTCATTTTTGATTTGTGAGAAATTTAAATTCAGTAGGCAAATTATAATTCTGTATATTTTATGGTAGAACTTTTTTTTTGTAATTTGTAGAGAGAGGGGTGGGTTGTGGAAGTTTTTTTTTTGTTCATTTATTTATTTATTTATTTTTTTTTACTTATGTTATGTATAATTTCAAAACTGAAAAAAAGAAAAAAACATTGTTCATTTATTTGACTGTACACATTTTCTTCTGGGTCACAGCAGGTATAGCAGAGGTATAGCAATTTTGTTGTTCAGTCGTCAGTCAGATATCTAAAAATAACAAACAAGTTTACAGAAGATACTAAATTTATTACCCCGTAGAAAGCCAGCTTTTTCTGATTTTATTTGTTTTTATTCTGAGCAAAATTCGCCTTGCCTCAGTACAGATGTATCGTATAAGCAGCTCTTGAGGTCCAAATAAGTCTGCCGTGTACTGTCTGCATCTAATTCTACAGCGTTTTAATGTCTGATAATCAGGAAGAATGTGTTAGCATGCTAGTTGTTGCTAGCTTTACCGTCACCGCAAAACTCAGCACTGGTCTCTGAGAGTTTAGGGTTAAGATGGTCTGAATGTATGAGTTAAATGAGGAATAATCTTAGATCACTGCAAACTATTAACATTTTCTTGTTTTGTTTTTCATGTTTTTTCTAGTACAGCACCTTCAAGTTATTATGTTATATTTTGTATTCAAGGTTTTCATAAAATATAAAAATAAACTTCAAGAAGAAAATGAAGAAGACGTGAAGAAGATGGGTCAGTTTGTGTTTATTTGGCTGTAAAACTCGAGGACAGAGCCAATCACATTGACATCATAAGTGACAGAAAACTCAATATGGCCAAAAAAAAAACCACATAAGATTTGTCTGAAATGTTTCACAGTATGGCTTTAAACCTTTCTATCTTCATGGAGACCAAACCAGACCATGTTACAGGTCAGATCAGTGGAGAGGCGACCCCGCTTACGGTCAGAATGTCTGTTTTTTGACGTATTTTTGAGCTATAAAACCACCTGTAATTGAATAAATGTAAGGCAACACTGTTTAATGTCACACTGTGGAACATTCCAGGCAGGACATATACCCATAGAAACAAGCAGGTGATGGACCCCCAACCAAAAAGTGACTTAGTGCACCTTTTAAGTCTTTCTCGTTGCAGCTCTGTCTTTCACAGGTCAGTGGGAGATGTGCTGAAGTGGATGAATGGGGCAGTAGTTTCCAGAGTAAGTGCAGATCTGAATGAGCACTGAGCGTCTGAGCGTGACCAGGACATGAGCTGTGTCAGGCCCGGGGCTTTATGGTGTGTTACATGTCTTTAAACCATGACTGAAGAAACCATAACGTACTCCAGAGAGCAGTGCATCAGCCACGTCAGAATGCACTCCGGTTTACACTGGAGACTATGGGGGCTCAGTATGGGAATGTTTGCTAACCAATATACTTAATAATTTAATATATGAGGGGAAAACATTGAAATAAAAGGCTCATTTCAAAAGTTGTAACCAAATCTATAATAGTCAGTCCTCTTAAATCTAAATATACATCACTTATTTATTTTAGTTTTATTCTGTGTCTTGTTATTCTGAAAATATAGGACAACCTATGAAGATATTAATGAAAAACTATAGGGTCATGTCATCATTGTTGTTTGGAAAAGGAAATTCAATTTGTCAAATGGACATAATTCGGGACCAGAGGTGTGAAAGCTCCATTTTGCGCCCATGAAGGATTCTGCTAAAATGACCCCACAGTCAGGGTAATATCAATAAGCCGAGCTAACAACAGAAACTGTAAACAAGTAGGGTATTAGTTTCAGAGTAAAATCACAGTAGCTAGGTCCTCCCCTTGCAGGAAGATTTAAGGCAGTCTTCAATTGACAAATTTAATTTCATTTTGCCATCATTGTTGTTTACCATTTCTAATCAGTATTTTTATTTTAGGCTGTAAAATTCAATTCATATCATTACATATTCCAAAATAGGAGACACTATATTATATTGACGTACAGTAAAGAACTTTGGTCATAGCAGCTGTTCTCCTCTAGATAGAAAGGTCATCTTGGACTTAAATTAAAGCTTATAAAATTGTGAAGTTTTTTATGTACATTTGAGGCACTGATACATGTAATAAAATGCTTGAAAATTTTGATGATAATTTGTCAAGTGGATAGACATTTTTTTTGTCTTTTGGGGCATGTTCAGGGTGATATTTGACAGTAAAAATTTTCCCATATGTGTCAGAATACACCATGCAACATTTTAGGATTATTTGACCATTTATGCAGTTGTAGTAACTTAATATTTACAGTTACATAATTTCACCAATAGCTTTTCCTAAATATGGTGTTTTTTGGGCCCTGAGACCAAATGGGGCTGAGTTGGGGTTGGTCCCTATCAACTTGTAATGGCCCAAGATATAAGATAACAGGAAATAATAGTGAAAAAAGGTAGAAAAAAACATTCGGAGGATTGCCAGGATTAATCTGACTATTTACTGGTTGATGTAGTTCTACGACGTCTCATAAATTTTGAAGTTTTATTCAGACTCATACTCAAGCTGTTCAGTAGAAATAACAACTATAATTTTGAAAATCCTTTGGGATCAATAAAGTATCTGTCTGTTTATCTACATAACAATATTGCATCAGTTTTGTAACAAGTGTTGAGGAAAAACACCATTCTCAGTCTCTCCACTGGTTAATATCGGATATCAGCTGATACTTAAAGCTAAAGTATCTACTATATCGGTATCGGTGCATCCCTAAACTAAACAATATCAGTTACATCGACCTGCCCTGCGTACTATGATCCTGGAAAGCACACACACACACGCCCATGTCACTTTAACCCAAACCAGATGTCTGTGTCCCATTGGGGTGGAATAACTTTGGAAACTCACCGCACTCTCCTGCACCCCCTGGCGCTCGTGACCCCCCCAATGACGTCACTCTGTGGGAACATCGTGGCCCAGTCCTGCCCCTGTGTTTGTTTCTCTGGAGGTCCGGTCTGGAGAGGGACCCCTGCCATAAAAACAGCCCACAGAAGCTACCAGCGCTGGGGATGAGGATATCGAGTGCATTCCTGTCAGTCTGGGAACCAAACTGTTTATGAAAAGAGGGTCATTGATAAGATGTTGTTTGCTAGAACTGAATAGTGATGCATGCAGAATTAACTCACTTTTGTATTATTTGGCCTCTGAAATTTAAAGGGCCAATATTACGCTTTTTTCTGATCTGTTATAATGACGTTTCCTCATCACAAACATACCTGGAGTTGTGTTTTTGTGTTTGTGTTTTTCGCTCATGTTTAACACACAAAACTCTGCATATTTAGGCTGAGGTCTTCTCTCAAACAGAAAACACTCTGTTCCACCTTGTGATGTCATTTAATAATACAGGATTTGCTTCACTGTATTTTTAAACTCCAAACACCTTTAGTCAAATCATTTGGATGATTTCAGCCCTGGAATTACCCATCTCTACTGAACTAAAGATAAAAGGTAGCTTGAAAACTACCACTACATGACATCACAAGGTGGAAAGGGACATTTTGAGCTTTGGAGATGTAGACAGACGAATAATTTAAAGGATTACTTAAACTTGAATGAAACAAAACACAATTCCAGGTATCCAGTTTGCATAATATAGGAGCTTTAAAACAGATAGTGTGGATCATGGAGGCTTTACATATCTCCCCGTTATCACTCCCACCAAGCAACAGTTAATCCTAAAGGTATTTGGTAAGGTATCTGTGTTGTCTCCGGGCAGGTTAACAGACTTAAAATACATCCATACAATACAAGTATCCAGACGTTTATAATTTAACCATGCGCTCTCCCATTCTTCCATTTAAAAACATTACACTCCACATTTCCACATTTAAAGTTATTCAAATACTAAATCAGATATTACCACATAAGAATACATTGCAATTTACTACATGCAAATACAACTCAGACTTTTCTAACACGATAAGAGAAGTCCTGAGGTTGGCCCTCAGATCTCTTACTGAATTGGCCCCAATGAGCAAAGGCAGTACTTTTTACTGTGAATAAGTATTTCTATGACTGTATTGTTGTATTGCATTGTGATACAGACTTAGATTAGGCCTGGAATTTGTGTTTCAAGACTTTTTATACGCCCGTTCTAATACGGGACGTATTATGGTATGGCGCTGTCCGTCCGTCCGTCCGTCCGTCCGTCCGTCCGTCCGTCCGTCCGTGGACACTTCAAAGCTTTGAAGTCTTTGAAGCTTTGTCTTCATGAAAGATCTGAACTCTCTTCTCAAATGTTCTGCTGCTGAAAGCGAGAACAACCCACATTCTCTGCTTCTTTGAGCTTTGACACATTAAAGCTTTGTAGTGTCTTTAAGTTCTGTTGCTGCAATCTGATTGGTGGAATTCCGATTCTAGAATTCTATATACAATAATTCAAAGTACGGGCGTATTTTGCCTTTGTGGAGCTCTTGTATTTCTTCTTTTATGGATGTCATCTCAGCCTTAAGCTCGATTAGCATAGCCATTATCTGATCAAGTGCTGCATGTTTCGTAACATCTCTGACCGCGAGGTCTGGGTCGTAGGGATCATCACCTACGGGTGGGGGTGGGGGCTCCGGAGCCGCAGCAGCCTCCATGCTAGCATTAGCTTGGGAAGCTAGTTTTTCTCGGATGTTACAGTCTGTCAATTTAGGTTGTCTGGACGTCGAAGTATACTTTCCTTTCAGTGCTTTTTTAGGATTTGCCATTACTCAAGGCGTGCTGTTCTTTGATTTTGGATTTGTGCTGGAGTAATGGAGTTTTTTGCTCAGTGTTGGCAGAGAGGCTCAGCTATGCGACTGTCTACACCTGCGCCATCTTGAATCTCTCTGTTGATATATTTCAGAGAGAAATTATGTGGATTGGGTTTAAAAATTCTTAATTCATCTTAAGTAGTACTTTTACTGAAATTCAATAATAGAACTCCTCTCATGAACCCTTTTGATACAGACCTGGTTCAGACCTGGTTTAGTCGACAGTCGTGCCTGGAGCACCCAGGTGTTGAGACAGTGAGACCCGGAGCCACGCCGGCTTTGCAGCTTCTCTCGTCCGGATCTCAGTCTTTCCCAGGGCCCAGGGATCAGCAGCCAGCAACACCTTGAGGGAATCCCCCCTGCACTGAACGGCCACCCATTTGCCACCAAGTTAAGACAATATCGCTCTGATGAATGGCTCGCAACCTAGACCCACTCGTGCTAATTCAACGCGTTCTAACTCAACTATTTTGTACAGGAAGTGCTCCACTTTATTTAATGCTAGAACACCAGGGTCAATTTATGTAAAATAAGACCTATAAAAATGGTTTATGGTTAAGTAAGTTTTGTTAAAGTGGAACTAAACCCTACATCAAACTCTGTACCTGTTGTTCCAGACGCCGCCCCTTCTCCCCCCTCACTCTCCCCTTTAGTCGTCCAGGTTCTGTTCAGGTTAGCAGTGCTATTTGAAATGTGGAGGAGGAGTTAAGTCCCACTTGGGGACCAATGCAGATTGAACCCAGTTCAGGGTGGACATGTAGTGTAAAATAAGTAAACAAATCTGCAATAGTACTCAGTTCTACCACCCGCCCATGTTCAAATGCTAAAATCTGCCATTTGAATTCATGATCCCCTCAGTTTCTTTTAACATGCCACTAACAGTGTGAGAAATTGTCTTGTATTCTCAGGTGTTATTTCTGATTGTTTATACGTACATAACCAACACACATAGTGAGGTGAAAATGTAAAGTTGCTAACTGTAATACATTCACCATAAAAGATGTGACATTGGATTTGGGTTCCTCTTTGATGAAATGATCTAACAGCATCATTTGGAATGAAAGTTTATTTTTATTGTGCTGACAGCATAAAGAGCTGTCTAAATGTCCAGGGTTGTGGAGGCTGAAGTTCCAGACTCTGACTGAACGACCTGCACATGAACATCATTGTCACAAGTCTGCTTCATGAAGGCCTCCAGAGGAATGCCCTGCATTGGAAGGCCCTCATACATGAAGGTCTCCATGGCTAGATCCTGCAGAGTCTGAATGTTTAGAGTCTGGATGTTCATATTCTGGTTCTTAGCTGCCTGTTTGTCTGTGGCCTGGTTGCTCAGGGCCTGGTTGAGCAAGACCTGGTCGTACAGGGCTGACGTCTCAGGCTGTGACTGAACGACCTGCACTTTAACATCATTGTTATGGGCCTGCTTCAAAAAGGCCTCAAGGGGAATGCCCTTCATTTGATTGCCCTCCAAGACGAAAGTCTCCACAGGAAGAGGCTGCAGAGTCTGGCTCTCCGGGGCCTGGTTATCCAGGGGCTGGCTCTCCAGGAAATGTTTGTCCATGGCCTGGTTGCTCAGGGCCTGGTTGAGCAAAGCCTGGTTGCTGTGGGCCTGTTGGTACAAGGGCTGGTTGCCGTGGGCCTGGTGGTAGATGGCTTGGTGGTACATAGGCTGGTTGCCCTGGGCCTGGTGGTACAGGGGCTGATTGCCGTAAACCTGGTGGTACATGGGCTGGTTGCCCTGGGCCTGGTGGTACATGGGCTGGTTGCCCTGGGCCTGGTGGTACATGGGCTCGTTTCCGTAAACCTGGTGGTACATGGGCTGGTTGCCGTGGGCCTGGTGGTGCATCAGCTGGTTTCCGTGGGCCTGGTTGTACATGGGCTGAGTGATGAAGCTCATTGGATGAGTTGTAGTGGGCCACATCGCAGGCTGCTGAGAGGTGGCAGCTACAGGAAGACCATTGTTTTTCCTCCTCTTGGTCTTTTTGCCCTGAAAGAGGCACAGAGGCATGACTATTGTTAACATGGTGTAAACAGGTGGAGACATAGTAGTGAGTGTATTCTAAGTACTGAAATGACCCAGATGTGTGTGTACAGTATCACACATCTCTTTGATTCTCCTGTATATAAGATGTGTGTTTTGTGATGCTCTTACAAAGTTGTCCTTGGTGGACCATCCAGGATACTTGGCCTCGTGAGCCCTTCTCTCTCTGTGGGCCTGTTCAAAGTACGGGGCCTGTTCAGTTTCAGACAGCATTCTCCACTGCAGAGGAACAAGACACATGTTCAGCAGGATTCTGCCTTCTGCTCTTCACCACACACACTTTACATTTGTGAACTGTATAATAACCATCGGCCCATGACTGAACCCAAGCCCGTGTGTGATTCATAAATGCTCCTGTAGACTGGTGTTCACTCACCCTCTGTCCCAGCACCACACTGACTTTTGCACAGTCGGAGATTTGGAGCTCCTGCATCACCTTGGGCCTCTGCTCAGCCCTGAAGAGCATGAACGCATTGGGAGGCTTCTTTATGTAAGGTTTGTCCTCCTGCTGCCTCCTGATACAAACACAAGACTCTATGTTACAAGGACAGTTATTGCTGTGGAAATAGGAGTTTGTGAAATAACTTCTCAAGAGAACACATGTGTATTGTATGCTTAGGTTCTTTCAAGGGACTGAGGATTGTATGTAAACGTTTACAGGCAGAAATGGTCTTGTTCTTTACCTTGACATAGCAGAGGGCTCAGAGGCCGGTGCTGCACATGAGTACAGCTGTTTTCCTTGGCTGCAGATAAGAACAGAAAGACATTCATTAGTACAGACTGCAATGGGACAGAAGCAGTGTGGTAACAAGTGTCTTTGGTACTTACAATGTCCCCAAGGAGATCAGTGTGTTTGACTGGATCACAGGGTTACAATTTGGCTGAAAGGTAAAAAACATTTAGATCACTTTGAGATACGACAAAAAGACATTAAATTGCTTTTTTATAGTTCAACATTGAAAAAGCACAATACATCATTGGAATATGAATGTTAACTTACTGTAGGCCCTGGCACATAGGGAGGAGCAGCCGTGGTTTGATTGGCTGTTGTGTCTTTACACAGTTTCTTTCTTTTGGGACTGGAGCACTCATCAGAGAGTCCTGCCTCAATGGGCTCAGAAGCAGGTCTTTTTGTCCCACGTGTGATTGTCCCTGAACTGTCCCTAACCTCCACAATCTTTGGAGAGTCTTTTTCCAGAGACGCTTGAGGGACAACCGGAGAGCCCAGTGATGAGGTTTCATCATTGGGCCAGAAGCCACTTGCAGCCAGTTCTGTTTCAATAAAACTGATCAAATTAGCTAGTGCGTCCTCTGATTGTCCTCCAGGGACACGGTACTCAAGACCCCGTGTGCTCGGGTCTTGGATGTGGCTGGGTGATGAAGGCGTAGGAGGTTCCACAAGTGCAGGCCTGAACTCAAGGACATGTTCAAGGTCTGCAAACTCCTGCTCACCCTTCCACCCGCTCAGGAACTCCTCTGGATCCAGAAAACAATTTCCTGGTTCCATAGTTGATATCTATGAAGAACTGTAAAGATAAAACAAAACATGATTTAATGAGTTATAGGAACATTTTCCTACCGTGTAAACTAAAATAACTACTGTGAATTGAACACACCACATCACAAACCCAACCATTGTTACTACTTAACGATAAGTATTCCACAGTGCATATCAAAATGTGGCAAACATAACTTTTTAACACTCTTAAATAAAGGAAATGTCTTGTAGTTTGAATTAGTCAGATCATTGCCTTTTAGATTAGGCAGCCTGCAGTTACACTCAAGTTACTTGTCATATGTCTATTTCCCAAATCCACAAAATTAAAAAAAAATTATCACATTTAACTTCTAAAAATATCATTTTGTCCGGTGTAATGTTTTATGTTATTTGGGATCACTCTTTTTTCCAATAGACTGTCACAAAAGCTGGTGACTCCCATCTCCCCAAGTTTGATGTAATTTGATCACTATGTATGGGTCAAAATGTGTTAAAATATGCTGTAATATCATAGTTCATCTTTTCATAGCTGTAAATGACACTAAGAATTAAAATACTGCAAGAAACAACTAAACAGGACCAAAACTCGGTTATGAAGAGACGCAGACTTTTCCGCGATTCCAAAAGAGTTTAAGCCAGTGCTTAAAACCATCACTCACCTGTGGGACTCAGAGGGAACAGTTGGATTTAAACCTTTGGAGGCTTTAAATCGTGCAGTTTGTGAAAAACTGAGGAGAGACGCTGTGATGTGGCTCGCTGTACGCTGACCAGATCAAAACTGAGGTTTAGTACGAACGGAACGGAACATCCCAACGTACCTATCAACGATTCTATGCAACCGTGACAACACACATTCTAAAATTAGCATATTAGCGATGGAACACCGCAACCGTGACAACACACATTCTAAAATTAGCATATTAGCGATGGAACACCGCAACCGTGACAACATACATTCTAAAATTAGCATATTAGCGATGGAACACCGCAACCGTGACAACACACATTCTAAAATTAGCATATTAGCGATGGAACACCGGGGCCATTTAAAAACCAACACTAGATTTTATACGCCCGTTGTAATACGGGACATATTATGGTATGGCGCTCTCCGTCCGTCCGTCCGTCCGTCTGTCCGTCCGTCCGTCTGTGGACAATTTCTTGTCCGCGCTCTAGCTCGACAACCGTCTCACCTAGGAATGTCAAACTTCATGGCTGGACACCCCATGGGTCAAGGATGTTCCCTATTGATGTCAAGGTCACAGGGTCAAAGGTCAAGGTCACGGCCCGACCCTTTGCGAAAACCTTGTCCGCGCTCTAGCTCGACAACCGTCTCACCTAGGAATGTCAAACTTCATGGCTGGACACCCCATGGGTCAAGGATGTTCCCTATTGATTTCAAGGTCACAGGGTCAAAGGTCAAGGTCACGGCCCAGCCCTTTGCGAAAACCTTGTCAGTATTGGAATCTTCCAACCTGCACCAACAATTCATCTTTAACTAGGTTTGACAAATTCTAACTTAATTCTATATACAATAATTCAAAGTACGGGCGTATTTTGCCCCGCTGGCGGAGCTCTTGTTATAGCTGTTGTAGCTCTGGAAAATGTATCTGTCTGAATTTTGCTGCACTGAAAAACAGTCTACGGCCCTCTGCTGCAAATAAGTCTGGTTTGCTTTAAACTGTACAGGACTCTATCAGATTATTTGATGCAAAGTGGCACAGTGGCCAAGACTGTCACCTTACAACAAGAAAAACATTGGTTCATGGCCTGGGTACAATGTTTGCATGTTTCTCCCTGTGTCTAGGTGGGTTTATTTGGGCCCTCCAGGTTCCCCCATCAACCCAAAACATGCACAATAGACAAAATCCTCCAGCTAAAGCAGTCCTGACAAGACAAGGTCAAGATTTGGAGATCCAGAAGGAGACCATTAAACATACCTTACATTCAGTGATGTGAAGAATACTTTGAAAGTTTTTGTTACAGAATACTGAAGGCCTGATCTGAAATGTTAAAATGCTGTTAAACTTATTCTGTTACATGGTCCAATCAGTGTAAGCCTACTGTATTCTAAATACTTGGAATACTTTTACATGGAGTTGCACTATATTACAATAAAAACACATTGCGTTTAATTGTGAACAGTTTTATTTTTGTTGTTGCCTTCATTCATGTCTAATTGCAGATGAAAAAGAAAAGGTATTTTCGTTACTTCCAAACATTTCTATTCACTTTTTAGTTTTTTAGTATTTTATAGCTGCTTTATGCTTTATGTTTAGATGCTAATGGATCTCGTCTCAAAGAGCTGCTTGTACATTATGGTCTGCACAGGAATCATTTTGCGTTTCTTGGTGTAGACTTTAACACCAGCACATCATGCCAGTTATCAGGAGTTAATATCTCTTTTGCAGCCTCAGTGCTTGGCTGGGTCTGGAGGATGTCAGTTGTTTTTGCTGACACAGGTGCAGACACATGCCACACACACTCAGCCTCCATTAGCAGAGTGCATTAGCAGACTACACACTGTCTACTCTGCACCAGAGATCAATAAGAGCTCTACTGTACTGCCCGGAAAAACAGGAAATGGGGAAAAAGAAGATACGAGAATTTGTACTGTAGTTGTATTTATTTGAGCATTATTTTCCAAACATACAGTAAATGCGTTGTGATTTCGGTACATATAGAGCTGAGGCTGTCTCATTGCCTAACTCTATACAGATCGACTTTTCGAGCTTATTTGTTTACAGTTTTTGTCTCTACTCTCTTTACTGCGCTTTTTCGGGAGCTTTTGCCTCTGAGTTGCCCCCGTTCTGGTTCAGATCGTGGATGACAGAAGAGCACAGAGAGGGAGAGGAAGCTCCCTTTAGACGCCTGCTGTTTTTCTGTTTATCACTGCACTGCCTCTGGGGACAAACCACCAGCGTCTGTATTTAGAATAACAAAAAGGTTCGGGGACAGGGGGCAGCAGAGAGGGGGAGGAGGAAGGGGTACAGAGGGTGAAGGCATCAAGAAGAAGAAAAGCTCAAAACGACCCCAAAAACACTGTTGCCTTTTGCTGACATAATGTTATCCTTTGGTGGATTTCGGATTTAGATGGGATGGGTCAGGTTGGGTTCACATTTCACTATCAAATTTTACCATCTTCTGTTCAGAATTGGGGCCAGAAAAGAAGTTGGCAGTGATGAATGAGTTGATGTGATTGAAATATGACGACTTTTTGCCTTTTCATTTGACGGATAACCATAAACCAAAGCATCTGCATTCTGACAGTTTATTATGTTATTATACAACTGTACTATTATAACAAAACTTTGACATTATTATTGTACTTTTCCGTTTTTTTTCTCGCACAGGGTGGCACTCAGCTCTAGAGCCACAGCTGCACCAAAAGCCTCTCCGACCATCTCCAACCTTCAACCATACCATAGTTATAAGCCTGGTTACTAGGGATGTAACAATAACCAAAATATTGTGATATCGTATCGTCAAAGGTCTCACAATAATATCGTGGACCATCACAATATATCGAATCACAAGTCTCTTTGCTTAAATGAATAGTTTTGATGCAGAAATAGCTAAAAAAAAACAGAGGGAATTACATAGACCATGATCCTTTGCTCCGTTTCAGTGCAGACGACATGAAGAAATAACTGTTCTAAGCACTTTGAAATCTTCATTCTTTGGATTACGTCTTGTGAAGGCATTTTTAGAGGAAAAAGTAGCAAATTCACAGTTTTGTGATTCTCCACAAAAATATTGCAATAAATATGGTACCGTGAGATGTTTATGGTGAAAATATCGTACAGAGAGATTTGGATATCGTTACATCCCTAATGACAATAAATGTTGAAACAAATGACTGGTCAAAGAATTTTATAATGTCAGTCTTGTTATTATGTAGAATATCATAATATTGTGAGCTTTCCCACGATATCGCAATAAATATCGTACCGTGAGACATACCGTGAGACTTGCTTATTGTTACACCCCTACTGGTTACTAAAGTTTCTTGCTAAAGCACACAACAGCAGTATATGCAGCACTATATGCTCTGGCTCCATATATATATTTATCAAAATTCCAACCTTCCATGATGCAAAATTGTCTTTTACAGCTCACCCTTTACTCTCCTGAAGTTGTATTTGGAGTGATTCGTGCCTGTTTGATGAATACTGAGGTTTAAAATGTGGAGATTATAACATAATAACTACGGCAGACACAAGCACAATATGCCCTCTTTAAATGGAAAAAAAAATGTGACATAACACAATGAAACAGGGTCAACCGTCTGCTCAGCTGCTATTATTTGTATTGGAACAAGTTTCTCCATAACAACATACCATAGACTGCACTCCAGTTACAAAGCACAGCTCACTGGTTAATTTACTCTCCATAAAAGGCACGCAAAAGGCTTTTATATCTACATTTCTTTGGCTTATTGTATTCTGCGTTCGCCTCTGCCCCCACAAAACCTGCCACTGTACATCCAGCATCCCTGCTCCTGTCTGAAGTCTGCTTTCTTTCATTGTCATGGCAACAATGTGAATATCCACAGTGATGGCCCGAAATAACCTGAAAGACCATGGACATGTGGAGAGCTTTGTTATAAGGCACTTCCGGCTGTTAGTATCTATTTGGAAAGTACTAAAGTGAAAAAAAGTCTAAAGACGAGGAGTACAGATTCAGATAATTACAGCCAACATTAATTAAAAAGCTTTTGAAGGCTTTAAAAGGATTATATCATTGCAGTGTGTCAATATGCAATGATTTCTTGTACAAATGTTATAAAACTTCAATCACAAAGGATCAGTAAATGTGCACTAGTCATTTTTTTTCTGGTGAAGGATCTGCCACCTGCCTGTCTCCATGAAGTTATTGTTTGCTTAAAGGTCCAATATTACGCAAAATGTACTTGTGTGAGCTTTAAATCATGTTATAATGTTTCCTCATCAGACATGTTTGAGGAAGCATTTATTATTAGTCTGTTTACATCTCCAAAGCTAAAAAAACATACATTTTATTTATGTAGCGCTTTTCTAAACACTCAAAGACGCTGTTCAAAGAATACAATTAAAAAGAGGGCATGTAAAAAACAACGTAATCAGATGAAATATTAACCTAATTTAATAGCTTTAGTTAGTTTTCATGTTAACAGCTACTTTTTACCTCTAATTCATTTAAGGGAGAGCTCAGAATTTTGGACATAGGCTTCATTTCCTCGTGGGTCAGAGTGATGGAGATGTGTGGAGACACTTTTTTAAATCTTCCATCGAGTCCTTGTATTTGCAGTTGTCCTGCCACTAAAAACAGTCTTAACCCCTCCACAAAGCACCCAAAGCAAAACAATTATTACTCCAGACTATAAATATAAATGTCTGTGTTGACAGAATAATGGTAGAAGTAAAATCAATGTTGCATTTGAAGGGTTTATGTCTGAGCAGCAGCAGCGAGATGTACTTCCTGATATAAAGCTCGGCAGCGGCGGACTGATATATGAGAAAATAGTCCCTCAACATGCGACGATTCATGCGATGCAAGGTTAGATTTATTTCAAACATTATTCTATCGACACAGACATTCACATGGACAGTTTGGCGCAATAACAGATTTGCTTCCAGTGCACTGTAGACTGTTTTAGTGACAGGACGACTATGGTCATTGACATGCACTCGCCCAGCACCAGCAACCTCTGCAAATACAAGGACTGGATGGAAGATTTTAAAAAGTGTCTCCACACGTCTTCAACACTGGCTCACAAGGAAATGAGGCCCTAGGTCCAAAATTCTGAACTGTCCCTTTAAAGATTGTCAATTCTATGTGAAATCATCCAAATTATAGTGTATGCAGTTTAAAAACACAGTGGAGCACTTCCTGTATTACCACATGACATCACAAGGTGGAACAGAGTGGTTTGAGAGAAGAACACAGTCTAAAGATGCAGGATTTGTGTGTTAAATATGTGTGAATGAAACAACACAACTCCAGGTCTGTTTGTGATGAGGAAACATCATAACATAGATCAGAAAATAGTGTAATATAATATAATAATTCACATTTAATTCACACACAATACTCTAATTCTCTTTTTTCTGCAAAGAGTTTAGGAAGAAACCCACATTATACCCTGCATATGCCCACTGTATTTGCCATAGGAAAACTATGGCTTTGCATAATGCGTTTTACAGGTGGGCTCCCTGCAGGCTGGTGCGCTCCTTTGCTCCACAGGGCTCAGCTCATTTGGAAAGAGAACCACAAACTAGCGTAACAGACCGTCTCTTTGGCATGCAATACAACTCTATGCCTAACACATATGTCAAGGAGGCTTAAACACTTCACCAGATGAGTGAGGATGTTTTGAAATGAACTTTGAATTTGTTTATTTTCCTGCACTGCATGTGTCTTCATCAGGGCTGGAAGTTAATGAAGTACAAAAGTAAAAGTAGAATATTTAAGTGCAATTTTTAGGTATCTGTACTTCACTTAAGTACTTGTTGCAGTGGACACAGTTTACTTTTACTTCACTACATTTGAGAGCAGGTATCTGTACTTTCTACTCCACTACATTTTAGATCTGGACTGAAAAGTAAAAAGTACTTTTCTTTAGTCTTTAGTCTTTAGTCTTTTGTGAAACCTGCGGAAAAGGCTGAGACTTATTTTTAGCGCGTTTAAACAGAAAAATGAAGAAATCAACTGAATCACTTAAAGGTGCATTGTCCATCTTGTTATTAAACCTTTCTGTCTTCAGGGAGACCAAACCAGACCAAGTTACAGGTCAGATCTGTGGAGAGGCGACCCCGCACGCAGTCAGAATCGCAGTTTTTCGATGCATTTTTGAGCTATAAATCCATCTGTAACTGAATAAACGTAAGGTAGAGCTCTTTAAAGTCAAACTGTGGAAGGTTTCAGGAAGACGAATGACTTCTCTACTGAAACAAGCAGGCGACGGACCCCCAGCCGAAAAGTTACATAGTGCGTCTTTAAAAATCTGTTCAATTCTTTATCAAAATCACTACATTTGATTATTTAATAGTTGTAAAAATCCCTGCAAAATACTTTTATTTTAAGTGTATTTTTAAGCTGGTACTTCAATAGTTTTACTGAAGCAGCTTTTTCATGTGATACTTTTACTTGAGTACCGTAAATTCCGGACGACAGAGCGCACCCTATTAAGAGCCGCATGCTCAGATTTATGAAGAAAAATCAATTTTGTAATTATATGAGCCGCACCATATTATAAACCGCTGGCCAAAGACTAGGCGGGGGGTTCGCTTCTGCGTCCCCGCCGCCTGGAGCGCCTCCGGGACGGGCCGGACGCGTCCCCGCTGAACTCTGAGGGACGGACTCGCTCACTGGTGACACTTGGGACACACACGCGCCACAGGCACTTACACACCTTCACACACTTGGGACACACACACGCGACATGCACATACACACCTTGGCGCTCTGGGAATAAACCACGGTAGCGATCGCTTTAGCCTTCAGTCTGATTTGTACAGTGCGGCCGCGTGCTCTTTGCGTGTTAACCCAGTCCTCCAGAAAGTTTTCAAGCTCAGGCCATCTGCTACGGTTACCTCTGAAAGCTCTGGTTGTCTTTTTACACTGGCTCAGTTCTTCTTGCTGGAGCCTCCACCTTCGCACTATCTACTCGTTTATGCCAATTTTACGGGCAGCAGCTCGATTTCCTTCTTTAACTGCCAGAGTGATCGCTTTTAGTTTAAAAGCTGCATCATATGCTTTTTGTCTGGTATTCTCCATGTCGATGAGGGTTAGCAGAAAGACTGAAATAAGGAAGTTGTGATTAATCATACAATTTCATTGGACCTCAGTGAACTACTTATTCATTTTATTGGTCCATGTTTTTCCCGCGATGAAAAAAAAAATAAAAAAGCCGCTTCATATTACACGCCGCAGTGTTGAAAGTGTAGAAAAAAAGTAGCGGCTTGTGATCCGGAATTTACGGTATTTTTTTTTTTTTTTTTTTTTTACATTTGTTTAATTGAGTAACAAAACTGAGGCCTTCTTCCACCACCGGTCTTCACGGAGCTCGCCTGTGGATAGATTACATAGGCTTTGGCGCAGGCTGAAGGTTTCCAACTGGCTTAAAGTGTGAGATGGAAAAAAAGTGTTAAATTGTCACAGAGGAGTTCAGACTAATGCGTTCTGTAATGTGTGGATGGAATATGACAGAATAAATGGAAATCACTGCAGCACTGAAGAGGAGGAGATGGTGAAATAGTGTTAAAAGTTTGGTTCAAATGTCCCGTATCAGTGTTTCTCAAGTGGTGGGAGCTCTTTAAAGGCGTACTCGGGGTCCACTGCTGTTCTAGTCTTAGTTAATGTTGGACTAAATGTTATTAAAGATGCTGTAACTGATTTTTTACTGTCTTAAAAACAGGAAAATCAGTTTGCAGCGGTCCAAAGTTATTCCACACTTACCTTATGCGCCCTGAGGATCATAATTATTCACTACGATGAGTTTGTAGGCGAAAACAGAAGAACAAAGTGTAGTTTTGATGTCACTATAAAATTAACAACAAATAGCGCGGTAACAAGCACTTCCTGATTACAATGAAATGAAATGGTTCATAATTAAATGCAAACTGTATTTTATTTTAAAGAGGTTTATATTGGAAAGGCAGAAGGACAAATATTGGGACCAGTTTCACGTACGGTTTAGACCTAAATGGGATTAGGTGGTAATTAGAAAAGCAGATGTTTTCTTTGGTTACTCTCTTTGGTCCTTGTTGCGAAAAGTTAGACCACTGCTTTATATCATACATTTCTGATTATTCTATTCAAAGTCCCATTAGGAAATAAAGTCAACGTTACGCAACCAGGAGACGGCTGATTGCACCGAGCGGGGGTCCCTGATCACTCACAGCACAAACAAGGAATGAAGATAATTTGAGGATATAGTTTCAAGGTTAACTTTATGATTTATAGCAGCAGTCCCCAAACCTTTTTTGCACCACAGTCCGGTTTAATGTCAGACAATATTTTCACGGAGCGGCCTAAGCCCCAAAGCCTTTTTCTCGAAATTACCAATGTTTTATGTTTTAAGTGTTTTATTGATTTCCATATTCTCTAGACTGTTGTCATGACTACCATGGTTCTTGCCCCTCCCCAACTGGGAGTATGACATCATCACATTCTAGAATCTGAAATCCACCCCTTCAAAGCAAAGCCTCGATTGGCTTTGCTTTGAAGATGTCACTGGACATGCTGTTGTGTTGTCTGTAAGTGAAACACAGCTGTAGATTTAGATCATTCAGTATCCAGTGCTCTTGTAGTTGCGCACAAAACTGAGAAGCAGAAACCTTAAAGTTCTGAACACTTCTAGGTGTACACTAGTGATCTTTTACGACTATTATCAAAATTATTGATAACACAGCAGTCAAAAGGATGGCCAAAGGAAAGAGGAAAAACCCAAAAATCTCTAGCGCAAGTTGGTGCTACTCTTCCACACGGTCTGTTGTGGATTTTACAGGCGAAGAAGTTATTTCAGCCCAGGTTCCTCCATCAACCATGTCCCAAGTCCCAGGAAACTGTCTCCTAAAAGAAAAGAGTAGAGGCAGACAAGAGAGGCACAAACCTATTGCCAATGTTCAGGCATCTCCATCTACACCAAAACCTAAGCCAGTTAGTTTGTCCTCCAACCCTACAACAAACAAACCAACCACCTTCAAGTCTGAGCCAAATGAGTTGGATGGGCCATCAATTCAGCCCAAACCTATCAAACCAAAGCACAGAGGCTTGGAGCTACCATTTGATGAACCAGAAGTGGAAGTATCCTTTGGACAAGTGGACATATCACTCTTCAGACCTATTTTGGAGAAACGGCTTTCTGTTAAGACAAATAGTGGAAAGACTCTAGCAGAAAACCAGAGAGAGGCTGCAGTGTCTGAAAATAATCCTCTTAAGTCTAACAATGTTGAATTGGCACCTGCATCAGAGTCGGCAGAGGAGACCAGACCTTCAGATCGACCAAAAGCAAAAAAGCTGAAGCACAATTCTAACAAGAGCTCCGCCAGCGGGGCAAAATACGCCCGTACTTTGACCTAGCTGTCTTTCTAGCGCTCCTGTCCCTGCCTTTCTCCTTCTCTCTGTATTCTTCATCAAGTCTAGCTCTCTTTCTAGTGGTTGTCTCTCTGCCTTTCTCCTTCTCTCTGTATTCTTCATCAAGTCTAGCTCTCTTTCTAGTGGTTGTCTCTCTGCCTTTCTCCTTCTCTCTGTATTCTTCCTCACTTCTAGCTGTCTTTCTAGCGCTCCTGTCCCTGCCTTTCTCCTTCTCTCTGTACTCTTCCTCACTTCTAGCTGTCTTTCTAGCTATCATATCTGTCCTTTTTTCCTTCTCTCTATAATCCTCTTCATGAAGACAAAGCTTCAAAGACTTCAAAGCTTTGAAGTGTCCACAGACAGACAGACAGACGGACGGATAATCAATAGGGAAATCTGGCTCTTGCAGTAGGAGTATGACATCATCACATTCTAGAATCGGAATTCCACCAATCAAGATTGCAGCAACAGAACTTAAAGACACTACAAAGCTTTAATGTGTCAAAGCTCAAAGAAGCAGAGAATGTGGGTTGTTCTCGCTTTCAGCAGCAGAACATTTGAGAAGAGAGTTCAGATCTACGGCACGTAACATAAAAGGACAGAGATGGAAGATAAAAAGACAGAGATGGAAACGATCACAGTTAGCAAGAGAGACAGACATGTCTCTGTGCAAAGATATCCATTTTCAAATACAAAACCAAACATGAACACTGTGTTCGAGGAATTGAGGAGGGAGCAGAAGTTGTGCGATGCTTTGCTCAACGTGGCCGGCGTGCAATTCCCAGCACACAAACTGGTTTTGTGTAGCTGCAGCACATACTTCAAAAGCCTCTTCACTAACTGGTCCAGCCCTGACTGCCAGGTGTTTAAGATCTCCAATGTGTCAGCTGATATCATGAAGATTATCCTGGACTACTGCTACACCGGGGTGGTGCACATCACCCAGGAAAACCTCCAGGAGCTCTTTATAGCTGCTGACTACTTAGATGTGAGCGGCATTACCGAAGTCTGCTGTCAGGTCATGAAGGAGCAAATGTCCCCCAGTAACTGCATCACTGTATGGGGTATCTCAAACAAGTACTACTACCCCCAGCTGAGGAAACAAGCCTTCTTATACGTCCTGAAGCATTTCGAAGAGGTGGTGACCAGCTCTGAAGAGTTCTTCCAGCTCTCCAGCGAAGACCTGTGTTCAGTCATTGATGATGATCGGCTGAACGTGAAGGAGGAGACCACCGTGTTAGTGGCAGTCATCAGATGGATTTTACATGCTCCTGAGGAAAGGAACCACTACTTGGCCGACCTCCTACTAAAAGTCCGTCTGGGTCTGATCCATGTTGATTACTTCACTCAGTGCATGATTAGATATAACCTGTCCCACTACATTCATAACTGGAAGATTGTGGAGGAGAAGATCATAAAGGTGATGTTGGATGAAAGAGCTAGGAGGTACAATGCCTCCCTGCCCCCCACTCGTCTAGCCACTCCAAGGCTGCCCAGTGCGGTGCTTATGGTTATTGGTGGCTATAGCCTAAACAGAAGAAGAATCAACAGAATTGAAGTCTATGACAACCGCACCGATCGCTGGGTGGGTGTGGCTAATGATGACTGGACTCCAAGAGCCCATCACGGCATAGTGTTCCTTAATGGATCTGTGTACGTGATTGGAGGGTCTGACGGCAATCACTGGCTCAACACTACCTGCAAGTACGACCTGGCAATTCACACATGGCAAGAAATGGCACCCATGCATTCACGTAGGAGCTTCATTAGTGTGACTTTGCTGGATGGTTTGATCTACGCGATAGGCGGGTTCGATGGACTGGACTGGCTGAAGACAGCCGAAAGGTACTTGCCAGTGACCAATCAGTGGACCATGATTTCACCTATGAACGAACAGAGGAGCGATGCCAGCAGCACAGTGTACAATGGAAAGATCTACATTTGTGGAGGTTTTAATGGTGAACATGGCCTGGCATCAGCTGAGACTTACAACCCACTAACCGAACAGTGGACCATGATAGCGGATATGTCCACCATGCGCTCTGGGCTCAGTGTCATCGCCTATGCCAATGAAATCTACGCTGTTGGTGGGCTTAATGGATATTCCCGTTTGAACACTGTTGAAGCCTATAACCCCGCAACCAACACGTGGCGCCCCCTACCCAACATGTGGACCAGGCGCAGCCACTTTGGCATCGAGGATGTTGACAATCAGCTATATGTTGTAGGCGGGTACAATCAGGACACCATTCATTGTGCTGAATGCTTTGATGCAAGGACCGGAGTTTGGACTCAGGTGCGGGACATGGAGATCCATCGTTGTGCCCTGAGCTGCTGTGTGGTGTTTGACCTTCCCAACATGGCCGACTTTGCTCCGCCCCGCCCTCCTCCTCATGACAATTCCACTGAGGAGTAGATGCGCACTCATTTAAATAAAAGCATCTATTAACTGCAAAAAAGTGTTCAGTTTTGTTGTTGTCAATTGTTTTTTTATACACTATCACTAGTGTATAACAAGTGTGAAAAAACCTGAAGTCACATAAAATTGATACCACTGACCTACAGCATGGATCGATACAAAAATATACAATAAAATACACAAATACAGTATACCTTATATATATATCGGCGCATGCTCCACATGTTTTGCCTCTTCATGAAGACAAAGCTTCAAAGACTTCAAAGCTTTGAAGTGTCCACAGACGGACGGACGGACAGACGGACGGACGGACAGACAGACAGACGGACGGACAGCGCCATACCATAATACGTCCCGTTTTATCACGGGCGTATAAAAATAAAGTAAAAAAAAAAATAAAAAAATTGTAGATGGAGTGTATGTTTTGGTTTTATCCAGATCTTAAGTAACTGTTACTAAACACTACATTTTTGCTACCCTGTGTATATGGTGTTTTAACAGCACCATATACACAGGGTGCTGTTAAAACACCACGCTAAGAAACACTAAGAAAGTAGATAATGCCTAAGCATTATCTACTTTCTTAGCCCTTTTTGGCTACTTTAGTGCAAACTAGGTAAATTTACACCTTTGTGTTCTAAAACAGTCAAAAACTGAGTGTGTGCTGTACCCGGTGCCACTGAGATTTCAAGCACTACGTGACATCACACAGCACTGCCCTGATTACAGCCAGGTGTTTAGAATCAACAGAGTTTGAAGTGTGGATACACATTAGACCTGTTCCTTATACCCCTAGACCCCGTCCTCTCACTGTTTCCTCCCCACATTCTGTTTTGTGTTCTATTTTATGTATGCTGAAAGCTTTCCCTGTTTCACCTATGTCATCGCAAGGGGAAGCATTGTAAGCTTTGGAGATGTAGGCAAACTAAGGGTTACACAACTCCAGGTATGTTTTTGAAGAGGTAACAACATTCTAACATGGCTGAAAGCTCACAAGATTTAATTTTGTGTAATTTAGGACCTTTAAAATGCGCCTGTTGGAAGCAATAGATTATGTTTCTCTTTACAGTACATAAGACATACAGTATAGTGCTAAAGCTAAATCCAGAAAGAAAAGTATACATTTAATTATACGCCCGTTGTAAGACGGGACGTATTATGGTATTAAGGTATGTGCTGCCGTCCGTCCGTCCGTCCGTCTGTCGGTCCGTCCGTCTGTGGACACTTCAAAGCTTTGAATTAATTTTCTCTTAAACAGCGATCTATGCCCTGTGTCTCACCGGGTCCTTCCACTAGCACACCCATGCCAGGTATTTCACCTCTGGTGGTTTCCTGTACATCATCCACAGCTACATGCACAGATGCGACAACCTGCAATCCTGCTTTTATGTTACGTGCCGTAGATCTGAACTCTCTTCTCAAATGTTCTGCTGCTGAAAGCGAGAACAACCCACATTCTCTGCTTCTTTGAGCTTTGACACATTAAAGCTTTGTAGTGTCTTTAAGTTCTGTTGCTGCAATCTGATTGGTGGAATTCCGATTCTAGAATGTGATGATGTCATACTCATACTGCAAGAGCCACATTTCCCTCTTGATTATCCGTCCGTCTGTCTGTCCGTCTGTCCGTCTGTCTGTGGACAATTTCTTGTCCGCGCTCTAGTGAGACGGTTGTCGAGTTAATGAAGACATCAGTCATGATAATTCTCAATAAGAGCTCATTCCCTCCACTTTTCTGTCCTCGTTTACTTATAATCTCTTGTTTAGAACTACACTGGAAATGATGTAGTCCACTTTTAGACCTGGTTTAGTCCTAGTTTAGACCTGGAATAGTCCTGTTAGAGATAGGGAGGTAACAGTATGTAAGTCTCATGGTACCATATTGTCATGATCAGGCCCGTTGACAAACATTTCAGGGCCATGGGCAAGACGCCACACATGGGCCCGCTAATATAAATGAATTTACTTTGTTGTCGACCCTTTGCGAAAACCTTGTCAGTATTGGAATCTTCCAAACTGCACCAACAATTCATCTTTAACTAGGTTTGACAAATTCTAACTTAATTCTATATACAATAATTCAAAGTACGGGCGTATTTTGCCCCGATGCCGGAGCTCTTGTTTTAAATATCTTAAGGTGCAAAAATAACATATAACAAAATAACATAATACGACCAACACAAAAGCTGTCGTATTTTGGAAATGTAATAATAAATGTTTCCAAAGACGCCTGTTTATTTTTTTTACTAATTTTCCAGCTTGTAGGGTTAATATTAGCGTTAATGTGTCGCGTGACTGAGACAAACATCAAGAGTGAGTGAAGAGCGAGTCACAGACGGTTGTAAAAATTGGTCATTTTTCAAAATACACTATTGTTCAGACTCACACTGGAAAAAACAATATCGAGGTAAGTTAAAATGACTTAAATTAAGAACATTTTACTTTATTTGAGTGGATTCAACTTGAGTAAAATTATCTGCCAGTGGAATAAGTGTTTTTCTTAATTCAAGCAACATTTGATTTTGTTCTAGTGCAAAAAGTTGTTCTTCTTTTTTTAAGTATAAAAAGTCTTATTCCACTGGCAGATCATTTTACTTGTCAAGTGAAATTTACTCAAATCATGATAAAACTTTCTTAATCCAAGGCATTTCAGGTTGACTAGATTTTGTTTTTTGTACAGATAATAAATAAAACAGAAACAATGCAAGTTATTTATTCTTTCTTTTATAGTACACAAATTATGGATCAGGAATAAAGGAAAAGTATATGAATAATATGCAAAAAAATTAAATAAAAATAAAATGAAATTAAAAGAAACAACACCATTCCAACATTGATGGTAAAAAATAAAATTAAAAGGCTTTCTATCTCATACTCAAATCTTACTCTCTCCTTCATAAACATTACATATCATTCATCTGTTTGTTTAAATTGGTTAGGTCAAAATATTTTCAGTGGAATTTACATGCTAATTCATAAATTCATAACAAAACCAGAAATTAAATTGCAAATAACAATTGCATTTCTTGACATGTTCTTTGGATGTTGAGTTTGCGTATGGTCTAGAACAGAGTCTAGTGTTTGAAAAGTCTCCAATTTTCTCTGTAATTTTTGTTTAATTCATTAGTCAAGACATATCTTCTTTAGAGTCGCTCTTTAGTTTAGTTTCAGTCAGCGAAAATACGATATTGACTATGACCATTATGAAAAAGGAACATTGGACTATCCCTAAAATACCCGGACTATTCTTGGTTGGCAGTTCTGGGTTTAGTCAAGTGTGACGGCATCCTTGATATAAATGGACTAGCAAACAGTCTAGAGTTTAATATTTTCCATCCTCCCTTTTCAAAATGCAGCGTCCTTGGTTGTGTCCTAACACAAACCAGGCGTCCACGAGGAGTAGTAATGCTTTGATGAATGAGCCGAAGATTCCTGTAAACCTCTGGGAGCCATTTGTTCTCATGAGCAACTGTGTCGGGACAGAAACATGGCACCCCCCAGACCCTCACTCTCCTTCCCCGCCACAGCTCCAGACAGATATTATTATTAGCGTTTTCTTCTGCTTATGTAATCAAAGGCTAGACGGTGACACTTTCTTTGCGGCGCTTAGACAGTGAAGCTGCGAAATCCACACAGCAGGACCGATAAAGGACGGAAAGTTTGCACCAGATGCCCCTCCTTAGGTTATGTGACCCTCTGTTTATCCAGGTATAGGCCTGCACAAAGGATAAAGGTGCACTGTGTAACTTTTCTGGTGAAGGGTCTGATATCTGCTCATCTCCATGGAGATGTTTTGTCTGTTTTATGTTAAGTTTTGTCTGGAGTGCCCAAGTGTAACATTAAACATTTTGCATTTACCCAACATGAGCTGTTCTCCACCTAAAAATAAGCATTATTACTATGAGCGGGTTCGCCTTTCCACAGATCTGACATGTAAATTGGCCCTGTGGTATCACCTACTGTCTCCGTAGAGATAAATAAGTGTAATGTCATACTAAACATTCCTCCATGTAGAGAAGCTGGTGATGGACCCTCCACCAGAAAAGTGACACAGAGCATCATTAATGACAATAAAAGGCCCAATAAAGCCAATAAAGTTTACACCAGATGCCCTCCCTTATGTTATTCTTTTGTCTGAAATGTACCACAGTGTGTCCTTAAACTCTAATCTCTAATCTATCTTGCATTTATTCAGTTACAGGTGGTTTTATTGCTGAAATCCTTGAAAAAAAAAACATGCATTGTCATTGTAAGTGGGGGTCACCTCTCCACAGATCTGTCCTGTAACTTGGCCTGATGGTTGTCACCATGGAGATAAATAAGTGAAATGCCAGACTGTGGAACACTCCAGGCAAAGCAATGACTTCAGATAACAGACCGTCCACTAGAAAAGTTACGCATTGCACCTTTAAACTATTACATACATGGATCATTATGTTGCATTTTGTTTTCAGGCCGCCGAATTTGAGAAAAAAATCAGTTCAGAGTGAACTTGGTAAACAGTTCCAGGAGCTTTAACATTTGAGAGAAGACAGACTGACATGTGGGGGTTTAAACTACAGGTATAATAAGATTTCTCAATAAAAACAGGATATTTTATTCTTTGGAGACAAAAGAAACATATAAACAATTGCAGCATTTGCGCTCAAACAGCTTTTTAATTTAATAGTTTGCAAAATGCTGTTCAGCCCTACACCAGATGCCATTCCCTATTAGAGTATTTATCCATGCATGGACTAGCACGGGTTTAGTTGTTTTGTCAGACTCTGTTCCTGGTCTTAAAACATGAAAAACCAGAACTAGTTCATTTTAATAAGTTGTTATAAGTGATTAATGTTATATCTCACTTAAATGATGCGTTCAGAGCATCCAGATAACTGATCACGATGAGTTTTTAAGTGGTTTTCACAACTCTAAGAGACCACTGAGTTTTGCTGTGGCAGTAAAGCTAAAAACAACTAGCACGCTAACACATACTTTGATTATTGGACAATAAATGCTTAATAATTAGAAGCAGACTGCACATAGAGGTGTCATTTCTACTTTAAGAGCTGCTTATACAATACTATATCTGTACTGACGTAAAATAAAATCAACTACAGCCACTTTAAATTAATTAAATAGTATTTTTGTGTGTTTTGGGGTCAGTTAAATTGTATCTAAAAGATTGTTGAAGTATATTTTGACTTACTTTAGTGTCTAAGCAAGACACTTCATGAAATGTTATGTGTATATTCGTAACTCTGGTTTGGGGAACAATATATTCCCTCTCAACTAACACACTTCCTGGTTATCGGACAATAAAACACTTTCTAATTAGATACACCCAGCACATTTTGACCTCAAGAGCTTCTTATACAATACATCTGTACTGAGGTAAGACAACTTGCATTTTCACATGGGAAAAATCAGGTACCGGAGCTTTAAATTTGCATTACACAAACGAATGACCAAACCAGACCAGACTCTTAGCCGCTTCTTCTGCTTATGTAATCAAAGGCTGAGACAAACATTGCGTATTCCTGCAGACAGTAAGATTTCCCCTGCACAGTTCAGCCTTTAAAGCTTGTAAATCCACCCAGGCCCAATAAAACACACACACGAGCTGGTAGTATAGCCATTTATAGGCAAAAATAAGTTGGGATTATCATTACAACAGTGCAGTTCTCTGTGGGAGGGGGTACAGGCATTAAGTGTAGAGTTTACACGAAACAGACACGATTTAAAAGAAGCTACGAAGGTTCAAATCTTCAGCCAGTTACAACAGATACTTGGACAGTAGAGGGATGGTGGCTCAAAGGGGCATATGTTACACTTACGCAGACATAATTGATGATTTAATAGAAATTGAGAAGTGGTTAAAGGTGTAATTTTTCTACTGGAGAGTCTGTCACCTGCTCGTCCTGTGGAGATGTTCTTGCTTTGCCCAGAATGTCCCACTGTACGGCATTAAAGTCGTCTATCTTGGATCCATTTCATTATCGCTCAGAAATACCTTGAAAAGCATTTGAACTTCGAGCGAGCTTGCCTCTCCACAGACCCGAACTGTAACTAGGCCTGATGGTGTCACATGCTCGTGTTTATGGAGATAGATACTGTGGGACGTTTTGATGCAGACAAGCAGATGGCCAACCCTCCACCGGGAAAGTTAGTGCAGCTTTAACATGTTCCAAATTTGAGGACATTTAGCATTCAGGGGGTTAAAAATTCTGAAAAATTAAGAGAGATCATTGCTAGATTAACAATTTAAAACCAAATATTATGTCTGTTGCTTTGAAAAAAGTCCGAAATTGACTCTTGTGAGCTTTAAGACAAGTTAGAATGTTAGAATGTTAACTCATCAAAAACATACCCAGAGTTATATAAAATGTCTTCTATGATAAAAAGCTGAGAACGATGTATTGTAAATGTGAATTATTAAATAACATCAGCATTTAGACAGGTATATGGCTGCACTGGTACTGATACTGGTTTTGGATTTCAGCGCCTATAATTATAAATAATAGACCTGAATATATTACAATGATTTACCTTTTATTCATACAAACCTGTTGGGTAGTTATTTAATAATAATAATAATGATAATAATAATAATAATAATAATAATAATAATAATAATAATAATACATTTTACGTATTAGGCGCCTTTCTGGACACCCAAGACCACCTTACAACAACATAAACAAATTAAGTATGATTAAAACATAGAGTTAAAAGTGTAAAAGTGGTTAAAGTGGGACAGTATTTAATTGATTTGTATTTAGTATTGTATTTAGTGTTGTATTTTATTAGTATTTAGTATTTAGTAATGTATTAGACAGTATTTGAAGTGCCTGATTGTATTTAACTGACTTACAATTAGTTATCACAGTTGTCATTTACAGGAAAAATAACATTTATATCACATAATTGGATCAAATTTGTAAGTTTACAGTTTTTTGGGGGGCGAACTGTCAATTCCTACACTGGTATTGGCAGATACTTAAAGCTTAAGTATTGATATTAGTATTAAAGTTGAAAAAACATCTCCAGTAATATTTGGAAGTGATTAAATACACATTGAAATGTATATATCGCATGGTACAGATACAATTTCTTCCATAGCAACTCATTTGTCTCTTTACCTCGGATGCTCCTTATGCGAGTCTGTTTATCCACGCATGGCACTTGCACACACATTTACTTCACGTTTTTAATTGTTAACGTAATAAAACTACTCATTGCTCAAAAAAAAAAATCAGGGTTGAAACCAGGCCGCACAATTAAAACGCCAAACGCCCTCCTTATTAAACGCTAAACTTGGATTAGAGCTGAGCGGCCTCTTCGTCGCTGTGCACATTTAGTAATAATAAAAACTTGTCCTCATCTATAACCACTAATGAACCTTGTTAATTTCATTTCATTGGGCCACCATCCGTCTACTGTGTAAAGTACCGAAAGCACAGGGGAGCTTTATTGCTATAGAGGCAAATACGATATTGCAGATCGGAGACACACTGAAGACACATGGTACATCACAATTTAATGTCGGGGGTTTAAGATTTTAGTTCGCTTCTAGGTGGGTTTCTACAGCAGGGCTTAAACGTGCATTGTGTAACTTATTGCTTGGGTTGCCTGGTCCTTCGCCTGCTTGTTTCTATGGATACGTCATTGCTCTGCCTGGAATGTTCCACAGTATGACATTAAACAGCTCTACCTTACACTGTTGTTTTGTAGCTCAGAAATACCAAGAAAAAGTTGTAACTTTGTCTGGTGTGAGAGAAAGGTTTAATGCCATACTGTGAAACATTCCAGACAAAGCGGTTACATCTCCACGGAAAAAAGCGTTTGACGGACCCTCGGAAAAGTTACGCAATGCAGCTTTAAGATTTCATTTGCTTCTACTGCGGGGTTTAAGAGTGCAAACTTTTAAGGTAATATTCAGTCATATCATATACAAAATCATTCAGGTCAACTAGAGATCTCGGTTTGGAAAAGGGTTTAAAGGTGCACTGCGCAACTTTTCTAGTGGAGGGTTTGCCATGCCTACTTGTCTCCATGGAGATGTTATTGCTTTTCTCTCTAATTGAATGTCTTTCTCTCTTTTTAATTTTATGATGATTATTTATGTTTTGATTTGTCTGTATTGTGATTTTAATGCATATTTACTGCCTCCCTGACTCCTCCTCCCGGCTGCAATATCCTGTCATAATTTAATGTCCTGTCATAATGTATATATGTGGGTCCTAAAATCTGAACAATCCTACCTTTTGTATTGCTGGTTTATGCTTGTTTCCTGACCATTGCTGGATGTGCTGCCCTTTACCGTTACTTGTATTTGTTGTCTGTTCCCATTATTGGTATCTTTAAAATTCTTACCATTGCTGTATCCTCATGTATTATTATTGCAATATGATGATAATTATGTTTTCGAGCTAGAACAGTTTTTCACTGTCTGCACTTGTAAATAGTTCCTATAGTTAAAATGAAAAAGAAACTCATTGCATTAGAAGAGGGGGGTGGGATTAAATAAATTCTCTTCTTCCCACTCAAAATATTTTTTTTTGTTTATTTCTATCATGATCTTTTACAATGGAACATATAACATGAGTATTGGGCAGCAAGCTGCCCCCGCGACCCAGCCGAATTAAGCGGGAGATGATGGATGGATGGATGGATGGATGATTTCTCTCATGTTATATGTTCCATTGTAAAAGAATGTAAACTTAATAAAAATAATAATAAAAAAATATATATATGTTCTTTTTTTTGTTATTCTTCCTCTAGTTTCCTTTTTTCTCTGTAGTAGTTAGTTATAGTTATTATAGTTAGTATAGAAATAGAAAGAGGTATGAAAGATAATATGTCACTGTAGTAATCTCAGTCTTCTGTTTCAGTTAACAGTAAATAAAGAGTTATGTCAGTTAGACTGACTTTTTTTGTTCTTTTTTTAATCACTGTAAAGCGCTTTGTGTTGCATCTTTTGTATGAAAAGCGCTCTATAAAGTTTGATTGATTGATTTTTCTGTAAAGCACTTTAAATTACTTTGTGTACGAATTGTGCTATACAAATAAACTTGCCTTGCCTTCTGTGAATAGGGGCGACTCTCCACAGATCTGAACTGTAATGTAGCGTAGTGCTGCAACCTGCTCGTCTCCCTCGTGACAGGTTTGATCTGTACTGTGGAACATTCTAGACAAAGAATAACATTTCCATGGAGACAAGCAGGTGGTGGACCCTGCACTAGAAATGTTACACAGTGCACCTTTAAGTGTCTTTTTTGTGTGTAAAATGGATTTTCAAGAATGCTTTTCTAGTTTCATGGATGACAGATCAACATTTGAGAATTTTCTAATAGATTTTTTTTTTTGCACCAAATTCTAAAACTGTACTTGTGAATTCAGGCATCTTTGGACTATTATGAGTAAATATTTTTTTGTAAATATAAACAGTAGGACCTTGCATATTCCAATCATGAATGAAGGACTAACAAATGTTTCTAGATGATTTTTCCATTTACTTTTACAATTGAGTATAGATTATCACCAATCCATGCATAAGGTACATACAGTTTGAGAAATTTCTGACTTTATATTTCACCCTTGGGCCCCTCTGCACCGTAGGGGAGTCACTGCAGAGCAACAAAGGTCAGGTTTACACTGTACTTAATTTCAAAGAAGTTATCTGGCAAAAATAAACAATCTCATGTGCTTTTCCTTATTTGGAAACAAAATTAAACCAAATAAAAATCAGGGAATGTCACAGGACCCTGAGAAAACTATGACACAGACTTTGAAAAGTATTTATCTATGTTAGGTTCATTGTGTGCATCCAGCATAAAGCTACACTATGCAACTTTTCCGGTGAGGGGTTTGCCACCTGCTTGTCTCCATGGAGATGTTTGTACTGTACATTGCCTGAAATGCTTCACAGTACGGCATTACTCTTATCTACCTAACGGGCGGTTTTACTGACAAAGAAATATATCTGAGCAGGCTTGCCTCTCCACAGATCTGAAAAGTAACTTGGTTTGGCTTGGTTCAAGGCCATATTCTGGAACATTTCACGCAACACAACACAACAGCAAAAAATCTTAGGGCAAATTTAAGATATAAACACTTAAATCCATCAGAAAATGACTTAAATGTAGTGAAATGATCTGTCCATGCAGCAAGATCATTTTACAGGACAAGTTAACTTAAAATAAACTGCCTCTAAACTAGAATTAATCCAATTCAGAACTAGTAAGTAGAAAATAAATCTACAAAACAAGATGAATAATGTGATATAAGTTTTAAAATCTTGGCCCAATCAGAGAAATTTACAGTTCATAACATCTCAGCTGAGATATATTTGTATTACTAGATTTTTATCTTATTTTTACTTTACATTTATAGAATTATGCCTTATTTGACTCTTTCTCTTGCTATTTTTGTGACTTATTTTGAATTTATTATTACCATTTATATTGTTGCTCTTTTTTATTATAATATATTGTGATGTGTGAGCTACTGTGTCCAAACAATTTCCCTAATGGATCGATAAAGTCTAAGTCTAAAGATCTCCATGGAGACAAGCAGGTGGCAGACCCCCCCATCAAAAATGTCACGTAGCGCACCTTTAGTTCTGACATCATGTTTGACAGAGTTAGTGCAGGGACAACACAAAAAGGCATCTCATTCTTGGTAAACCTATATTAAATTTCTCTGTACGTTTCTCAACAGCAGTTTTTATTTTATCGTGGGGTTGGCCTTGTTGGCTTCAGCCCCGTTTTTATCATTTCCACTTTCACAAAAACGTCACATCTTCTTGGGACTGGACCCAGCGCCAGTGTGCGTCGTACTCTAGATGTATGTTTTTTCCGTTGAGTTTGCACGAAGCGTCTGTGTCAATCTTTCCGTTGGTGTACGGTTTGTGGCTTGGACTTTTGTTACTGTGCAGGGGACTTCCCATTTGTACCCCGGTCGCTCCAGTATTCGCCGTAGCGCTCGCATTCTTATCTGCTATCACGCCGTTTGCTTTACTGAGTTGCGATTGCAGTTTTATCGGGCTATTTTTGGCCGAAGATTCTGGGGTTTTTCTCTGCCAGGTCGGAGGCGAGTTCACACGCTTGGGACTGTCCATTCTCGGTCTGATCGCGGCCGTTGGTTTTGCAGTCGCTACGCCAACACTGTTCCCGTTCTCGTTAGCTTTCAGACTGCTTTTCGGCAATGTCCTCCCCGCCACGGTTGCCTCGGAGACCTGTGGCGTTGACGAGCATAAGATGGACTGATCGGAGCTAGAGGGGCAGTATTCGTCCATGTCATCGGCGAGCGTGTCCAGGTAGCTTCCGATGGAGATGTTGTCCAGTTTGTCGTTGGGGTCTTGCAGGCTGCTCCAGGACCCCCTCCAGGACGTGTCGGGCCCCTCGCCCAGGCTGTACTGGCTGCTGGTCAGGCTGCTGCAGCGGCTGGTCAGGGTGCTCCTCTCCTCCATCAGCCACTTCACAGCCTCGATGCCCTCGTGAACCGCCAACAACTGCTGCAAGATCTTCACATCCGCCGAGCGCAAATAGGCCTGAAATCAGAGAGAAGAAATGATTAATGTAAAAGTCTTTGCGTTACATTTTTTGGATGAAAAGCACTCTAAAGTTTGATTGATTGATTGATTGATTGAATGGACAAATGGACGTTGAATGTGAACGTGGCTTGTTGAAGTTCAGAGGAAAAATGAAAATTTATCTTTATGTAGTTCCCTTGATATAACAAAACAATTTATATATTTATATCCTTATATATATTAGACTGTGTAAGTCAGGGGTGTCCAAACTTTTTTCATCAAGGGCCACACGTTAAAACACAAACCAGTGTGAGGGCCGATCGAGGGTCATAGACTGGTGGTCAAAACAGTGAGTATTTCAAATATGTGCATTTATAACAGGTTTGAATGACCTTTGTTCATGCTTAGACCCTCAAAAGGACACACCAAATTTGCTTGATCAAGGTAGATTTCGAAAACATGCAGTAAAAAGTACTACTTGCAGTTGTATGGGCCAATTCACCTAGAAGCTGGAGGGCCAAAACAATTGGTCTGAGGGCCACATTTGGCCCCCAGACCATAGTTTGGACATGCCTGGTGTATGGCTTTAAAAAGTTTACTTCTTTTTTATAGTCTACCACCAAATTCATATGATTTACTCTGAAAATATAGTGCAAATTAACCTGGTAAACAACATAATCATTAACACCTTTTCTTTCAGACTATGGTTAAGAAGAGTTTTATGCATTTTGTGTTGTTATTACTGGCTCCACCCCCTACACCAGCCCCTGAAAAAAGTTTTATATTTATTGCAAAATCCGTCACCATCCTTTTTTTTTTCTTACGTTTGGGGACTGCTGATCTAGGGAATAAATAAATCAATAAATTCTGGCATTTCTGGCCTTATGTGGTTCATTTTATGGTTCATTCACGAATGTATTAGACTTGAACCTCAACCAAAACTTTTGCAGGGACATTTTAGCACATTCTTGATATATTTTTGAGATATTGTCTGAATATTGATAGGAAAATTATGTAAAAATATTGATATTCATTTGTCTCAGTATCATCCAATCCTATAGATTATGGTACACTTTATGAATCCCACGTGAGGGGAAATTTATTCTCTACATTTGACCCATCCCATCTCCAGATAGTAGCTGCATTTGTGACTAATGCCTTTATTTACTGACTTCACAAATAAAATAGTTTGATTTAATGGAGTTACATGCCTTGAAAAATGAATAAGGCAACCACAGTATTTTGTGTAAGGGAGGTGGGACGCTGAATAATTTTATTACTTCTTATTATTTCGTTTTTTTTGCTAACGCTAAAATACAATGAGTATCTTTAGTGGTAATAAGAATTTGTGAACTCCAACTGCTGTCACTTCCTTAGCGCAATTATTACAGTTTCTAAATGGAAAAGTGAGACGAGGTGCACCACACGGCTGCGCACCGTTTGAAGTACAAACACCATTATTCCTTCACAAACTTCAGAGACCAAAGCTGGAAGTGGAGGAGCTGCCAATGCAGAAAAACTGGCCCAGAAATAGAACAAAACAACTGTGATATAATAATAGTCAGTACATACCTTATATAATCTGTGTCCAAACGTTACAGAGACACAGTGGGATATGGGAATGTGGTAAAGCTAAATAATAATGATAACAGCCCTTTCATTTAGATAACGTACACAATAACTACTGAACAAGTTAAAGCTAAAGGTGTACTATGGAACTTTTCTGGCCACTACCTCTTTGTGTCCATGAAGATATCGTTGCTTTGCCTGTAAAGTTCCATGGTATGGCATTAAAGTAATCTATCGTACATTTATTCAATCATAGGTGTAGTCTGGGTCTAAAAGTGACATGCAGAGACACAAAGATTAAAATAAAAAGATTAAAATAAATAATGTGATAGCCTTGTAACTCATATCATTTATATACAAAAAATCTATTGGCCTCTATTCAATTTAAAGATGTATTATGTAATTTATGCAACTGCTTGTCTCCGTGGAGACGTCTTGTCCTTTGTCTGAAATGTTCCACAGCATGGCATTAACGGTTGTTTCCTGTATTTATTCAACACATAGGTGTTTTTATTGACTAAAAATACCTTGAAAAACATGAAACTGTATGTGAGCGCGGTTGCCTTTCCACAGATCTCACCTGTAACTTGGCCTAGTGGGGTCATTTGCTTGCCTTTATTGAGATAGATTAGTTTAATGCCATACTTTGGAACATTCCAGGCAAAGCAATGGCATCTGCATGAAGACGAGACGATGGCAAACTCGTCTTCAGTTGAAAAAGTTACATGTATCTTTAAAATGTGTCTGTTCATTATGTTAAGTGGTGCAGTTAAATAAAGCTGGAATATATGTGAGTCTGGGGGACTTAAAAACACAAAGCAGAAAGTGAATCAGAGCTAAATGTCAGCTGTGGTCGGGCATATTTCTTCTCTAAATACATGAGCAGACGTCTGTGGTCTGGTTCTGCCCCCGGAGGTGAAAGATGGCATCAATAATGAAATCCACTCTTCTGTAATGGAATACAGGCAATACTGCCGACATATGTTCTGATTTGTGGCTAGTATTTGTCATCTTTAAGTCAGTATTAGTCTGATAAGAAAGAGGAACATTGGGGTTTAAGTAGTCAAACTATGCTAATGTGTCTCCAAGGGCATAGCATTGTTGCAGGAAGGGCATCTGGTATAAAAATAAAAGCACAGTGCAACAGGTTTACCAAATTAAAGGTCCTATATTACGCAAAATTGATGTTTGTGAAGTTTAAACCATGTTATAATGTTGTTAACTCTTCAAAAACATACCTGGAGTTGAGTTTTGTTTCATTCACACGTTAGTAACCCTTTTTTATTATTCTGTTTACATCTCCAAAGCTCAAAATGCTCTGTTCCACCTTGTGATGTCATGGAATTGTAGTTAACATCTACCTTTTACCTTCTGTTCAGTAGAGATTGGCAATTCCAGGTCTGAAATAATCCAAATTATTCTAGTGAAGGTGTATGGAGTTTAAAAATACAGTGGAGCACTTTTTATATTACCACATGACATCACAAGGTAAGTAAGTAAGTAAGTAAGTAAACTTTATTTATATAGCACCTTTCACAGATAAAATCACAAAGTGCTTTACAGAGTGCGAGTAAAAATAGATAAAATGCAAAACAACAATAATAAATGTTAAAACAGGTAAATAAGACAAAGCGCAGTGAATTAACTAAAAGCTTGTTTGAATAATAGTGTCTTTAGCTGCTTTTTAAAAGAATCAACAGATTCAGCCACACGAAGAGACAGAGGCAGGGCATTCCACAGTCTAGGGGCGACTGCTTGAAAGGCCAGGTCTCCTCGAGTTTTAAATCGGGTCTTTGGGACCTTCAGGAGGTTTTGGCCTGAAGACCGGAGGGAGCGGCCAGAGGTGTAAGGAACCAACATTTCTGAAATGTATTCAGGGGCCTGTCCATTAAAAGCTCTAAAAGTCAAGACTAAAATTTTAAAATCAATTCTGAATTTGACAGGTAGCCAATGTAAAGCAGATAAAACCGGAGTGATATGTGCTCTTCTGTTGGTTCCTGTTAAAAGCCTCGCTGCAGCATTCTGGACTAACTGGAGACAGTGACTGCAGATTTGTTAAAACAAGTAAAAGAGAATTACAATAATCTAAACGAGAAGAAATAAAAGCATGGATAATCAATTCCAGATCAGATTTAGATAATATTGCACTCAGTTTAGAGATAGATCTCAGATGGTAGAAGCAGTTTTTAACCAAAAGTCTTGAATGTCTGTCCAAGGACATTGACTGGTCAAATAGAACACCAAGGTTTCTAAGGCTCGGCTGGGAAGAGGAGCCCAGAGAACCCAGGTGTCGTTTGATCAAAGGAACTTTCTGTTCAGGAGCAATGATCAGAGTTTCAGTTTTCCTAAAATTTAATTGAAGACAGTTCTGAGCAAGCCAGTCCTGAATAGATGCGACACAATTTAAGAGCTCAGCTAACTTGTGTAACCCTGAATCATTGAAGGAGCAGTACAACTGGATGTCATCAGCATACAAATGGTAAGACACATTTTTGAAGGTGCTTATAATTTTACCGAGAGGGCTGATGTACAAAAGGAACAGAATTGGGCCTAGGACTGAGCCCTGAGGGACACCGTGTAACAGGGAAGTGACTTCAGACATTATATTATTCACAAACATGGCAAAAGTTCTGTTGGTCAGATAAGAAGAAAACCATGAAAGAACAGTCCCAGAAATTCCTATCTCATTTTGCAGTCGACATAACAGTATTTTGTGGTCAACTGTGTCAAAAGCTGAGGACAGATCTAATAAAACCAATACACTGTACTGACCAGAGTCTGCAGCCATTAATATATCATTAGAGACCTTTAACAGGGCAGTCTCAGTGGAATGCATCCTGCGGAACCAGTTGAGATGGAGCAGAGGCCAAGCCAATCACAGGCGCCATCTTGGATCCACTACAGTAGTAGTAGCATAGTAGCAGTATCACAGGGCTCTGGTCTGGTGAAGGTGGAACAGAGTGTACTTGAGTATACTTAGCTTTGTACGCTGTTTTGTGACACTGCTGCTGCATTAAACTACTCAATACAAAGCTGAATATGTGTAAATGTACAATGTATAATACTGTATTTACATAAACATAATTTCAGAATCAGAATCAGAATCATTTATTAATGGCCACACAACAAGTTGGTGGAATTTGTTTCCAGTACAGCAAGAAATGCTCACATCTTCTGTGTCTGTTGCAGAACAAAACAAATTTACAACATACTTGCATAATACAACACACACAACAGATAAATATCCAGTTATGAACAGGATTGGTTTAGACTCCGAATGGCAGCGGGAAAGAAACTATTCTTGAATCTGACAGATTTGGATATGATGGACCTGTAGCGCCTCCCGGAGGGCAGGAGTTTGAACAGATTATTGGCAGGATGTGTGGGGTCTGAGGTGATTCTTTTGGCTCTCTGTGTGATGCGTCTATGATAAAGTGTGTCTATGGAGGGGAGAGTGTGACCAATGATTTTAGATGATTTGTTTACAATACGCTGGAGTTTGTTTTGTGAATGTGAGTCCAAGTTACGAACCAGACTATTATTGATGAAGTGAAGAACGCTTTCAATTATTGCTGTGTAAAAGTGGAGAAGGATGTTGTGTCTGATTCTGAATTTTTTCAGTTGTCTGAGGAAAAACAGTCTTTTATTGGCTTTTTGTATGTTTCCGTTTGAATGCTGTTTCCATTTTAGTGAGTGATTGATGTGGGTACCAAGGAATTTGACGGTCTCTGTAGTGGTGATTGTTTCGTTATCAATTGTGATTGGTGTTTTCTGTGAAGGGAGCGTGCAAAATCAATTATGAGTTCCTTTGTTTTAGATGTATTGAGGAGCAAGTTGTTACTTTGACACCAGGAGGCTACATGAAATCTGCTTACGGTAATGACTTTCATTATTGTCAGAGATGAGTCCAATTATTGTTGTGTCATCAGCATATTTGAATAAAGATACAGAGTTGTGGGTGGATGTCAGTGAGTTGGTGTAGAGAGAGAACAGCCAGGAGAGAGAACACACCCCTGGGGGAACACCGGTGCTGAGGTCAGAGGCTGGGATGAGGAGGCCACTCATCCTGACCTGCTGCATTCTCTCTGACAGGAAGCTCCTGATCCAGTGGCATAGGGTGAGAGGAATGTTCATGTCCAACAGTTTGTGGAAGAGTTTGACCGGGTCGATGGTGTTGAAGGCGGGCTAAAGTCCAGAAACAGTACACGGGCATAGGTGTGAGGAGTCTCCAAGTGGTGTAGTATCCGGTGAAGAGCCAGGTTCACCGCATCCTCTACTGACCTATTAGCTCGGTAGGCAAACTGGTGACTGTCCATTTGGTGTGTGGTGAAGTCTTTGAGGTGAGAGAGTATGATGCGTTCAAATGATTTCATGACAACAGATGTGAGAGCAATTGGTCTGTAGTCATTGAGGCAAGTTACTTTATTAGTTTTCGGGGAAGGAATAATGACAGAATCCTTGAAACACTTTGGTACGAAGCACTGATAGAGAGAATAGTTGAAGATAGTGGTGTATATTGGGGCTAACTGGGATGCACAATGTTTTAGAACAGTTGGGCTTACCCCGTCAGGTCCAGCTGCTTTCCCCTTTTTGTTCTTGTAAAAAGAAGCTCTCACCTCCTCCTCCTGGATGTAGAAGGGTGGTACTGGAAGGGGAAATGGAGGGGTATAGGAGGGAGTGGGCAGCTGCTCAAACCTCCCATAGAAGTTATTTAACTTATCTGGGAGGTCTTGGTCATTAACAGGTGGCGGGCCAGTGCTTTTTTTATAATCTGTCATTGTTTTCAGTTTTTTCCATATTGACTTTGTGTCATTTGAGGCAATCTGCTTTTCTAATGTATTTCCATATTTTGATTTGGCTTTCCTGATGGCAGCTCTAAGTACGTATTTAGCCTTGCCTTATATTGTGCTTCGTGGCCATCAATAAAAGCCTGGTTCTTTCCTTCGCGTAGAATTTGTATGTCTTTTGTGAACCACGGCTTGTTGTTGCTGTACATCTTCACAGTTTTGGTGGGGATGCAAGTTTTGGCGCAAAAAGTTGGCGTATGGCGTCACCGTGTCCGCTAACTTTCGTCCAGGCTGGCGCAGCTGCACTGAATACGTCCACTTAGTGCATTGAGCAGCCTCTCAGCGTGTCGATACAAGCACTTGACCAGCACTGCCGCGACTTTGGATTTTATTCCGCTGGTTAAGTTTTGCCGATATTTCGGAGACGAGCAGCAGCGTGGCGTGGTCCGGACCTGCCCAGCCGGAGCCCTCGGGAAGGACCGATAAGCCTCGCTGATGGGAACGTAGCAGTGGTCGAGGATGTTGGAGCCTCTGCTAGGGCAGGTAACTTGCTGGATGTAATTTGGAAGGTCGCACGATAGATTGGCATGGTTAAAGTCCCCTAATGCAATCACAACAGCATCAGGATGAGAATTTTCCACAGAGGATATGTAATTTGCCAGTTCTGAAGTGGCTACATTAGCATTAGCCGAGGGCGGGATGTAAACGCCAATTAGAACAACGGAGGCAAATTCTCTCGGGAGATAATATGGTCTGCACTTTAAACAGAGATATTCCATATGAGGGCTGCAGAATTTGTTGAGCTCTTTGACATTGTTGCACCATCGCTGGTTTATCATCAAACATATGCCACCACCTTTTTAAGCACTGATAATGGATATAACTTATACTTACTTTACTGTATATTGTTTGCCTGACAGTAAAAGAGCCACTGTGTTCCACAAAAACTGCACATGAAGCATTTTTAACACATAAGCGACAAATACGCTCCTGCAGCCATTGCCCTTTGACCTTTGTGCATCGCTGCTCTTTGTGAATGAAAACCTGGTGACCTCTGACCTCCGGGTCGCTCTGACATTTCAATAAGTGAGATGGACATTGATTCAGAAAAGCTCCTTCTAAACAATGACCCATAGAGAACATAAAGCAACGGACTGGATGGGGCCATAGTCCTTTAGTCCTTAGGTTGATTAATTGGTTGATAGTGGCTTAGCGGACCATTTTCTATTATTTAACTACTTATTTTAAGATTTTATGGATTTATATGGACCACAGCATGAGGAGAATGAATGGAGAGAAATAGCTGGAGTTTTGGTGGTCACTGGACTGTACCCAAGCAGCTCTTGAGATCAAAATATGTCTGCTGTGTACCGTCTGCATCTCATTTTAAAGCATTTTATCATTCGACAATCAGGAAGTGTGCATTTGCATGCTAGTCTCTGGGCTCTAAAAGCTGTGAAAAGCACTTATAAACCAATCACGGCGGATAGTGAGGATGCTCATTGCTCGGAATGCATAAGGTAAGTGAGGAATAACTTCGGAGAGTTGCAAAAAATAAATAAATAGTTCTGTTTTTCATGGTTTTAAGGTAAAAAAAATCCGGCGCAGGGCCAAAATAAAATCCACACAACAAGATCATGACTGTGTTTACTGAGCGTGCTTTGATGATGGAGCAGCAGCTGTAATATATTGTTGGGATACCAGGGCACGGCTTGTTCAAATCACATGTTAAAGCAGTGTTTAGTGTTTAAATGACAAGAGGAACACAATATGCAGACAATAGACTCAGTGACAAGATTAAAGGGTGGAGGAGGAGTGAACAGGGAGCAGGGTGGAGGAGGTGGAGGAGGGCAGTGGTTTTGGGTTTGGCACACTGTGGAAGTGGCAGTACAAGCAGAGCTGGGCTGGCACTGGATGCTGGTGCAAACTGCTGCATGTTCTGTGTGCCATGTGTGAAGAATGTAGAGTTTATAGCCACGCATTATAACAGTCAAATATAATAAATACTATTATACAATTTGCTGTTATAAGAATAATCACGAAAAGAATATCTGTTTATGTATTAGATAACAGTACATTTTATTTTTAGTCTCTGCACTACAAAAAAGTATTTTCTAGCATAATTAAACTAACTTGAATTAAGCAGATTCATCTTAAAAGATCAATTTTGAGATTTTTTTTACTTGTTTTGAAGATATTCCATCCTAATTTATCTTATCTAGATATTACAACTTATTCTAAACACTTTTTATATTAAATCAAGCCACGTTACGCCTCTTTAACTTTCTTCTCAAACCAATAACGTGAAAAATCTTGCCATAAATACTTGAAACTAGTGTTTTCTGCTTAGAACAAGATTTGTATTTTGTCTTGTTTTAAGAAAACTTGGTAAGTGAAAATTTCTTACTGCACTGGCAGATAATTTCACTTAAAATAGGGCATTTTTACCTCAAATATAGAATTTTTTTTCTTCTTTTTTGATAGGTGTTTTTTGCAGTGTGGAAAAAAAACTTCCATCTTAAACCCGTATGTCTTTTATATATTGCTATGTTTGATTTGTGTCACAGAGTTTGCAAAGGCCAACCTGATATTGTGCTATATTTTGGTTACACTCACACAGACAGCCTACTACTGCACCCACAAATCTTGGCCTCCATCAAGCAAATTGTTTTTAGTGTGATTTAGTGGCGCTTGGCTCGTCTGATGTTTTCTCATTAGCTCAGTTATATCCACATTTATGTTATGCCACTATTTATCAAGTAAATATATCAAATATTGTGTTTCCATTGCACAGTGCATCTTTCATATGACACAAAAAGATGTTAAAATGCAGCGTAGAGGCTCAGAGAAATGAAATAAATGCAGAAAAACAATAAACCATAAGTAGTTTGGTGTTAACACTGGCTTTAACCTCGTCTCACAGTGTCACAAACTTGGAATTACTAAATGTCTTTGTGAATTACTGAGATCTACCTCAAGATTAACAGTATAATTCAGATACAACTTAAATAGTAAGTGAACTGTGACAGTGAAAAAGAGGCTATAGTTGGCCTAATATTAATATGACCAGTATTAGTAGTAGTAGTAGTAATATTATTAGTAATAGTAGTAAGAGTAGTAGTAGTAATATTAGTAGTAATATTATTAGTAATAGTTGTAGTAGTAATAGTAGTAGTAGTAATATTAGTAGTAGTAATATTAGTAGTAATATTATTAGTAATAGTTGTAGTAGTAATAGGAGCAGTAGTAGTAATAGTAGTAAAGGGCTTCTACTTGCCTGTAAGCAGAAGTAAGATGTCATTAATTTGACACACTAGCCTCTACTTACTATTATAATTTTTTGAAGAAATAGTAAATTAATTTGTATATTTCTTCAGCTCTAACTGTTTTGGCCCATATAAACATGTCTAAACTTCTTCTACCCCAAGAAAACTGCAGAAATACTCAAAAGTCAAACTGCGGTCAACTGTGTTTCCATGTTTGACCAGTGTCCAGTCCCAGATGAGTGAGCCATCTCTTCACAGACTCTGAACTCTCATCCATCACTTTTTATTTCAGAACAGAGAAGGATTTAATATTTCTCCTCCGGGTGAAGCCACAGGACTCTGGAAAAGCCATTGGAGCCTCATGCCAAATAAAACCTGACTCAATCATGTTTAAAACCGCTGCAAAACAAAGCAAATGGGATTTCAATTGTTGTTGTTGTCTTCTATTAAATCACAATAACTGGTAAATCAAAGTGGGGGAATGTAACAAAGTAAAAGCAGTAAAGTACTTAAAGGAGCACGGTGTAACTTTACTTCACTATTCAATTACAGATGGTTTTATAGCTCAAAAAACAAGCATTCTGACAGTGTGGGGGTCGCCTCTCCACAGATCTGACCTGTACCACGCCTAGTTTGGTTTCCATGACGATAGAAAGTTTTAATACCATACCAAATATTCCAGGCAAAGCAAAAACATCTCCAAAAAAAGCTTTTGACGGACGCTCCACCAGAAAAGTTACACCTTTAAATACTTTTACTTCACTACATTTGAAAGTAAGTATCTGGAGTTTCTTCTTCATTACATGACTGAATAGTAAGTTTTTTTTAAATAATTTTTGAGATGTGCCGAAAAGGCTGAGGGTTTATTGTTTATAATTTGAGTGAGCATAAACCTACAAATAAAAAAAGTATCCAAAAAAATCTATATCAAACTCTACATTTGTATTTGATCTTAACATTCTTTTACTTTTCACTCTTTAAACATTTTTAATACTTGATTACGTTTACTTCAGTTGATTTTTCATGTCGTATTTTTACTTTTTCTTTGACTGTTTTTATACTTTGACTTGTACTTTTACTTCTTTTGTACTTCTTCCACCATCAAATATACACCAAAAGCAGAAAACTGTACATTTGTAGGTATCGTAATGAGTTGGGAATTTCCTAGTGTGGTGATGTTTATAGGGATGAAAACCAGATGAAAACATGGAGGTGCCAGGAGAAGTAAGTGGACCACAGCGACCTTGAGATGGTAGTAAAAGTTTGGTCGTGCTTATATTGTTGGATATGATAACTGTTTTCCTTTGGCCAGAATATATGTCCTCTCGACTGCATTTATACACGGCAATGTGCAGTAATTGTGTATATACATGTATTTAAAATGTGCATTTAAGGGTTGGTGGTTCACTTTCCGCTTTGACTCAGTGATTTTTTCCAGTATTCCTTTGGGAAAGACACACATAAAGACTTTTGGAATCGTTGCACTAGATCAGGCCAATATTGGCACTTTTTGGCCTATCGACTATTGGTCTTTAGCCAGTTTACAGCTCCGATATGTTGCTATTATATCATCTCAAATACCTGAAACTTTGAGTGTGAATATTTAACTTATTGAAGATATATGGACAAGAAAACAATTCATTTTCACCATTAGCCTATATGTGTTTTCTAATAGGCCTTATAAGAGGTCTACAGTGTAAAGGGCCCACGCCAAACCCACAACCTGCCAAATGTTGCATGTATAAAGTGATGTCTGCACTAATGAGGCACTAAAGGAGATAATCTGATAACAGCATTTAAGGCCTTGTCCACACGTAGCCGGGTATCTGATAAACCGAAGATGTTTTGCTGCGTTTTGACCTGTCATCCACACGAACACGCATCAAAAACGAGTATTCAGGGAAAACTCCGGCCAAAGTGAAGATTTTTGAAAACTCCGTTTATGCGTGTTTGTGTGGACAGAGATAACTGGGGTTTTGCGTTTTAAAACGTCACTGTCTGCGCCAAAAAATATGAATCTGCCCTGACGTCAAACGTGCGACATTTGTTTAGGCTACTGCAAAAGCCAAAGCCAAAGCCAAAGCAGACTATGGACCGGAGTCGTTTCTTGAGAGCTGTGTGTGTGTTGAGAGCAGAATTGCTCCTAAACTGTGTTTAGGAGCAATTCTGACTCCGAGTCTGTCCAGACAAAGGAGCTCGGCGCCCTGTTTTCTGTTGTTTAAGTTTAGGCGGAAGTGACAGTTAAGTGATGGAAATAACGCCATCTACAGGTTTGGAATGTGTATGAATGTGGTTGAAAACGCAGATGTTCGGTTATGTGTGGAAGGTATTTTTTTCGAAGACGAGGTGGTGTGGATAAAACTATTTTTATAAACGGAGGGGGGGAAATGTTCGGTTTTAAAAATACCCGGCTACGTGTGTACATGGCCTAAGTCAATGCAGCAGCAACGACAAGACCTCACTGTTTATAGTTAAACATGATATAATGACAAAGGTCTAGTGATGCAGTAGGTAATGTTTGGAGAGCAGCTTCTCAATGTCACACGGCCAAGTGAACAGACTGCTGTATCACTGCCAGCGTAAAAACACACACACACACAAATACACACAAGCACACATGCATGCACACACACACACACACACACACACAGACACAGACACACACACACACACTCACAGGTGCAGGTGGTACAAGGCTCTATTTGAACAGCTCTCGCCTCCTCTGGTCCGATCAGCAGAAGGTCGTCTCTCCTCTCCACACTGTCCATCTGTGAAAGTTCACCTCCAAGATGCTCAGTTCTCTTATTTTATTTTCTCTTTATTTACATATAACTAGTGACATATCACATGGCTATTATACTATATAATTTATGTATGCATATGAATGATATTTGTGCTGTTTTATTGCTATATGTTATGCATAAACAGTGCTCTGTGTAACTGGTAGAAACCTGCTTGTCTCTATGGGCTGCCTGGCATCAAACTTCTCTGTCTCCATAGAGAGGCAACTCCACTCACAGAAGAAATACAGACAGGTTTTTCTTTATTTTACCAATAAAAACACTTAATTGTTAATTGAATTAACACAAGGTAGAAACAAGACAGATTGCAAGATAGTCACATTCAGCGCCATATTCAAGCAATAACATCCCATTACATTAAAAAACTCATTCGGCAAACCATAAAGTGACCAGAATATATTATCCTTTACAATTCACAATGGCAATTTTCAATTAATTCAGTGTAAATCTTTGTCTTGTAACATTTCACTCTGCAGACAGTGAAAAGAGGATTTATAGCCTTTAGATATTCCCTCCTGCAGCAGCTCTGAAGCTTTCAGCACTGACCCTCTCCCCTGATATTCACAAGCCCAGAGGGGCACTGATGACAGCAGTACATAGGGTACATGTGATACTGGTGACACAATATGATATACAGCCCCGGTCTGTGTAAAAGCCTCATAAAATAACAGAGCTGCTTGGACGAATGCCACACTGGTTTTGCACTCTTATTTAGAAGTGGATCCAAATATAGGGCTGAAACAAGTTCACTGATTAAAAGCAATGAATCAAATCATGCGATAATCATCAGCTCATTTATTGTCCCAATCAAATAATCGTTCTCTTGAATTTGAAGGGCCTATTTTACGCTATTATCTGATCTTTGTTATGTAGTAGTGGGGTGCGGTCATGGGAATTACAGCAAGCAGTGGTTGCCCAATAAAATCTAAAATCATTGCGTGTCAAAAGATAGTTTTGAATTATATCCAAATAATCCTGTTTTCCCTTCACTTCTGTCTGTTTAAAATATCAGCAACCATGGTTCCCCTTAACTTGTGTTGTTTTGCTTTTCTTCAATTAATGTAAGTAAAAATACATATACTTTCTGCCTTTCTGCAATGTAGTTTGCATAAAAAGTGGTGTTATTAAAGTGTTATCGACTAAATGTTGATGTCCACCCCAAGTCTGCCTACCCATAAAAGTCAGTGCATGCTTCTGTTTTCTAGTGATGTTCCCTCATCAAAAACATGCCTGGAGCCGTTTTTGTTTCATTCACACATGTTAAAACATAAACTCTGCATATTTGAGTTCTTTTCTCAATCACTACTGAAAAGGGTAAAAGGGAGATGTTAACAAGTGGAACAAAGCATTTTAAGTTTTCTGGATATAGACAGACTAATAATAAAGTGTTACTCAAACATGTGTGAATGAAAAACACAACTCCAGGTATGTTTTTAATGAGGAAACAACATTATAACATGATTTAAAGCTCACAAGAGTCAATTTTGTGTAATATAGGTCCTTTAAACAGACATTCCATTTGTTGAAAGAAGATTTTTACATAGAAATCACCTATTTTTTGTGCTTGATATGTTTAGTTTTTCGCTCCTTGAACAAATGTGTATTTTGATTCAACTATCACGAAAACACAAATGGAAAAATCTTAAAATGCAGCGTGAGGAAGCTGGCGGAGTGGGACTGCTCATTTGCACTTATGGTATTTAGCGGGCTGGTGTTTATCACACTGTGGAGACTAAAATATGTTTACACGAACTTTTCACGGGATCTGCCTCCCATGGGGACCGACTCGTGACGTCAATCCTTTATTATTACATCAACAGCATGATTTAAACGTCAGATACGGGCTTAAATAGGTCAGGCAAGTAGGGACGACATGGCTAGGATCAGTCACAAGGAAATTCACAGACCGCCAACATGTGTGAGTGTGCGAAAGAGGTCTCCCAGCATGCACTTTGTCTGCACGGATCTTACTAAGCACATTTGTGTAGAAACTTAAGTGCGGACTTCAGGGATACTCACAAAACTCTAAAGGTAAACCAAAAAGAAGGCACTGTCATCACTATCTCTGCAGCAGTGGGATCATGTAAGGACTAAAGTACAATCCTCTCTTCATGTTAAAGCTGCATTGTGTAACTTTTCTGCTACCTGCGTGTCTCCATGGAGATTTTTTTTTTTTGCTTTGCTTTGACATGAGTTTGTCCAGTGTGCCATTAAACATCATTTTGCATTCATTCAGTTACTGGTGTTTAATGGTTAAAACGTAAATAAATTGGAAAACGTACATTCTACTGTGAGCGGGCTTGCCTCTCCAAAGATCTGACCTGTAACATAACCTTGTGGCGCCACCTGTGCGATTCCATAGATATACAGTAGATACCAGATCAGATATGGAGATGCTATACTGTGGAACATTCTAAGCAAAGTAATAATATCTCTATGAAGACAAGCATGTGGGGGAGCACCAAAAAAGTTACACAGTGCACCTTTAAAACTGCAAAATTATGAACGGGTAGTGAGGTGTCTAGATTACATATATTTAACAGAAAATGCAGGGCAGCAGTTGCTTTGCTGACAGTTGTATAGGTTAGGTAAGGTTAGATTGCTTTATTTGTACCTGTAGGTCAATTTGTTTTGCAGATTTGAGAGGCTGGTCCCACAGGTCACATTTCATTCACCCATAATATACACAAATAGAAACAATTGAAAACACAATTACAGAGAAAGTGTTACAGCACTCCAGTGCAGAATGATTTTGTTAGATAAATAATGACTTAATTGGCTTGGCTAAAAATCACAATAAATGTAGGAAATATGATTAGATGAAATTCAGGAGCAAAACCACACCTCAACCGCCCTCTCCTCACCAGCCAATCACAGCTCACTTTCCACACCTCTGATTTCCCAGAAGCCTATTTGTAGCAGCCTATCCCTTCATCCCAGTTTGTCTCGGCTAACTTGACCCCTCCCTCCCACCCAATATCTTGTTTGTCTTTCAGTCATAAGACGGAAAACAGCTTCAGAGATGGAACAATCTGAGGCCGCCAGCTCCCACGTGTTCACCTGAGTATGAATCTGATATGGCACTGTGTGGATGCGGATGTAGGAGCTCTACTTGCCGTCCCATGTCATGGTGACTTGCGCCTTCCTGTTCGTGATATTGGGCATGTGACGCTATTGCAGAAAACAGTTCAAACAAACCCTAGACACACACAAAACAGCGTAGGTCCACGAAAAGACTGTTCTCGCGCTTTTCATCTTCCTCGGCTCGAAATCGGCTGCTGCAACTTCCATAGAACTACGGCAACTTCAGACACGGTGCTCCACTTCCTCGTTTTTACCGCCCATGTGATGTTGTGACGATGTGAAGCCAGCCTAGTCATGTGACTAGTGTTTCGGGCAAAACCCAAATCGTTTCCGATATGGTGATACGGTGATTTGTTTCAGTGTAAACTTAGTCTTAACCCAGCCATCTCCGCTTTGCCTTGTACATCTACAAATAAACTTCTTTGCACAATGTTGCTGATGGCTTGGTCCTTGCTAGTGAAATATTAAATATATAAAAAAAACACGATTTTCCAAGACAAGGTACTAAAATTGATAAATAAATAGATTACAATTTATTCATAAGTATGTCGGCTCCTTTTAAAATGACTGGAGAAGAATCCCCACAACCAAACTGTACACACTGTTGTGTTCTTGGGAAACATACATTCCTCCTATTTCACAATCCTGTCATCTTTCCACTCCATATTCACTTGTTTTTTTTATGCCAAGAGCACTTTCATACTACATATATATTGTGAACAACATAAAGCACAGGTCTCTCTCCCCATCTGTCCCCCAACTCCACTGCAGCAGCAAAACTACCAACCCCCTCAGCTTCTCCATCTCCTCTTCACTCCCTCATTCAACCACTCATTTGTGACTGGTCCGGTTAAGTTTCTTCTCGTTGAAATGCCAACAGTGACACAGACACTGGTCAAATGAGTTTGCATAATATGTAAATCTGTCTGATGTCAGGTCAAATTACCGTCCAAGAAAAAGCAGCACTGAAAGCTACAAGTCAATGGTGTTAAGATACAATTTGGACCAGTTTTAACACAGAATATGAGATTACAGGGCTCAGTTATGTAGTATAGAGACTAGGCTTTGGTTTGCCATTAAACAAGCTTTTAATTATGTATTGGTGATTTTGTATTGATGGATAGTTTTTATATTTATTGAGTATTTTTATGCAATTAATGAAATGTACATGGAAAAGAAATGATTTTAAAAAAGTCTGACACTGTAGAAGCCTTTAAAAATGAATATAAAGCTTTATGTGTTGAAAGATATAGAGCTCTGAAATGAATGAATTATGCATGAAATTTATATTTTGTCTCTTATATATACAGTAAGTCACAAGTGAAATTGTAAACACAAACTTGCTCTTCATACGCTGCTTTTCTTTCTTGAAATTGTCATTGTTTTATAGCGTTTGGCACTACAAGTATTTTTACTTCAGCCTAAACCCTTTCGGTCATGATCCATTGGGTCTATGTCTATGTTTTGTTTTGTAGAGCTGCAAAATGACCAAATAAATTACTACTACTACTAAAAATGTATAAATGAGCTTTATTGACACCAGAACTTCCCTTATTCATTATCTATCTCAATATTTAGCACAAGTTTAGGTCAGATTAGGTACCACTATAACTATTCTTATTTTGTTTTTCTTATTTTATTATATTTTCACTGTTGAATTAGCTGTTCCTCTTGGTAACACTCGCGCGCGTAGGAGTAAATTTGACATGTATTGATTAAGTGAATGGACGGACAGCAGACAGAGCGCTCATTCATCAGCGGGAGGCGGGGATTTGCCATTTTCTGGCCTCGTATCCTAGCAACCCTGACGAAGCGGTTGCTATGCCGACAGCTGATGGTGAGAGCGGGAAGGAGATTGAGTTACGGAGCGGTCCAGGACCTCCCAATGATTCAGGTTACAGATAATACAGTAGTACAGTACCACAATGCAGTAGCGGACAGCTCTCAGACCAGGCGGGTGGCACAGTCAGAAGTCTGTCACTGTCAAAAATAATGAAATCCAACTCCACACCATATATAATGATCAAAATTTCCGTTTAAAGGGCTTATATTACTCTATTTTTGGATGTTATAATGTTGTTTTCTTATCAATAACATACCTGGAGTTGTATTTTGTTTCATTCACACTTGTTTAACACACAAACCCTGCATATTTGCCTCTCACTGTCTTTTATTGATTTTATTTGCTAGTTTTCTATTTGCTAATTTAGTATTTTAATGTTTTGTACTGACTTGCTTTTTATTTATTTTATGACTTACTCTAATTAATGTGTTAATTTATATTGTGTCTACTCTGTGCAGCACTGGATGGATTGTGTTCTTTCAGACACAGCTCCACTGTGTTTTTAAACTCCATACACGGTCACTAGTATCATTTGTAAGTAAGTAAGTAAAGTTTATTTATATAGCGCTTTTCACAGACAAAGGTCACAAAGTGCTTCACATACAAAAGATAAAAAACAGCATAAGACACATGCATAATAAAATCTGTCATAACAGCTCTAAAACCTGAGAAAGTGGCAAGGCTTGTTCAAAGAGAAATGTTTTTAATTGTTTTTAAAAGCATCTGCACTTTCTAGAGAGCGTAGGTGAGGAGGCAGCTCGTTCCAGAGTTTTGGGGAGACGGCTTCAAATTATCTGTCGCCTCAAGTTTTAAAACTTGTCAGAGGATTGACTTGGATGATTTCAGACCTGGTCTATCTCTACTGAACAAAAAGAAATAAAATATAACTAGAAAACTAACACTACACAACATGACAAGGTGGAGCAGAGCGTTTTGAGCTTTGGAGATGTAGACAGACTAATAATAAAGAGTTACTCCAACATGTGTGAATGAACCAAAACATGACTCTAGGTATGTTTTTTGGGGGATCTCAACTTTAAATCAATTATAACATGACTAAAAGGTCACAAGAGTCAGTTTTGTGTAATATAAGACCTTTAAAATATACAAAGTAGGCCAATCCTGCAAGTACTCCTGACTAAGTAGTAAGAACAAGAACTGCGCCTGCAATTTACCCAACTTCATAAACTTTTTCATCCCTGCTAATTACAGGAATTAAAAGCATTTATTTAGGAGCCACCATAAACAACTCTCCTAATTTAACAAATAAAAGTACCCGTATACCAGGGATAAGTATTTAAGAGGTTTCTGGGCTTATGGCAACACTTGTGTACCAGCTGTTTCACCGATGACTGTTATTTCCAAATGCACATGTGCAGTTAGTGGTGGGGGAGACTATACATTAAGTATTTGCAAACAGGAAATAGCTCCAGCCGAGTGTCTCTACGGGAGCTGCAGGGGGACAAACCTCTCATCTGTGTCTGTCAGCGAATGCCCAATGATGCTGTCAGGCGCCATGAACCTCCCACTGCAGTTAATACATCTACAGTGTCGGATTCACTGGCGTCAAATAACAGCCTGTAACGTAATGGTCCGTGTTTGGACTGGAAATCACTGGACACTGTAATCACAACTGTTATTTCTCAATCTGTTACATAATGTGAGCAAAATATGAGTCAGGTATGAATGGTTACATAAAAAAAAGAAAAAATATTGTTTGGTTATAGCTGGCAGCATCTTAAGTCATTACACTATTTTTTACAACTGTTGGCACTGAGTTACGGCTTCAATACTGTTAAAGGCTGCTATGATTTTCATAATAAAACTTAATTATACAGGCAAGGGGCAGTTTTAGTGCAAGAAAGGCTGAATAGTGTATGCAAAATAACAACATATTTTACAGTATATGGATCTATGTTCACTTAGTCTAAATGAAAAGACAAAAAAATTATTTGCATATTTATATTAATGCATTTCTTAAACTGTCAAAATTAAACAAATGAAACAGGACCAAACATTAGCACTAAATTCAGATGATTATGATAAAATTTGACATTTAAAAAGCCTATTTTAAAGGTGCACTGCGTAACTTTTCTTACAGATGATCAGTCATATGCTTTTCTCCATTGATATGTCATTTCTTTGTAAAGTAAAGCTGTTTAAAGTCATACTACATTTACGGCAGCGCAATGACATTTCCATAGAAGCAAACAGGTGAAGGACCTCCAACCAAAAAGTTACACAGTGCACCTTTAAGTCAAATCTTTTTTTTTTCATTTATAAATGTGTAAAAACTACTGTAAATCATATGAAAGGCACTGGATAACCTCTATCAGAGTGTGGCACTGACACCTATAATTACATTTATAATATATAAAATAAAAATAACGTTACCTCCGCTTTATTCAATGCGGACCAAACAATACGCAAACTAACGAGTCTTGCAGTCAATACAAAGCAGCATAGAGCCCATTCACACCCACAGACCACTCTCTCCACTCTTACCATCTCTATCCTGAGTTTCCGGATCTTCTCGTCCAAACTCCGCGTACCCGTACCCGTATCCTTGCTCGGGTCGTGCGCCACGGTCATCTTATTGGCGTCTCCCCGGTGAGATGTGGCCTCTTCCCGCATCCACCTGAGCAGTCCCTCGGGGGTCTTCAGTCCAATTTTCACCTCAATGTCTTTGAGATCCGGGACATTCTCAGTGACGGTGCTGTTCTCATCCATTGTTGAAACAAGTGGCGTGCGTAAAAACCAAAAAATGACAGAGATTACGTCCTGTACGTCTCTGGGTAAATGTTGTTGATGTTACAGTCACTTCCTATAGGCGCGTGTGAAAGACATCCTCTGCGACTCCAGCTGAGTTGGACTGCGCCAAGAGATAAACAATCTGGCAGCATCAGCACGGGAGCACGTCTGGGCAGAAAAACGCAAAGAAATCCCTTAAAACTATTATCACTAAAATACAGAATTATTTTATTGTGAATCTTTTACGCGCAGAATCAAAACAAAGTGGTGTCCATCAAGTGAATATAGTAAAGCAATTCACCAAAAGACGTTTTCCAAATAAGTCCGCGCAAATGAATGTACAGAAGGATGTCCCGGGTGGGTCCAGACTGTGGCCGGGTCTGGTGGGCTCGTCCCGTCTGCTGTGAGAGGCTTCTAGCGGCAGCGGTGGTTACATTGCGCAGATTCCACCTGCATGATGACAGTGAGCAGTAACCGCAGAGTGGGACCATTCAGTGCGTAATGCCCACGCCGTCAAGCCGCGGATAACACAAGGAGATGCGAGATGGTTTCTTCAGAATAAAAGCGCGAACACGGGAAAGAGGAAATGTCAGAATAAAGGAACAGAGTCTCACTACCGACTTGTGTCATGAAATCTCATTGCAAGTCAGAAGTACAAGTCTAAGAAATCAATTATTCACTATGTTTTAAATCTAAAGCAATGCATCATCTCTTAACTGCTGTGATATTAGGCTTCTGTTGAGAAATTAATGGCTTGAATTATTATTATTATTAGGCCTGAGCGCCAGAGGCTGGCGAAGAGCCTATTATTATCGCATAGCGATGCTCAGAGGGGGCGGGAACTAAAATAACGCGACTTGCCCGTAGTGACCAGGGACCCTCGCTATGACGTAGCAATGCGCCAGAGGTTTCCGAAAATGTCAGCCAAAAAAAGGCGGAACATTGTTCTCATATCAGAATATTCTTATTATTTTTCTCCTAACGCACTCACCCATTTTTCACCCAGTGAACAATGTCGAAAACTCACGAAATTTGGCCACATGTGAAAAAGTCTGCTTCTCTAACTTTTGGCTATTTCCATTTTCAATAAATAAATAAAATGGCTCGTCAGCGCCCCCTAACGAGACAAAAATACATGAGGGAATACGAATGACAAAAAAAAATTTGCACGTAGAATCATGAAATTTAACACAGAAGTCGATCATGACAAGACAAGTAAAAATATTATTATGGCTACGCCCCATGACACACCAGAGGGCGGTCATCTTGGATTAAAGTTTGCGAAGCTGAAACGCACTCCTCCGAGGGCGTCACCCAAACAGCCTCAAATTTGGTCCACATTATCTCCAGGGGCGGAACGTCAAAAAATATCCACATCCCAAATTCGTCTGAAGGTCTCTGAGCAGTGAAGCCACAAATAATGCACACAGCTTTTGGAAATTTACAAATTGCTCCTATTTGCTCAAACAAACTCTGATTTCAATGAAATGTGTTACAGTTCTTAACTCTCTAAAGCTACTGAATGTGAAAAAAATGTATTTGGTGCATTAGCGCCCCCTACAGATTGAAATAAAACGTGATTCTGCTAATTCAGAATTCCCAGAATTCAGAATTCCCGCTGATGCTGATTCTGATGCTGATTCCGACCCCGCAAACACATTCAAAAACATTAAAAAACTCCTCAAACTTTGCCAAATGTTCAGAAATGATGAGACATTTGAGAAAATATAGGTTTCATGCGTGGGGATCAAAAAATGGAGATAATACGCCACCTCGAATATTAGGCTCCGCCCACTCATATGGGAGCCATCCCAGCTCAACTTTGTCGTAGAGCCACAAAATTTGGTACACGCATTTGGCACGTGAAGCCAAACAAAAAATATTATTATGGCCACGCCCCCTGACAAAGCAGAAGGCGGCCATCGTGGATTGTAATCTTCAAAATGCAGAGTCCGCATTTTTGCTCATGTTGCGCTTGAACACACTCCTCTGAAGGCGCTTCACCCACAGGGCTGAAAATCACCGTACATCATCTAGAGAAGTGCTGCTTCAAAAGTTTGCTCCATTTTTTAAAAAACTGTCATGGTTTATGTGCGAGGAAGCCACAAAGTTCTGTCAAAATTTAGACAATATTCAATGTGAAGATTTGTTCCCCTTGGTACAGACTTAGTCCGATTGTGCACACTAATACACTTAATACACTATTAAGCATATGGAAAATTACACTATAGCGCCCCCTAGAATAATGAAACGCCAACATTGTCAGATTTGTATCAAATTTGTGAATTAAATTCGATATAACTACGAGCAAAAAAACACATTACGGACATGGTGAATTTTTCACTGTTGGTCACCAGGGGCGCAAAGACTCCTCAAAAATCATTTAAAGGTGCACTATGTAATTTTTCTGATGGAGGATGTGTTGGCTTGGGAAATCTGAATCACTAATACATGATCTCGGCTTGAATATAATACACTATAAAGCATATGAAAAGTGTGGTTGGGGTTTACGGTTATTAGGGTTAGTGTGGGGCATGTCATTTGCTGGGCGTGGCGTTGCACGGCGCGATGTGCTGGGCACGGTGTGCTGGGCACGGTGTTTGTAGGGTGCAGCGTAAGCGCAAGCGAGGGCCGATCATCGCCGCTTGTGGCTATATTTGTTAATTACTAAGGAAATGGTGCCAGAGAAAAGGCGACATTTTGAGGACTTTTTACCATTGAAAAGATATGATATTATGTTTAGAATCATTAATTACTATGGAAACAGCACCAGAAAAGCAACATCTTGGAACTTATGAAACGGAGCCAGAGGAAAAGCCACAATTTGAGAACTTTTTACCATTCTAATGATACTGTTGTAATTGTTAATTACTATGAAAACAGCACCAGAGAAAAGGCGACATTTTGAGGACTTCTCAGCATTGAAAAGATATGTTATATTTAGAATCATTCATTACTATGGAAACCACGCCAGAAAAGCAACATTTTGGAACTTATGAATGGAGCCAGAGGAAAAGCCACAATTTGACAACTTTTTACCATTCTAATGAAACTGTTGTAATTGTTAATTAATTATTAAAACATTTCACATCTTGGGTTTTAAACTTCCTTTTTGGACAATCACGTAGCTGCTTACCCTTGTGAAAACTGTGTCTTTTCCCACCTCTACTTATATTTATGCATCATCATTTATAATTTATCATCATATCATGTCTCTGGGAAGAAATTATGGAACTTTTACGAATGAAAATGACACAATCAGTGTTGAGCTACATATAAACTAAGCCAATTATAACCAGATTTTTGTGGGACATATATGCTACTTTTGAAAAAAAGTTTAAAAAAAAGGCTCCAACAGATAATGCGCCATCGAGCCATATGGATATGAATATTCTAATTTCTCTCTCTTGAAGAAGCTGTTACCGCAGGCTCTGTCTTATGTGCCTCAGGTAAACTCACACTCATTTCTTTTTTAATAAGTAAAGTAAACTAAAACATCTTTTCTCTCTGCCTGCACTTTTAAATGGTCCGTTCCTCTACCTTTATTCTCTACTACACCCTTTATTATCTCACCAAGTCAGTCTAGTCCAGGCTGCCCACTGCGCTTCTGTCAGCTCTGATTAAACGCATTTTCATTCAGGAAACAGCCTCTGGTGTGGGAACAGGACGACCTACATCACCAATGGCACGATAGCAACCTCCAGATTTGGATTATAAGTCATACTAAACGCTTTAACCATATACATTAAATTAAAACACAGTGGGATTACTGTTAGGACCCATCAAAGCTCTGGTGATGGTTATAGATTTTTCCCTGGTCGCAGAGTTCGTTCTTGGGTTAGACTTTGGAGAATGTAATTAGTGTAATGCGCCCTGACAGAGGTGTGACTTTGCATTTACATTCACAGTACACTATATGACACTGTCGCGCTCATGTCCTGCACCTCCAGACAAAACAGAAGCTCTTTATGAGAAAAACTGTACAGAAGAAATCCTATAATATATAATAGACTTCACTTTATTTAAAACTTTCTTATGTAGTGTAACAGGAGGTTTGATTTGGGTGGAAATATTTCTTTAGACCAATAACATCCATGGTCTAATTTATTGCCTGATCAGTCAACAATCCATGGTTAAGAAACACTATTGCCATACTGATTAACAGTTTATAACAAAATGTTACACTTTTCAATTGGCAAAACTCTCCTTGAAATATTGCATTTAACAGGAAACCTGAAGATGAAATAAAAAAGTATACAGTATCGTAACACTGTGCACTAAATAGAAATATGATAAACACAGGTGGGAAAAAAATTAGACAAGACAAGAATGACATTTTAACATACTTTATGATAAATATTTTTGCTGTAATTGTGGAAAATGCTTGTTGAAACTACAGCGTCTGTGTTATTTTGGTGTAAGAACCTCACAAGAGGCCATACCGGCTTGTCAAAGCCTGATCCAGTCAGATCTCAGAAGCTAAGCAGGGCCGGGCCTGGTTAGTACTTGGATGGGAGACCACTGGGAATTCCACAGTGGGGCCAGTGGCAAAAACTGTCGTAGTGTCCTTAGGCAAGGCACATCACCCACATTGCCTAGTATGAAAGTGGTGTGTGTGAATGGTGGTGGTGGTCTGAGGGGGCGATGGCGCAGATTGGCAGCCTCGCTTCCGTCAGTCTGCCCCAGGGCAGCTGTGGCTACAATAGTAGTTTACCACCACCGGGTCTGGAGTGAATGAATAATGCTCTGTAAAGTGTCTTTGAGTGTCCTGAAAAGCGCTATATAAAACTGATGCATTATTATTATTATAATTATTATTATATTATTATTATTATTATTATTATTATGAGCATTTTCCTCAAGTGTGTACGATCTTGTAGCAATTTTATCTCGCAAGATCTTGTCCGATTATCTAAATATAAGTACAATAAGTACAATAATATAAGTACAATAAACTCAAAATACACTTTACAAATAATAATATTAACCTGGAATTTAGAAGAAATGTGGATTAAAATATAAACTAAATGAGATCGTTTGCAGGACACTGTAATCTGACATTGCAAAAAAGTCAAATAATGAAGTGTTTTGGGTTGTGTGAAGCGACCGGGGCTTTTTTCAGTTTATTGATTATCAATTTGTCTAAGAATGAGAGAAGAGACGCACACAACCTACGGAAGCTCACGTTGTGGTTTTACTAAAAACCCCTGTGCAACTGAAATAGAGTCAGTATTGTTAACGTGCAGATTTCTGGTTTGTTACAGTAAGAAGAACCTACTAATATAAATAATTAGCATCAGCATTTGTGGGTGCGTTCTTTTTAGGAATGAGATGAGACGAGACACGAGTTTGGGTCGAGAACCAGAAAAAACAAGACATTTTTTACTGTATGTAAGTAACCATTTCTGATTCTTTTGGTCTCACCATTTTTTACATATTTGATTTCATATTTGTGTTTCTATTTTTGGAACTGTAAGAGATGTAACTCACCAACACATAACTCTTTTTGTTGAATCCAAATGTGGGGGAAAATCTTCATGTGTCACTAGATCTTGCACCATCTCTAGTTCTTATACATATATATATATATAGACTTAGACAAACTTTTTTGATCCACAAGAGAAAATATTTGGACACAGTAGCTCCCAAATTGCAATATAATATAATAACAAAGAGAAAAAACATAAATGGTAATAATACATTCTAAATAAATATCTAAAAAGATAGACACAAGACAAGAGACTGCTGTCAAATAAGGAATAATTATATAAATGTAAATGTACAAGCCAAATTAAATTGAAAAATAAGCAATAAAATATACAATCTCAGCTACAGTGTAATTCACAAGGAAGATTATGGTACATTTACGATGTCTTCCTATAAAATGCCATGAGGAAAGTCTGGTATAAGATCATGAAACAGGGTTTGAAAGATCATCTCAGACAGCAGCATAATCAGCGATGGCACTCGAGTATGAAGTGAATATTAAAGTGTCCCTGTGCGACTATGTGACCTCTGACCTTTTGTATCTGATGTCACTTCTTATGAGGGGCCCATAATCCCCCGTGGAGCTTCTGTCGCTCCAGACTAAAGGGCATCATGTCGCATTCACTTCTACCACTTAGGCTCTATTACCTGCAGCATAACTAACATAAGCAAAGGCAGTGATTATTCTACCATGCAAATACTGTGGCTATTGACAAGAGGAAGAGACAGAGAAGAGCGGCTTTAACATTTCAGCACACCCACATGTTATGAGAGAGAATAAACTGTGTGGGAGACAGGAGTTAAGGAAGAACAGGACATAGGAGTGAAAAAGGACATTTTGGTCCAAGGAAGTCAGTTATATATATGTTTTGTCTGCATTTCAAATATTTAGCCATTTAAAAAAATACAACTTAACAAAAGAAACTGTAAAAAAGACAAATATAATGAATACAAAAACTATCCCATTGCCGAGTCACTGCTTAAAGGTTCTATATTACGCAATATTCACTCTTGTGGCGAGCTTTAAGCCAGGCTATAATGCGGTTTCCTCCTCAAAAACAGACCTGGAGTTGTTTTGATTCACACGTTTGAGTAATCCTTTATTATAAGTCTGTCTAAGATCAAAATGCTCTGTTCCACCTTGTGATGTCATCAAGTGGTAGCTACGATTTACATTTAGTTCAGTAGTGACAGGAAATTCTAGGGCTGAAATTATCCAAATGATACTAGTGAAGGTGTATGGAGTTTCAAAAGGTTTAAAAAGTTTTTTGTTTTTTTTTTGTTTGTTTTTTTTAAAGGGAAAAAGGACTTAAATATAATTTGGAGCATATGTATATTGTTCATTCTACTTATTTAATTACTTGTAACTTGTTAACCCTGATCTGTCCTGCAGAGCAGAGAACATGTCCAAGCATCTGGAGGTGGTGAATGGAGGAGTTATCTCAGAAAGAGGATGGAAGTAAAACAATGGAGAAGCAAGAGTGTACACTCAACTCACTCTGTGCAGAACAGAGACAGCAACAGCCAGAACAAAGACGTGTGGCATTGACAGATGCAGCCCTGGTCTCGTGTGGACATCTTGATACCTCCCTGTGAGCAGAAGTCATTCAGCTCAAGTCAAGAAATAGTGTGCAGAGATTTACAGGGAAGTACACAGATATTGGACAAACTCCATCCATAATGACCTCCAAAACGAACAGAAGAACCACAAGAACAGATTTCATCAGGTCACCTGACCAAACGTAGGTCAATGAGTACAATAATTAAATCACCCCTCCAGATGAGCCACAGACGCAACAGAGCGCAACCAGTTGGTTCTTCTCCACAAAGTCTGAGATATGACCCTCCTGAAGAGAACTACGAGTAGCATCTACAATCCAAAACAACCTGGTGACTATACACAAGTGGATTACAAATGACTATTGGAGTAAGGTAGCCAAACACCAAATCAGTGGCCAGTAAATTTAGAATATAAAATACATCCAAGTGTCTCTGGACAAATGCCGTTAGCTTCAACTGTTCGAAATCTAGCAGAGCAATTTCAAGATTCTTCAAGACAAGCTGAAGAGCAAGAGATGTAGAAACCATCCCAGACATTCCACCAATGTCACCAAAAATACCAGCCAAAAGGAACAGACTCCACTGACTACCTGGCTGTAGCAGATGATCGGTTTCTTCCATATTACAGGTCTTGGAGCTTTAATGTTTCTGACAGTAAACGCAAGCCAACAGTGAGTCCAGAGCAGCCAGCAGCCTGATGGACCTCACTGAAGCCTGTGGAGCTCCTAAAGAGGAGAGAGGCAGGGACAGCGCAAACAAGAGGACTGAATACAACAGTGATAATAGTAAATGGTTCAATAGTGGTCTTGACAAGATTTTAAGTCAGGAATCCCCAACTTTTATTTCTTCACCCCCTTTCAAGCAACTCGTCCAGGGCTTTCTCAATTATACATATTGTGCTGAACAACAGATTAATGCCTTTGGCCATTATAAATATACAATTTTGATACGCGACTGTGTACCAATAACTGGATAATGATTTAAAATTAGGGCCGTCAAACGATTATTTTTTTTCATAGTTAATTAAAAAAATTAATCGTTTGACGGCCCTAATTTAAATCATTATCCAGTTATTAGTACAAAGTCGCGTATCAAAATTATACATTTATAATCGCATTGCATGTTTAATATTGTGTTATTTTGCATTTTCAGTTTTAAAGCCATAATGTAAAGCAATTACCACAGTTTAATTGAGAATCAAATAAACACAAAGAAAGAATTTCCTTTTTGACCTTTCATTTATTTTCTTTCAGAAATGTGCAGAGCAGAGTCAAAACTGAGTCAGATTACACTCTTATGCTTCTTAAAAAATAAAATCGCAACATTACAAAAACATACTTCTTAGCTTGAAATAACTGCAATGAACTTAGTAATATGCAACATCATTGTATGAACAGAGTGAGAAAAGTCTTTCACATGGCACCTTTGTTGCAGGTGTAGCCAGATATTTCTTTGCCAGAGGTGCCAAGCTTGGGTCGCCTGCTGTGTGTTCAGTCCTCACCTCAGCACCAATCCACAGTCTTGTCAGATTCTGGGTTCGCTTCTTCATCTGAATCAGCCAACAGGAGGTTTATTTTATTTTTAGGTGGATCTGGGTCTATTTCCCTGTGACAAGCAAGCTGCCTGAAACTTCCAGACTTCCTTTCAGATCTCGGGAGGCTTTTCAGGTCCTTAAATCTGGGGTCAAGAGCTATTGCCATTTTCAACCACTGGACATTGGTGCTTTCCTTCCGCTTTGACAGGTCAGACGTGAAGGCTGCTTTAAACCGAAGCACATGGCCTGGGTCGTCGTCTCCATCACCAGGAACAAACGGCACAATGCAGGAGATGTACTGTTCACCACCCAACAGCTCAGCCACATACCTGCCATGAAAAACCAAAAAGTGCCATTAATTAAACAGTTATATAAATATAATAAGAGTAATATAATTATATAAAGAGTAAAATCATTATGTCCTGTACATAAAGTGCCAAAGAAATAAAATGTAAACAATATTGCATGATGAAAAAGAGGCAGGCCTGCACACGATTAAGCTACAGAGAAACTATTGTGTAAGTTTTCCTCCTTTGCATAATTCATTATCACTACAACTGTTAAAACAAAATCACTCTTTTTTGCAATAAATTACCAGCAATCAAAGAGAAAATAAATTACGTTTTCTTTTCTTTTTTTTATAAAATAAATTCTAAATGTTTGTCATTTTTTAAAGTTACATACCTGCAGGTTCAACAAGTGCTTCAAGCTTTTCCATCTTCTCCAGTTCAGCATTAGTCTGCCTGTCCGGCTTCTTTGGCCCCGACAGCATCGTCGTTTCTGAGGAGACGGAGACTGGAGTTTCACCATCTCCACGAAACTAAAGATAAAAAAAGTAGCAGTTAACTCTCAAACCACCACTACATGACATCAGCAGGTGAACAGAGCACTGAGCTTTAGAGACAGGCGAATAATAAAGGGTTTCTCATGTGTGATCCTGATAAAGGCGGCGGCAGGTTTTACGCCAAAGCAACCCTCTCCATTTGTCCAGGCTGGGGACTGGCACAGAGGGGCAAAGCGCCCTCTGTGGCTGGATTAACCCACCGCCCGTGCTTTTTTAAGGTTAGTGTGTTAGTAAGTGCAGATACTCACCACAAACAGCAGCCTCTGGGACCTGTGAAGACTAGTTTAACAGTTTAGGTAAAACAATGAGATCTCAGAAGAGTTAGAATCAACAACGACAAACAAAATGGCAGTAATGACCCACAACATTAGTAAGACACAACCTTGTGTTAAATTACAGTGTTCAAAAAGAAATGTCAACAGATGGTTTAAAGGTCAATTAACAATGAAAACCTGTGGAAGAGTTTGAGATTTGAATAACCAGTATCTCAGTTCAGAGCCATCACACTCTAAACCAGTCCAAATCTGGCACATTTATACCAGTTCAAACCAAACTAAACACAAAACGCATTAAAAACCCCAAGATTGTCAAGTTCAGACCTGGTTTTCATGCTAAATGAACAAAAATCAGTTAAACCTGTGGAAGTGTTAAGACCAGAGCAATTACACTCAAACCAGTCCAAATCGGGCACATTTAGACCAAACCAAATACAAAACGCATTTAAAAACCCAAGATTGCCAAGTTCAGACCTGGTTTTGACAATAAATGAACAGAAAAATCAGTTAAACCTGTGGAAGTGTGAGTTTAGAATAACCAGTATCTCAGTCCAGTGTAAGGCTTAGGACCAGAGTTATTACACTCAAACCAGTCCAAATCTGGCCCAAAGCAAATACAAAACACATTAAAAACACCAAGATTGTCAGTTCAGACCTGGTTTTCACGCTAAATGAACAAACAAAAATCTGTTAAACCTGTGGAAGTGTTAAGACCAGAACAGTTACACGCAAACCAGTTTCAGTAACCCAAGATTGTCAGTTCAGACCTGGTTTTCACACTAAATGAACAGAAAAATCAGTTAAACCTGTTGAAGTGTTAGTTTAGAATAACCAGTTTTTTCAGTCTAGTGTAAAGGTTAAGACCAGTTATTACACTCAAACCAGTCCAAATCTGGCCCAAAGTTAGACCAGTTCAGACAAAATCAAATGCAAACCCATCAAATTCAGTAAGTCGAAGTCAGGGTCTTGGCCTGGAACTGACTAAGCAAAGTAAAAAACAAACAGTTAAACCTGTGGAAATGTTAGTTTGTAATCAGGGGTTTTATAGTCTCAGACTCATGAGACCATCACACATCAGTGCTTAAATCGGTTTTACATTTAGATCAGACCAAGGAGACCACGCAGTCTCCAAAACTGTGCCAATGTTTAGAATCTGGCACACACCAGTTTAGGCCCAAAACCAAAACCTTACAGTAACACAAATCATCGGCATATTCAGACCTTGTTTTGAGATGACCCAAGGTTCACAGAGAACCTCAAATACCTACCGAGTTTAAGTCTGCATGGACAGACCTCAAATACCTACCGAGTTTAAGTCTGCATGGACAGACCTCAAATACCTACCGAGTTTAAGTCTGCATGGACAGACCTCAAATACCTACAGAGTTTAAGTCTGCATGGACAGACCTCAAATACCTACAGAGTTTAAGTCTGCATGGACAGACCAATAAAACCTGTGAAATCAGCAGCAGGGAGAAATAATCACTGTAAGATTATTTCAGTCACAAACCAAACATTGAAGCATTTAGGTTTGAACCATTACAGCTCATGTGTGGGCCAAAAGTCAAGGTGATAAATGGGTTAAATACAAAGTGAATTTCCCTCACAAGGGATTAATAAAGTCATCATCTTGATTTAAAATGTTCAGGTTTGAACATTTCTCCATATGGTTCCATCTTGTGCCATTCTCAGCCTCGAACCTTTGTCTTTCCTTCCTTTGGGATCCCATGATCAACATTCAAACTTTTTGTGCCAGATTAAGACTCCTTTCCTCCAGATTAGTCCCAGGACATGTTTTGTTTGTAGGTTGTCCGCAATGCAATCATTTTTCAAAAATATAATTGTTTAGTCACTGTTCATCTTTTGCACTTTTATAGATGGCTCCTCAGGGCTCCATTTTCTTTAACTTTGAGGTATTTGGGTATGAAAGGTGTTTGGGTGAATTAAGTTTGTGCATCCATTTTAAATGATAGTCTCTTTATTCATTCCATATTTTTGGGCATTTCCTCCGATAAAAAAAAAAAAAGCTTCTTGATTAGTTCAGTTACTTCATCTCTTGAGGTTTTCTCCTGTGACCTTTTTTTGGCGTTTTGACTTCAAATAGAGGTGAACGTTCATTTCTCAGTAGTCCACACTCTGTATTAAGCCAAATATCCCAGAGCTACCTGTAAAAGGTTGGATTAGCATGTTAAGGTTAGACACCACCCCACCACCACATGTAAATTATATGTCACAGTAGCGTTTAGCAGTACACAACTAGCGGCAACAGTTTAGCTATGCTAGGCTAGTCAGTAACATAACATGTTTTAGCCTTTAGCTGTATTCAAATAATAGTCTAAAATCTGCTATAATTGCAAGACATTAAGTAGACTTAGTTTTACAATGGACAATAAATGCTTAAATCAACATGGCAATAATAAAACTGCTCCCTGTAAAAAAGGTTAGACACCATCCTAAAACCAGAACATTTACAGGTTAGTCAACAACATAATGGCGACATGTTTTAAATTTAGCTGTATTTGAATAAACTAGACATGAATTTAGGTAGATTTAGCTTGTGTTAGACAATAAATGCTCAACATGACAAAAACCTGCTCCCTGTACAAAGAGGTTAGACGCCATCCTAAAATGAGAATTTACAAGTTACTCAGTAACATGGCATACATCTTATTTTAGCTTTATTTAAATAAACTATAAAATAATGCAAGTAGATTTAGCTTATGTTAGACAATAAATGCTTAAAAACATGACAAACTGCTGCCTGTAAAAAAGGTTAGACACCATCCTAAAACCAGAAAGTGTGTCATTAAACTAGACATGAATTTAAGTAGATTTAGCATTAGCTTATGGACAATAAAAGCTTAAAATCAATATGGTGATAGTAAAACTGCTTCCTGTAAAAAAAAAAGGTTAGACGCCATCCTAAAAAATGCATGGGTTAGTAACATAATGGCAGACATTTTTTAACTTTAGCTGTATTTGAATTAAACTATAAATGAATGCAAGTAGATTTAGCTTATGGACAATAAATGCTTAAAAACATCACAAACTGCTGCCTGTAAAAAAGGTTAGACGCCATCCTAAAACCAGAAAATGTTAGTAACATAATGGCAGACATCATATTTTAGCTTTAGCTGCATTTAAATAAACTATAGATGAATGTAAGTAGATTTAGCTTATAGACAATAAATGCTTAAAAACATGACAAACTGCTGCCTGTAAAAAAGGTTAGACACCATCCTAAAACCAGAAAATGTGTCATTAAACTAGACATGAATTTAAGTAGATTTAGCATTAGCTTATGGACAATAAAAGCTTAAAATCAATATGGTGATAGTAAAACTGCTTCCTGTAAAAAAAAAGGTTAGACGCCATCCTAAAAAATGCATGGGTTAATAACATAATGGCAGACATTTTTTAACTTTAGCTGTATTTGAATAAACTATAAATTAATGCAAGTAGATTTAGCTTATGGACGATAAATGCTTAAAAACATGACAAACTGCTGCCTGTAAAAAAGGTTAGACACCATCCTAAAACCAGAAAATGTTAGTAACATAATGGAAGACATAATATTTTAGCTTTAGCTGCATTTAAATAAACTATAGATGAATGCAAGTAGATTTAGCTTATGGACAATAAATGCTTAAAAACATGACAAACTGCTGCCTGTAAAAAAGGTTAGACACCATCCTAAAACCAGAAAATGTGTCATTAAACTAGACATGAATTTAAGTAGATTTAGCATTAGCTTATGGATAATAAAAGCTTAAAATCAATATGGTGATAGTAAAACTGCTTCCTGTAAAAAAAAGGTTAGACGCCATCCTAAAACCAGAAAATGTTAGTAACATAATGGCAGACATTTTTTAACTTTAGCTGTATTTGAATTAAACTATAAATGAAAGTAGATTTAGCTTATGGACAATAAATGCTTAACATGACAAACTGCTGCCTGTAAAAAAGGTTGGACGCCATCCTAAAACCAGAAAACTAAATGGTTAGTAATTAAATGTCCCAGTAGCGTTTAGCAGTACACTACTAGTTAGCACAGTTTAGCACAGCGAGGTTAAAAATTCAACAGCCCATAGAACTATAATAAAATCTGGATGAATCCAAAATGGCGCCATATTGTTTTCAATGGGCTGTGCTCATTGGCGCATGACCCCAAAAAGGTTTTACTTCCGCAGCCCAACGTGTAACGTCAGAAACGTAGTTCTGACCAATCAGAGCACTGCTAGAGCAGAGCTAGCGCGGGGCTAGGCTAACTAATACAAAGCTGATTTTTAGGTGCTTTGACGATTATTTTTTTAAGTTCTTATTGTAAAAATACATTATAATCCCTACAAAATTCGACCTTTATGAAAGCTGTGGACGCCCTGTCAGCCTAACACGAGCAGTTTGATTTAGCAAAAAATGCATTGTGCTTCTATGGGAAATTTTTTCCTGGGCTGCGGGCATAGAACTATAAGGCTGCGGGCTGTATGCTCAATGTACAGAGTTGGGGGAGGAGGGGTCAAATGCAAAAAAATTTCATCGTAAGAAATTCGTCAAGTACTAAGAAATTCGTCAAGAGCGCCTACCTCACCTGCTCCTGGAGCACTGGCAATGGTGAAGAACGGATCATAAGAAATTCGTTAAGTGCGCCTACCTCACCTGCTCCTGGAGCACTGGCAATGGTGAAGAACGGATCATAAGAAATTCGTCAAGTGCGCCTGCCTCACCTGCTCCTGGAGCACTGAAAATGGTGAAGAACGGATCATAAGAAATTCGTTAAGTGCGCCTGCCTCACCTGCTCCTGGAGCAATGAAAATGGTGAAGAAAAGAACGGATCATAAGAAATTCTTCAAGTCTGCCTACCTCACCCATAGAACTATAATGACCTCACCGTTTACGGCATTAATCATCAGATAAAAACGGCAAAGGGTCGAGTTCAATTTGTTAAGTGGACAAGATCAGAAGAACCAGCTTGGATGAGCAGTAAAACATCTACCAAAAACTCTTTATCCAGTTGACAAATTGAACTCTACCAGGCCTCTTGTTTTTCTGAGTATCGGGTTCTAGCCTATTTCATTTTTCACTGTTTACCTACCTTTTTCCAGAAAACTTCAGGACAAGTTTAACCCCGGTTTACACTTATAATTAGACACATCTAGATTATGAAAAAACACAGCGTTTCCTCTCAACAAAAGCATTGCCACAAATGCCATATGAAGGCCCAGCAAAGCATTATTAAAACCACATTGCATTGAAAAAACCAAGCAGAGCGAGAAACAGCAGCACGAACATTATTCACCAACACTGCGATAAAAACCCAAACACTGCAATGATGTTCGAGTTCACCAACGGGTGAAGTTGCATGACCAGCCATAACAGTCTAAAAAAAACATGTAAAAATACATTACTGTACTGCAAAAAAATTCAATTCAGTTTATCCAGTTGGCAAAAGCCCAATTGATATTTCCCCTTTGTTATGGATCCCACCTGTATGAGGGACTTCCTAAACATCCGGTTCGACTGTAATAGGCTTTATAAAAGTAGTAAAGTTGTAAAAATCTGTACGGTTGGGTCAGGCAACAGGTAAAACCATATTGGTAAATCTTATCTGGTGTTGGCTTCTTCGCCTGGTTCAACATGCTGACGTGGTGATCTGGACGCCGCTGCACCGTCTCCATAGTCCAGTCGCTGCACCTTCTCCGTAGTCCCGTCGCTCCACCTTGTCCCAGTCCCGTAGCATGGAGCTGCATGTGCTCTGGCCAAATATGCGCCTTTTCGAGAGTTTGCGCCGCCCTGGATCTGCACGTGCTGTGACCAAACATGCACCTTCTTTTCCAGAGTTTATCGTGTTTTGTAGCTGCAGCAACAAACTTTCACATGTCCATGTTGCTGTGACTAAATGCGCGTTAGAAGAGCGTAAAACCGAAGCGATGCTGTCACATACAAATCCACGTATCTACTGGCTCCCGGTGGAGCTCTCCTCAGTACACATAGCCTTGTGAGTACCGGGGCGCGCTAAATTATACGCACCTGTGCTCACTTGATCACTTGATCACGCTCACCTGGCGGTAATCACAGGCCAAGTGTCCTAAAGCTATTTTGGGTTTCACTCACGTGACCCCGGTGAAATTCAGATATGGGCAGGAAGTGTTTTGCGTCCCTTCAAAACACAGCACAGTCATATGAGAGAATATTTATATATATATACAGCTTAGGATGGATTTATACTATATATTTATACTATATATATATGTGTATATATATATATATATACATATATATATATATATGTAAAAGGTGAAAGCATCGGTGGTGCCTGTGGTGATCGGAGCACTCGGGGCTGTGACCCCCAAACTAGAGGAGTGGTTGCAGCAGATCCCAGGAAGGACAACAGACATCTCAGTCCAGAAAAGCGCAGTACTGGGAACAGCAAAGATACTGCGCAGAACTCTCAAGCTCCCAGGCCTCTGGTAGAGGACCCGAGCTGATGAGGGTGAGAGAGACCAACCACCGTGGAAGGTGAGAAATGCGTTTTTTATATATGTATATATATATAGCATAAATCCATCCTAAGCTGTTGCTGGATTTCAAATGACATCATAACTTTCTATAGGCCATATATAGCTAAAAATATTATTTAAATGACATTTTGTTATATTTTGCTGATTGTACAGTCAGTTCTTGGGTGTAGTCACTAATAGAAACACACAGGTTCCACATTTGTGCATTTACCTTTTAGATATTTCAGGGCAAAGTACAGAAGTATAGAATCTCAAAGGACAGAGTTCCTTCTATTGTGGTGGAAAAATATATTTTTTTATTGCACTGCCAGTGAGCAGTTTTAAAAAATCACACAACTAACCAATAAAGAGGGAGTAAAGGTGCTGAACATTCCAGGCAAAGTATTAACATCGCCATGGAGAACAGCAGGTGGCAGACCCTCCAGAAAACAGCACGCCATAATTACTACCACTAATTACTGACTCCTACTAATATTCGTTTACAGCCATGTAAAAACTCCTGACTGTTTTATTTTTAGTTCTACACTGAGATGAGACAATAAATTAAGCCCACATTTGTAAATATTGTGCCTTTTATTACCAAAAATATGAAATTACCTTCACAGAAAGTAGAATTGGACAAAAACACACTTAAATAAAGATGTAACAAACATTGACAGTGAGTCCGAGCCTCAAACGAGGAATACAAAACTCTGGCAGCCACTTTGAGTTTGGGCAGAGAAGTGGCTCATTGTGTCTGGCACTGGACTCCTGACTGTGGGGCATCTTTGTCCTCCTTGTAGACCTCTCCCTGGTGTGTCCTCTGCTGGGCCTGGACATCCACCTCCATCAGGTCCATCTCCTCCATGTTGACCGTCAGCATCACGTCCTCTCTGGGAGGCAGTCGTCTCTCCAGCTAATACATGAGGTGTTTAGGGAGCCCGTCTTTTTCTGGGAATTCAATCTGTAAACAAAAGCAAATTTAAGAACACTGCCACTCAGATGACAATAGGACATGTGATGGGTTTAAAGCGCTGTCTGTTATTGAGAAGCTGGAGACAAAATTACTGTCAGTAATGTATTAGGTGTTTTAGTTTGAGAAGATTACCGTATTTTCTGGACTATAGAGCGCACCTGCATATAAGCCGCATCCACTTTATTTTTCATTTTTAATTTTTTTTTAAGATATACAAGCCGCAACCGGGCTGATAAGCCGCTGATATCTATGTTGAAAAATGAGATATTTACTGCATATACAGAACGATTTTGTACTGTAAATGTACATTTATGTACCTGAACAGATTCTTTCTGAACAGTGCCTTTTAACGCGGCAGCAACTGTGCTGATTAAAACGAGGTCAAAAACAGAAAAGAACCGGTAATTGATTACAGTACCTTCATTTCTCCTGTGCAGTGAAACCACAAGTCACTTTAATCATCTTCGCTGAAACCACTGACGCCGAGCTTACGTGCAGCGCAACGGTAGAGGTCTGCGTGGGACAGAATTTTCAGTCTCGCTCCTGCCCGCTCCCGCAGTCTTCAGTACCGCTCTTGGCCGCTCCCGCGTCGTGCGGTCACTCTCCCGCCCGCGCCTGCAATAAGCTTTCAGAATATGTTCCACGCCGCACTGTTTTGTGTTGGGTCCCGCGGGTGCAGCGCTCTACAGCGGTTTCCTTCCTGGAGCAAGATCGATGCCTTCAACTTAAAACTTGCATCATACAAACTCCTTCGTGTGCTTTTCATGGTGAAGGGGCGAGGATTTGAAAATAATTACCAGTTAGTAATTTGTCGTATGTGTTATATCTGCTAAATAAAAAGTAGCATATTTTTCTTTGCATTAATTTTCCGTCTATCTTGTTTTTGTAATTCCGGTTAGAGCGCCCCTAGCGGTGGAAGAAAAATCCACAGAATAGCTGCACTTTTGTAAAAGCCGCATGGTTCAAAGCCTGGGAAAAAAGTAGCGGCTTATAGTCCGGAAAATACGGTAATTGGGCATAAAGTTTGAAAGTGACTCTTGTGAGCATTAAGTCATGTTAGAATGTTGTTATCTCCTCAAAAATAGACCTGAAGTTGTGTTTTGCTGCATTTGCATGTTTGAGTAACCCTTAATTATGAGTCTGTCTACATCTCCAAAGCTCTGTTCCACCTTGTGATGTCATGAAGTGGTAGTATTCAAGTTAACAGCTCCTTTTTCCTTTAGTTCAAAAGAGATGGGCAATTCCACGTGTCATCACAAGGTGCAATAGTGTGTTTTCAGTTTGAGAGAAGAACTCTACTCGCCTAAATCTGCAGGGTTCGTGCTTTAAACATGTGTGAATGAAAAGAAACGAAACATAACTCCTGGTCTCTTTCTTGCAGTGATCTTTGGAGCTGAACTTCTCCCCTTGTCCCTGGCAGTATGAGCACAGGCTGTGGATCTGCTGAATCATGCCTGGACCAATCTGCCTTTGACCTGCGCCCCTCTGCCTTTACACGACGAACACTTCTCCAGGGCGCCTTTCTTTCCTCTGTAACCTGTGAAAGAAGATACAGAAGCAGGTGAGATAAAGCCGGTAAATGACTAAAAAAATCATTACTGTCTTGACTGTCTTGAGTTCACTGTATTCATTGCTTTTCTATAATTTATCCCATTATTTTTTACTGAAATCTAAACAGTCAGAAGCACTTCTAGAGACTGTTATTGCTTGTATCAGATTATTAACAATATTAACATTTTTAAGCAATGTTATAATGCTCTTACCACCTCAAAAACACACCTGGAATTGTGTTTTGTTTCAGTAATCCTCTAATATTAGTCTGTCTACACTGCTATAACTCAAAATGCTCTTTTCCATCTTGTGATGTCATGCAGTGCTACTATCCATGTTAATAGCTCCATTTACCTTTAATTCAGTAGAGACTGGCAATATCAGGGCTGAAATTATCCATATGATTCTAGTTATAATAGAGATTAAGTAATTTATCCTCCATGTAAATCTCTCAGTTGAACATTGACTCACAAAAGCTATTTACACCATGATCTTCTCTTAACATACCATTGGCACCACTATCTAAATTGTGGGATATTTCTGTCTAACTGGTGCCTACTGGTCTTCATAGTCTGACCCACTTGCTTTATAAACCCCCTCCTTTGAACACAGAGTCAAAGGGGCTTGAACACTCAAAGATCAGTCCAAGTTCACTTTTGAAATCATACTATGTTGACTTTTCAAGACCCCTGGGCCCATATTGATAGTAAATAAACTTTTCCTGCTAAGGAGGTCTAGTTGGTCTTCAGCCTTTTACTTCCACCCTTTCTTGGACAAGCTGAAAACTTACAACACTAGTGAAGTTGGATGGAGTTTAAAAACACAGTGGAGAAATGCCTGTATTACCACATGACATCACAAGGTGGAACAGTGTTTTCAGTTTGAGAGAAGAACTCCAGCCAAACATGCAGGTTTGTGTTGAGGAAACAACATTATAACCATCCATCCATCCATCCATCTTCTCCCGCTTAATCCAGCTGGGTCGCGGGGGCAGCTTGCTGCCCAATACTCATAGCACCTGACCCCCCCTATGAACCCCTCTGCAGGTGGTGAGCCCACAGGAGGGTGGACAACATGGTCCTTGATGTTAGTTCATAGGGGTCAACATTATAACATAGATCAGAAAATAGCATATTCACTTTGCCCAGGCATCATCGTTGCGAAAGCAATAGGCCCTACGCCCTGTAGGGGCTCGGGCCTAAAAAGACAAAAAAGAAGAAAAAATTACTACATGACATCACAAGGTGGAACAGAGTGTTTCCTTTATGAGAGATGAGCTCAAGTAGGAGACATTTATTTGGTGCTTGCCTGTTGAAATGTCCTCCATCCACAATGTGGCAGTATGGGGCCTCCTTAACGTATTTAAGGACCAAGAAGGCAGCCATAGGTGCTACTTATTGGGGGCATTGTTTGTATTGTGGAATATGTGGATGCATTGGGAAAAGAAATAAAGGACTAGGAATTTATCTGTGGATTTATATTACAAGTGCATCAGAACAACTTTAAATCAGTAGCCAGGAGGTCAGTGGCATGGGGCCACCGGCTGCTATAGCTCAGTATGCAGTTTTGTGTTAAACATGAATTAAACACAAAACACAACTCCAGGTATGTTTGTGATGAGAAAACATTATAACATAGATCAGAAAACAGTGTGATATGGGCCCTTTAAATGTGCCACCTGCTTGTTTCCGTGGAGATGAACAATAGGCTATAGACAATAACAATAATAATAGACAATAGACTCTCCAGTGACACATTTCTGACTATCCTGCTGGTCCGTTGCCCATTGCCCCTGACAGGCTTCCCCAAGGACGGGTCAGATGCAGAGAACAAAGCGTCCTAAAACCTCCAGGCTGTGTTCACATTTTGCACAATATAAAACCTTTAAACTGTGAGACTCCACTCACAAATAGCTCACGTACTCTTTGGAACTACAGTGACTTTTACTTAATTGCAGATTTTGTCTTTTGTACACCTGTAGTTATTAAATTACAACAAACACACGCTGCAAACGCCTCACTGGTATGTCACAACACGGTTTACTCCAAATGCACAAGGCAGTCGGTTCATTTTCTCGTCACTCAGCCTGATCAGTCACATTCTTATCACGGCTACAGACGGCTAAAGACCTTGTCAAAATATAATGCAAAAGCTCACCTTACAAAACATTACAAACCTATATCTGTAGTTTCTGAGTTAGAATTTCTAAAGTACAAGCGTGAATGGACAAAAAACGATTGTTTGACATGATTAATACTTTGAAGTCCTTGAATCTCTGCACCTTGTCCCTCCCAGAACCTGTAAAACCAGCCGAATGGGGCGTCCACATAGCCAGGATAATTTCACAACACTTTCTGGCTTGCACTGGCTTAGTTTTCTGTTTGGATTAGAGGCGCAGGCATGATCCAAGACAAATCTTAGCCACAAAAGCAGCTGTCATGGAAACAAACAGCTCAGAGGACATCGAGTCTCTTATGGAGGACATGGACTATATTCCGGGACATTTCCACCTGGATCTGCATCTGAACTGTGATCCGGAGGGGCCCGTGAGGCTGCGGCACAGGGACACGTATCTGAAACAGGAGAGTTTGCGAGGAGAGCTGGAGGTGGAAGTGGGGTATCTACAGTACGCAATTAGAAATCTACTCGGACTTTTGGCGTTTCACTTGGAGCAGCTGGACTCTGCAGAGGAGATCTTCAGGTGAGATGTGAAAAAAGCACAGGAAAAATGACTCAAAGGCGCATTGTGTGACTTTTCTGGTTCTCCGTGTCATTGCTTTGTCCGGAAAGTCTCACAGTGTGGCATTAAACCTTTCTATCTTCACGCCAATGGCAGATCTGTGGAGAGGCGACCCCCGATCACAGTCAGAATGCCAGTTTTTCTAGGTATTTTTGAGCTATAAAACCACCCGTAATTGAATTATTTCATGTCATACTGTGGAATATTCCCGATAAAGTGAAACAGTCTCAACCAAAAAGTTACATACTGCACCTTTAAATAAGATAATATGTAAACAAGTGCTTAATTTAAATAATATTAGTCTAGATTCAAGAATATTTTATCTATCTTCAAACAAGATTTGCTTTTATTATTTGTGTATAATACCATTTATCTCCTTATTTTAAGTATTTCAAATGTGCTTGTTCTATTGGTAAATCTTGTATTAAGATTTAAAGCCCCAGTATGTCACTTTCTAGCCATAAATACACTGCAAAAAACTAAATCTAGTCAAGTTAAGATGACTTGAATTAAGAAAGTTTTATCACGATTTGAGTAAATTTCACTTGACAAGTAAAATGATCTGTCAGTGGAACAAAACATTTTGTACTTAAAATATGAAAATACATCTTGCTGCACTTGAAACAAGAAAAACAACAACTTTTTGCACTTAAAATAAACAAAATCGAATGTTGTTTGAATAAAAAAAAACATTATTCCACTGGCAGATAATTTTACTTGTCAAGTTGAATCTACTCAAACAAAGTAAAATGTTTAAATTTAAGTCATTTTTTAACTTACCTAGATTTTTTTTTTCCAGTGTGTGGTAAAAGAAAAGTTTTTTTCTCAATATGCATGTTTGTATTACACTAAAAACATAGAAAAGCTTGCATCCCCGCAAACCTGACTCTGGTGTAGAGCTTCCCCCTCTTTGTTTACAAGGACATGTTGTTCCTTTGGTTATAATATTCCACAGTATTGCATAAAACATATTTATCCCCATGGAGAATGTTTTATAAGTATAGTTTTAACTTTGTATTACCAAGGAATCATGGAATTTACATCTCTAGAAAGTTACACGCTATTACTTTAAGATTTAAGTCAAAATGTAAACGAAGATTAATAATACTTGTAAATTAAGATTAATACTTGATTTGAACATTTATTGTGATTTTCAAACTAAGAAAACACACGGCTTTCCTAATATCACCACTCCATTTGCTTTCACTTATCCCCGTTAAGATCATTACTACATCGACTTCAGTAAATTTGAGTTTTTTGGGTCAATATTTATCGTTTATCTTTCTCCTAGAGGGTACTTTATATATAAGGTTGAATAAACAACTGTGAAGACTCATAGATACAACTTAACTGTTAAACCCATTCATTTACTACATGTTTTTAACAATATACCTGCTTTAGAAAAGGGTTTACATGGATTAACTCGTGTAATGGTCGTTGATTCAGCTCCATAATGTGTCATTTTAAGATTATCGTTTATCGTTTATGTTTTCTTCAGCAATATATCACACTTCAAAATGAGTTATTGTGACTAGATTAATTCTACTAGATCTAAACTAGGCCTAAAACAGAACTATAAACTCTCAGCTAGAGTTAAAACATCTCTAAAAAGCTTTACACAACCAAATACTGGGTCAAACCACCATTCTGAAATGATTTATTTTCATTCATTTTTAAAATTTTATTGATTTAGTTCAAGTTTTTCATGTTAAAGATCAAAAAGGAGTGGGAACATGGAAAAAAACAATATCTAGGTAAGTTAAAATGACTTAAATTAAGAACATTTTACTTTATTTATATTTATTTATTTAAGTAGTTGCCAGTGGAATAAGTGTTTTTTTCTTATTTCAAGCAACATTTGATTTTATTTCTTGTTTTAAGTTTGTTAAAAAGTTATTTTGTTGTTTTTTCTTGTTTTAAGTGTAGTAAAATATATTTTAAGTACAAAAATCTTATCATTTTACTTGTCAAGTGAAATTTACTCAAATCATGGTACAACTTTCTTATTCCAAGTAATTTTAGCTTGACTAGATTTTGTCTTTTGGAGTGAAGAAATTGTATTCAGTGACAAAATATAGATAATATAGAAATTGTACTGAATTACAATAAATAGTCTACATTATTACCCTTAACATGCACCATCTAAAGTTGATGAATGATCAAAAGGAGAATAGTTTTCTGTGTTTTGCGACAGAATGAAGTAGAAAAATATAAATATAGCTTTAATTTTCATAATGGAACTTAAAAGCAGCCATTAGTGTGTGTTACCTAATCAAATCACAGCCTACAAACACCCACAAGGAAGAAGGAAAAGGGAAAGTTACATAAGTCTATACAAAGTGGGGACTCGTGAAAGTGTTTAGTCTAGTCTGGATCTCGGGACTATATCTGCATATTTTCAGTGCAACAAATAAACAAAGCAGACTTATGTAATGTAACTGGACTTAACACAAATGGAAGAAAAACACATTCAAAGCTGCACTATGGAGATTCTGAGAAAACGTAATAAAAAGTATTGAAGTAATGATTCATGCGTTATTATTAGCCATAGTTCAAAGGGTATGTTTTCATATACAGGTGTGGACCAGTGAATAAAAAGAAGTTACACCCATATAACCATAAAAAACTACTTCAGAACCTCTTTATTTGCTTAAAGGTGCACTGTGTAACTTTATGGGAGTCCGTCACCTGCTTGTTTCTATGGAGATGTCATTGCTCTGCCTGGAATGTTCCACAGTGTGACATTAAGCAGCTCTACTTTACATTTAGTCAAATACAGGTGGTTTTATAGCTCAAAAATACTTAGAAAAAACAGGGATTCTGACTGTGAGCGGGGTCGTCTCTCCACAGATCTGACCTGTAACTCGGTCTGGTTTGGTCTCTATAATGATAGGAAGGTTTAATGCCATACTGTGAAACATTTCAGATAAAGCAGTAACTTCTTCATGGAAATAAGCATTTGAAGGACCCTCCACCAGAAAAGTTACACAATGCACCTTTAAAAAAATTATACTTATATCATAATTATTTGTGTATTTATCAGTCTGAAATATTAAAATTACTGTACCTGATTTTACTGTTTTAAAAACGTGTAAAAGTTCCTAACTATTCACAACAATGGGTTTATAAGTGTTTTTCACAACTTTCAGAGGCCAGATCATCATGGCAAAGCTAAACAACTAGCATGCTAAAGGTATACTTCCTGTTTCATGAAGCAATAAAACACTGTATAATTAGACTTCCAATTGAACACTTGTGATTGAACCACCTACAGTATGTCTATGTGTATATATATCCTTGAATTAACTACTGCCTGTTTTTTTATTGTTTTTTATAATATGCTTTTTTTTTTTTTTTTTTTAAACGAACATAGCATTTTCTTTTTCTATTTTTTTTTTTTTTTTTGTCTACGTAATTTCTCAGTCATCCATGTAGGATCCATAGCAAAAGAAAAAGTCAATTCTTTACATGAAGACATTTCGCAGCTCATCCAACAATGCAAAAAACAAAATCTAGCCAAGTTAAAATGACTTGAAATGAGAAAGTGTTACCATAATTTGAGTAAATTTCACTTGACAAGTCAAATGAGCTGCCAGTGGAAAAATACTTTTTTGTAATTAAAATATGAAAATACATCTTATCACACAGTAAGAAAAACAACAACTTTTTGCACTTAAAATAAGAAACAAAATCGAATGTTGCTCGAATTAAGAAAAAACACTTATTCCACTGGCAGATCATTTCACTTGTCATGTTGATTCTACTCAAATAAAGTAAAATATTCTTAATTTAAGTCATTTTAACTTACATAGATATTGTTTTTTCCATTAAAGCAGCTACTTCTTTTGTCCAGTTTGACAGAATTTAGTATTTCTTTTGTTATAGCATTTCCAAAAAGTGATAAATGTGTTAGCCGTTAATACACCACTGAAGTAAAATAGCCCCTCCTTAAAGGTGCACTCTGCGACCTTTCTGCTGGACGGTTGTCTGCTCATCTCCATGGAAACGATCAGGCTGAAATGTCCCATAGTATTAAACATCTTTCTCCATGGAGTCAAGCAGGCGACGCTACTAGGGCAAGTGGCAGGTCAGATCTGTGGATAAGTGGCCCTACTGTCAGTCAGAATGCGTTTTTCAAGATAATAAAATCCCCTGTAATTGAATAAATGCAAGTAATATACATTTAACACAAAAATAATAATAAGAAGAAACCCGATTTTGATTCTTCATGTGTTTAGTTGAAGAATTGACAATAAACTTTTTTTAATGTAACTTTTAATGCAAAACTGTGGAACATTTTAGGTAAAGATGAATGAAGAAGTTACAAACCTTGAAAATACGACGCTCTTTGTGTTCCAGGAGCATCTGTAAGGAGGACCCCGGTAACCTGAACGCGTGGGCGAACCTGGGGTACGTGTATGACCGTCTGGGGCGCGAGCTGGAGGCGGGGGAGTGCGTGGAGCAGGTGTCCTCCCTTATGGGGCTGGGCGGAGGAGAGCTGAGCCAGGCCGAGTCCAGGCTCCTGGCAGCTCGGTGTCTGGCAGAACAGGCGTACGTTTACCCCTACGACGTGGAGCTGGAGAACGAAGAGGAGCTCAGGGAGAGGCTGACCTCAGCCCTCGCGCTGTACAACCGGGCGCTGGACTACGGGGGGCAGCTGGTGAGATACGGGGGAATGGGGATTAGATGGTTCAGTGTTTCAACAATTTGGAGCATTTTATTTTCCTTTTTCATAAATTGTGTGAAGAGTTTTAAGTTTATTACTCTGAATCACTTAAAAGGGCTATTATTAGTGTGTATTGACATCTGCACTGCTGCTACTTCAGTGACTATTCCTGCGTTTATACTGCAATTCCCAATAATCATTTGCAATAATGGTTCACAAGCACATCTTTAATCTGAAGCATTACTTAAATGTCCTAATTTAAGTCATGTTTTATGTTGTTACGTCACCAAACACGTACCTGGAGTTGTGTTTTGTTTTATTCACACAAGTCAGAAGTTACATTTTACCTTTAGTTTAATAAAGATGGGCAATTCCAGGGCTGAAACTTTCCAATTAATTGTACACTGCAAAAAAGGCCTATCAAAAAATTAAAACATACCAATTTTGGGGTAAAAATTCCCTATTTTAAGTGAAATTATCTGCCAGTGCAGTAAGAAATTTTCACTTACCAAGTTTTCTTAAAACAAGATGAAATACGAATCTTGTTCTAAGCAGAAAACACTAGTTTCAAGTATTTATGGCAAAATTTTTCACCTTATTGGTTTGGGAAGGAACTTAAAGAGGCTCAACCTGGCTTGATTTAATATAAAAAGTGCTTAGAATAAGTTGTAATATCTAGATAAGATAAATCAGGATGGAATATCTTGAAACAAGTAAAACAAAATCATCTTATTAAGTAAAAAAAATCTTAAAATTGGTCTTTTAAGATGAATCTTCTTAATTCAAGTCAGTTTAACTATGCTAGAAAATCCTTTTTTGTAGTGTAGTGTAGGTGTATGGAGTACAAAAACACAGTGGAGCACTTCCTGTGTTAACATGACATCTCAAGGAACAATTTAGTGTTTGAGAGAAGAACTCAGTCTAAGTATGCAGGATTTGTGGGTTAAACATGTGTGAATGAAACAAAACACAACTCCAGGTATGTTTGTGATGAGGAAACAACATTATAACATAAATAAATCAGAAAATAACGTAATATGGAACTTTTAACTCTGTCTAAATGTTTAATTAGAAGGTTTTGTTATTTAAAAATAGGAGAAGACAAGTACAAACTATGGCACATTCTTACACCTGGCGAAACAAAAGCTCCTCTCAACCCAAAGCTGTGTATATAATGTGGACGGATGTGGGCCTGGAGAGGGTGTGAATGAATGAATGAATGACTAATGCACACTTCTCATAGGTGAGGTGCTGAGAAACCTGGGTGTGAATGAGGATACAGAATTTTATGATTGTCCCGTCATTATAAAAACATTTTCTTCTTTCTGTATGTTTGATTTTGTGAACTATAACATCAGCCTGCCCACTAGTGCTACAGCCTGGTACAATGAGATCTCTAAACAGTGGCGGAGCTGACAATTTTGGGGCGAACTTGAGTTGGGGTCCTCATTATAATGCACTGTTTGTTTGGTGGGGGTTGGATTTTTTAAAGTACTTTATTGTCTGTTTTCTCCTATTTTTTCTTGAGACACACACGGGGTAGATTGGAAACTTCTACTACTACTACTACTATTCTGATGGTGTTTTCATTTCTAAAAGTAAAAGAAAATCAAATTGCTCTGAAGTCTCGGCCGTTAGTGGCTCTGAGGGGCAATTGTTTGGGGACTCTAGGTTTGGAAGCCTAAGATTAGCGCCTACTGCTGCCTAATGGTAGAGCCGCCTCTGTCTCTAAAGGTGCATTGTGTAACTTTTCTGGTGGAGGGTGTGCCAAATACTCTTTTCCAAGGACATGTTATTGCTTTATTTGAAATGTTTCACAGTATGGTATTAAAACTTTCTATCTTTATGGAGAACAGACCATGATACAGGTCAGATCTGTGGAAAGGCGACCCTGCTTACAGTCAGAATGCCTGTTTTTCTAGCTATTTTTCAGCTATAAAACCACCTGTAATTGAATAAATGTAGAGCTGTTTAATGTCATATTATGGAACATTTCAGGCAGAGCAATGACATCTCCATGGAGAAAAGCCTTTGACAGACCCTCCAGGAGAAAAGTTACACAGTGCACTTTTAAGTTCAATGTGTACCATATATTTTCATGGTCTGGGTGGTCCTGAGACTTATACTCAGGTGCGACTTATATATATTAAAATATATAATTCCACATGTTTGTTATTTTCACCCTGACAGCCACAAGGGGGCGGTCTAGGCTTGTGTGCCAGTATCTGCTACTCCTGTTAATCCTGTACCACAGAAAATAAAAAGTTTAAACATCAACGTATAAAGACAACTGAGAAAGACTGAACGCAAATGCCCCCCAAAAAGAAAATCAGAAGAAAATCAAAAAGAAAAGAAGCGAAATATGCATCTGAAAATGGTGATCGAGCAGCAGAAAGAAAATTTGGAGTGAACGAGTAACTTGTGAGGGACTACGGAAAAGCGGAGGATACTCGAACTGCAATGAAGAAAACAAAAAAAAGCGACCACCTCTTTCAGAGCAGTCAACAATGCTCCAAAAACTGGCAACAGACTTCCATACCGAGGATGATAGTTTGAAGTGTTGAAATGTCTGTTCTTGGTCTTTGATTTAATAAAATAAAATTACCCTCCAAAAATGCAACTTAGAGTCCAGTGCGACTTATATATGTTTTTTCTTCTTCATTATGTATTTTTGGCTGGTGCGACTTATACTCCGGTGTGACTTATAATCCGGAAAATACGGTATTATACTCTGTCCCTGTCTCATTAAATAAATATATTAAACTAAACTAAGATATACATAGGTTAAAGGTTAAGGTGCGCTTTATTATCCCTGAAGGGTAACTTGTCCTCTGTATTAGATTTTTCCTTCAATTCTGCAGTGGTCTAACAGATTTTTATGCTTTTGTAGCTTCCGATGGAGGAAAAGAGAAGCTGGTATTTCAAAATGGCTCTGATCTACATAAGGTACAGCAGATAAAGTCAAACACCTCTTTCTGCGTGAAGGGTTTTCTGCTCACCTGCCCTTTTCTGTCCTTTTCTGTCCTTTTCTGTCCTTTTCTGTCCTTTTCTGTCCTTTTCTGTCCTTTTCTGTCCTTTTCTGTCCTTTTCTGTCTTCAGGCTGGACGATATTGTAAAGACCAAAGTGGACTCAGAGTACTCCAGACTGTCCCATTACAACAAAGGACTGAAACTTCTGAAAGAGACACTGGAATCTGAGAGACCACAACACAAAGGTATTTATAGTTTGGGTTCAGTTGATATCACAATATTCTCAAATCTCAAAAAACAGAGCCGAAGGACAAGTCAGAACTTACTCTTTTGTTGTTGCTTCCTCAATAACAGACCTGGAGATGTGTTTTGTTTCATTCACACATGTTGGAGTAATCCTGCATTATTGGGATAGCTAAAGGCTCCACCTTGTGATGTCATGAAGTGGTAGTTTTCAAGTTGACAGCCACCTTTTACCTTTTTACCATGTAGTAGAAATGAGAACTTCCGGGGAAATTATCCAAGTGATTCTAGTGAAGGTGTGTTGACTCAGTTTGTACACACTGTTGAAGTAAAGACAAAGAATTTATTTCTCGCAAGAAATAAGGTCCAGCAGAACATTCGACAGCACGTCCCCTAGACGTTAGACCCTGAACGATACAAGCATAAAGTTTATATAGGTTGTGATGACCAGAGGATGTACATTTCAAAGTGAGGAGGCGACGACTCGTACTGAAGTGTGACCAGCTGTGTTTTTGTTGCTCTTCCTGAAGCATTTTTTATTCATTTTTTATTTTTATTTTGGGCAATTAAGTAGTTTACATTCTTTTACAATGGAACATATAACTTTCGTGAAATCATGATAGAAATAACAAAAACAACAACACAATATTTTGCCCAAAAAGGAGTGGGAAGAAGAGAATTTATTTTATTTAATCTCACCCCCCTCTTCTAATCTAATGCAATGAGCTTCTTTTTCATTTTTTAGACATTTTACATTAACTATAGGAACTATTTACAAGGATGATGTTGCATGAAGAGTTAAAACAAAACAAGGTGTGACACATTTCAAAGGAGCATTTACATTGAAGGGTCTTTTTTAACCTAATTAACCAACCAAATGACTTTTAGTTACAAGACCAAAGATTTCTTAAAAATAAAACAATCCCACAATGTTTGAATTTCCTTTAGAGCTTTAGAGGTGTATGGAGTTTAAAAACACAGTGGAGCACTTCCTGTATTACCACATGACATCATAAGGTGGAACAGAGTGTTTTCTGTTTGTGACGAGGAAACAACATCATAACATAGATCAGAAAATAGCGTAATATGGCCCTTTAACTGTCAGACTGTAGATTTGTTGACTTGGTTTATGGTTCATTTTTGCTGTAATTACTGGAACTACCCACAATGAAATAAAAGCCCAAAGTTCAACGTCTTATCTATTAGCTCAAATAATCAAAACTGAAATCATTTTCTTCTCAGTAGTAGATCCATTCCCTAACAAACAATGATAAGGTTCAGTATTTGTAGATTTCTATTTTGGACATTTCTTTCAAAAAACAGTAAATCTCCTGTAGATAAACAATACACAGGCCCTTGCAAACTACCTGAGATTATGACATCAAACTCTACGTGAACACCGCCTATTCACACACAATATAGAGGACAATAAAACAGTGAAAAGGGAACGATTTGGAAGATCTGATTAGTTGCTTTTGGCCAAGTTTTCTAAATTCTCCGTGAAAATGAGAAAATTCCAGAGAGAACGCTCATTTGATCCACTATAAACTCTTGTTGTAAAGCTTCTATCTGCAAATATGTGTCTAAATATCTAAATTATATTTGAAAATAATAACTACATTCTACTTTTTGTTGTCCTCACAGAAATATTGACTATATTTTTTGTAACAATTTGTAATGCTTTCTTAAAAAAACATGTAAGTGTGCACATTTTATTTTGTATTTATTTATCTTTATTTAATGAGACTCATAAGATAATCATTACAAATAATAGACCTATTAAAATATGAAAACAGGTGTAATTATGACTATAAATAACGCCAGATAATAAAAATACAACCGTGACACCAGTGTAACTAGTTTTACTTCTCTCTGAAACGTTTTCCATTTGTGAGAAGCAAAATACACATGCAGGAAAGCCAGTTGCTATAGGCCCACGTAAATGCTTCCAAGGTCTGTATGGATTTTCCATTAATCGTACTTCACGTAGTTTCTCTCACAGATCGATAAACTCTATGAATGTTTAAATGAGCTGTCTCCTTTCCTTCAGCTATCGCCTGGTGTCACATCGGCGTCATGTTGGACAGAAAAAACGAGTTTGTGACTGTGCCCATGTCTGTGCACGACTGTGGATACTCCGCCACTGACCCGCTCAGCTGTTACGCCACGGTCAGTTACACAGGGGTATTATCAAACAGGAAAATATAATAGTAATGACTGACGTTACAATACTGAACTAAACTGATATACAGCTCTGGAAAAAAATAAGAGACCACTGCAAAATGATCAGTTTCTCTGATTTTACTACTTATAGGTTTGTGTTTGAGGAAAAGGAACATTTTTGTTTCATTCTATAAACTACTGACAACATTAGTCCCAATTTTCGAATAAAAATATTGTCATGTAGAGCATTTATTTATGTTATTTATTTATTGTTTATTTGATAGGGACAGATACAATAAACATAGATCATTGTCAAAATAATCGGATGCAGGGATCACAGTGTTTATAGACACTTGTCCCTAGCAGGACTTTTAACAGTCAAGTAAAATGAAAAGTTGAAAATTAACAGTAAATACAATAAAATGTCCAGAGACTAGTTAACACTAATAAAAGTTTGTGAGGTATAAATACACACATACTCAGGCTCACACCTATGCACACCTCACATACACACACACACACACACACACACACCTATACACATACACACATACACACACGCACACACACACACACTCACACACACACAAACTTCATTTCAAATGACATGGTTGCACTGCTGTTGGTCTAGGAGCCAGGATTTGGTTTGTTTTTTAAAGATGAACAGTTTAGTTATTGTCTTTATGTTAGCAGAGAGAGAGTTCCACAATTTGGCACAAATCGCTGCTCTTGTTACTCTGGACAAACGTCACAAATTTACAAAGTGGCTGAGGTGCAAGTCCAGTCAAACATCAAAAAAAAAAAACTTTAAATGGTTAAAATGAACAAAATGAATAAAGTTTAAGATTTTATGTTTTCTTAAAATGTAACAATGATGGAACTGAATGGGCTTTTTTTATCTAAAATGTATTTATTTACAGAAAATGACAAATAGTCAAAATAACAAAAAAGATTAAATGTTTTCAGCCCTCAAATAATGCAAAGAAAACAAGATCATATTCATTTTAAAACAATACAAGACTAATTTTTTTTTTATTCAGGAAAATTTGGTGGAATAACCCTGATTTTTCCCTCCTTAAATCAGATTTGGTTCAGGTGATCACCTCATCAGTGCCTCATGAAGCAGACTGAGGTGTGTTTGTGTTGAAATTCATCACGCTGATAAACAAATGCTGATTTCAGAAAAAAAAATGCAGTGGTCTCTTCTTTTTGTTTCTTATTTTTTCCAGAGCTGTGTAGTAGATATATATATATATATATATATATATATATATATATATATATATATATATGTATGTACCCAAGTGTGAGGCTAGGGGGCAGGCTTACACATGACAAAAAAAGACTGGGAACCATTAGTGTAGTATTTAAATGGTTTGGGTTTGCCTCCCTTATTACAGAACAAATAAAAGTGGCCATACCGTCATGTCATTTATATAATTATGCCTTTATTTACTGTAGATAATCATGTCTTTCTCTTTGTTATTATAATATATTGTGATGTGTGAGCTTCTGTGTTCAAGTAATTTCCCTTGTGGATCAATAAAGTTAATAAAGTCCAAGTCTAAATCAATCAGTACTTGGATGGAAGACTGCTGGGAATATCAGACACCACTGTGGGGTGCCAGTGTCTTTGTGTCCTTAGGCAAGGCACTTCACCCACATTGCACTACAAAAAAGGATTTTCTAGCATAGTTAAACGACTTAAATTAAGCAGATTCATCTTAAAAGACCAATTTTAAGATTTTTTTACTTAATAAGATGAGATTTTTTTTACTTCGAGATATTCCATCCTGATATATCTTATTTAGATATTACAACTTATTCTAAGCATGTTTTATATTAAATCAAGCCAGGTTAAGCCTCTTTAACTTCTTTCTCAAACCAATAAGGTGAAAAATCTTGCCATAAACACTTGAAGCTAGTGTTTTCTGCTTAGAAGAAGATTCGTATTTCATCTTGTTTTAAGAAAACTTGGTAAGTGAAAATTTCTTACTGCACTGGCAGATAATTTCACTTAAAATAGGGCATTTTTACCTCAATTTTTTTTCTTCTTATTTTTTGATAGGCTTTTTTGCAGTGTGCCTAATATAACAGTATAAAAGTGGTGTGTGTGTGTGAGTGTTGTGGTCGGAGGGGCCGATGGTGCAGATTGGCAGCCTCGCTTCAGTCAGTCTGGCCCAGAGCAGCTGTGGATACAATAGCATCTTACCAACACCAGTGTAAAGAGAATGAATAATGCTGCAAAGCTCCTTGGGTATTATGAAAGGCGCTGTATAAATCCATTGAGTAAAACTAAAATACAAAATTGCACGATTGAATGGATGAGTAATTGACCTAGAGTCCTGTTCTGTTAGCGTGAAGTTGAATGGTTCTCTTGTCTTGGTAATCACAGGAGCTAGTAAAGCCTGTTAGACTAGTGCACGTCTCTGGGTCTGTGTTTCAAAAAGGGAGTGGGATTATCCTGCAGATCAATATATCTTAAGGGTTTAAACCAAAAACATCCACCAAGTTATGTTGTTATTTCACTGTCATAAGTTAAAGCATTTAAAAAAAAAATGTTTTCTGCTTTATCCCAATGAACTCCACCCAGCTAATGTCTGCTTTTTCTTCAAGATTTATCTATCTATCTGTATATCTGTCTATTTTTTCCTTTTTTATTAAATGAAAAAACACTAGTAGCATAAACAAAAGGAACAGGAAGATAAATTTTATAAACCCTTTTTATAGTCAGATAAAGTTAAATATGAAACACAATTGAGGTATTCACTGTTTTAGCAACACAAACAGCAGCAGTACACACCCTTTAATGTGATGTTAATGAGTTGTATGTTTGTGTGCGATTGTGAACAGGCGATAAACGTGGCCAGTGACGACGCCTCCATCCTGAACACGCTGGCCAAACTGGTGTTCCTTCTGGGCAAACACGAGATGGCCACAGGGATCTGTAACATGGCTCTGAACGTGCTGCCCGACCCCGAGCTCAACTGGCAGGCCTACTGTACCCGCGCCAAGGTATACGCCAACCCCAACGCTATAAACACAGAGAAACAGAGACATGAGGGGAACTGACAGCTCTGAATGGATCATGTCACGTGGCATAGATGAAGTGAAGAGGAGAAGATGGATAGGCTGAGGTGGTTAGTGGTTCATTTGTAGTTTTCACTGCAAAAAAGCCTATCAAAAATAAGGAAAAAAATACAAATTTTGAGGTAAAATGCCCTATTTTAAGTGAAATTATCTGCCAGTGCAGAAACTTTCACTTACCAAGTTTTCTTAAAACAAAATGAAATACAAATCTTGTTCTAAACAGAAAACACTAGTTTCAAGTATTTATGGCAAGATTTTTCACCTTATTGGTTTGAGAAGGAAGTTCAAGAGGCTTAACCTGGTTTGATTTAATATAAAAACTGCTTAAAATAAGTTGTAATATGTTGATAAGATAAATCAGGATGGAATATCTTGAAACAAGTAAAAAAAAATCATCTTATTAAGTAAAAAAAAAAATCTTAAAATTGGTCTTTTAAGATGAATCTGCTTAATTAAAGTCAGTTTAACTATGCTAGAAAATCCTTTTTTGTAGTGTTGGGAGTTGACAGGGGGAAAAAAACAATATCTAGGTAAGTTAAAATTACTTAAATTAAGAACATTTTACTTTATTTGGGTAGATTCATCCTGACAAGTATAATTATCTGCCAGTGGAATAGGTGTTTTTTCCTTAATTCAAGCAACATCTTATTTTAAGTGTAAACAGTTGTAGTTTTTCTTATTTTAAGTTTAGCAAGACATGTTTTCATATTTTAAGTACAAAAATCTTACTGCACTGGCAGATAATTTTACTTGTCAAGTTAAATTTACTCAAATCATCATAAAACTTTCTTAATCCAAGTCATTTTAGCTTGACTAGATTTGAGGGTCTTATGGGACCAGAACTGGAACCTCTGCCTATTAATTAATATTACAGGGGGCCCATGTGAGTCTTGTTGCCCCATTCCCCCAAATTTCTGTTGTCGGATTTGTTTGTAGCATCAACGAAAATAGGTAGAAAAGAAAAGGTTTCAGTTTTCAAATCACTTCTGAATTCAAGACATTTCACGCTATTTTCTATTGAATGAAAGTGTTGTGAGCATCCAGGATTTATTCACTGGGCTAATTCAGATTTGAGTCTCCGAAGGGAACTACAATTTATTTATAGCAAGGGCTTGAGAAATGTTCAGTTCACACCCAAGACAGCCGGGTTAGATTGAATGTTTGATAAGTTAAAACGCAGTTATATGGTGCTGTGCTAAAGACACGTACACAGTATCCAAGCCATCTAAGTATATGTATTATAAATGATAATGTTATTTAATCAAATCTCATATTGTTTTTTGTGTGTTTTTATGCATTTGTACAAGATCACTGATGAGGACTTATACGACATACTGTATATATGGCAGTCACTTTTATCGAAATTGCAAAATATAAAATAAACAACCTATTAAAATTCAAATTAATTAAAAATAAAGAGTACATGATTATATTTATGGTGTTGTTTTAATGTTTATCATGCTTTAAAATTAGCATTAGACACAAACCTTCTCCCTTTCTAAACGCAGAAGTGCACCCCGCTCAAGTATGAATTTAATTTGTGTATTTTTTTAACATCTTGTCTTTATTAATTTTTTGCACGACACAGCAAAAACCCCATAGATGCGTAAGTGGACAGGAAGTAGAGACGCTAACAGTGTGGTTGCCAGGTGTCGTTGTGCACAGAGCCTTTTTTAATATCTACCGTTTAATATCCTCTGTTTTCACCATTTCGCTGTTAGATTCATGTGATCCAGTACATGAGAGACCTGGAGAGAGCCAAGATGGGAGAAGGAGGACTCCCGGACCGACAGAACCTGACTGCAGCGCGTAAAGACCTGGACAAAGTGCTGAGTGTGCGCCCCTGTCTGAGGACCCACCTGGAGATGGCACAGGTACAAGATTGGACCATACCTGAAAATAATTACAACAGATATAAATAGAAAACTCTTAAGAATACAAATCATGCAAGTATGTGTATGTCTAAATGAAGTGTTTTCCTTTGCTCTGAGCGGGTTTGCATCTCCACAAACCTGACTTGTATTTGGTGAGGCTATAATCTTCCACCGTATGGGATAAAACTAATCTATCTCCATGGGCAATGTTCCAAAGAATCGTTTTAATCACAAAAGAAATATTGCACTAATGTTTTTTATGCAGATTAATCACACAATTTATTATGAATGCACATGCTCCTCTATCGAAAGAGTGATGGTGACCTGAAAGGCGGTGCAGGTTATTAGGTCAGTGATCAGGTCTGTCCATACGCGACTTTGGATAAAACTAAGGTAGTTTGCAGATATTGCAGCGATGAACTCTCTTTCCACAGAAGCACAAGTTTAAAATACCATCTTAAAGCAAAACACGTGTTTGATTCAGCGGCAGCAACGACGCTACGTGTACCAACAACAAGCTGAGGACGACAAACCTGCGGCAATGTTGTCAACAAAACTACCAGTGATAGAAAGTTGTCAATAATACAACTTTTTGACAATAAATTGCATTTTTGTTCAAATATTTTGGTCTTTTTTTGAAGAATAATTAACTGCGATTAACTAAAGTCTGATTAATCTGATTTTTTTTTTTTAATTATTGTTTGACAGCACTAGTTTTGGTTGAATCATGTAGGCGCCAACTCCAGAAAGTTGCATGGTGTTGCTTTAAAGGTGCACTATGTAACTTTTTTGGTTTGAGAGCTGGTTGGTCACCTGCTTGTTTCTATGGATATGTCATTGCTCTGTCTGGAATGTTCCACAGTAGGACATTAAACAGCTCTACATTACATTTATTCAATTACAGGTGTTGTTAAGGCTCAAAAATACCTAGAAAAACAAGCATTCTGTCCGTGAGCGGGGTCGCCTCTCCGCAGATCTGACCTGTAACTTGGTCTGGTTTGGTCTCCATGAAGATAGAAAGGTTTAATGCCACACTGTGAAACATCTCAGAAAAAGCAATAACATTTTCCATGGAGAAAAGCATTTGACGGATCCTCCACCAAGAAAATTTACACAATGCACCTTTAAATATGTAACTGTAACCAACTTATTATAACCAGTAGTATCTTGTCTTGACAGGTGTACTACTACATGGGAGTGGACGCATTACGGGAGAGCCTCCTGGTCGATGAAGCCGCTGTGAATAACGCACTGGTCAGTCTGTCCCAGGCTTTACAGTTTGAACACGCTGACTCTCTACCAGACCTCCACATCCTCAGGGGGCGCTGTCTGCTTCTAAAGGGAGAGGAGCAGAACGCCGTGGACTGCTTCAAATGCGCTTTAGAACTAGAACGCCCAGGAAGCTTGGACACCACTGCTCTACACTGCCTCCTACAGGCTCTGCTGGTGCTTTTCATGCAGTCGGGGCAGGAGCACAGCCAAGAGCCCTGTTCAGCCATCGCGCAGCTGGAAACATGGGTGAAGAAGGCGGAGGAGAGGTACCCCAAAGACGTGGTGAAGGCGGAGTTAAAGATGCTGTACCGGACTCAGCCAGAGGAGGTGGCAGAGCTGGCACGAGCGCTGATCCACACGGGGAGACTGGGGCTGGTGAGGAGGCTGCTGGAGACTGTGCTGCCCAAACAGAAACCAAAGAGGAAACCAGTGCTCAGAACATACTCTCTGACGTAAAGGTGGATCTACAGGAATAAAGGTGCACTACGGAGCTTTTCAGGTGTAGACACTTGCGTTCCTGCATGGTGGTGTCATTGCTTTAGTTTGGTGAATTATTCCACAGTATTCCATTAAATGTACTAGGTCCTATGGTCTGTTTTCGCCTTGCCTCCACGCCCGGTTCTTTTTAAGACCCTGTGGCACGTAACAGTATCTCTCTCTATGTGGACAAACAGATGACTCCACCAGGCCAAGTTACAGGTCAGATCTGTGGAGAGGCGACCCGGCTCACAATAAGAATGCATGTTTTTCAAGATATTTTTTTCTTGGCGATAAACCACCTGTGATTGCAACAATGTGAGATCAGTTCAATCTCAAACAGCAGAACGTACAATGCAAAGCAATAACATCTCCATGGCGACAAGCAGGTGGCAGACCCCCATCAGAAAAGTTCCATAGTGGACTTGTAAAACTGATGATGCAGTATTTGAGCTTTCAAATCTTTTACCTCAAGCAGCCACCTTCCACTATGTGTGAGTTTAATACAAAGCCCTGACTCCACAGTGTGTGACATTTGATTTTTGTTATTGGATGTATGTGTAAAAAGGAAATAAGAATAAGAAATTGCATAATATTCCCTATATATTCATTTTCTAGTCCTGTTTGGAATTGGACATTTGCGACAAGATGATACTCTTATTATCTGAAATACTGTTCATCCGATGTTGTGTTTGTTACTAATATATGGCGTGTGTGTGTTTTTAAAATTATTTTTTGTGCTTAAACACTGACTACCATCAGAGTATTGTTCTGTTTAGCCAAAGCATGTAGGCTACGCTATTTAATATACTGTCTATGAATTACTTACTTTACTTTTACTTCTCAATTAAAAAACAAATGATTTTGGACATTCTTTGTTCATAGTTTCCATTTATTTTTTGTCATAAATAACAGACTTGACAAAAGTAGTCTGACTCTTGCTGATGCTTTGAAGTCTTGAAAAATGCACAGATGATTTCATGAGGGAAAGGTTAGTGAAATGATTTTGCACAAACTTTTAACATTAACATCAAACTTTACTGGAATAATAAATTGACCCCTGAGCTTTCCTGTGTTGTGATGCTCTATAATACTGTATATGTAAGATGGGGGTCACTCAGTCAGTCCAAAGTCAACAGAAAAATGGATTATGCTAAATGCAAAAATACAAGCTTTAAAGGGCCCATATTATTCTATTTTCTTAAGCTATAATATTGTTTCCAGATTTTTTAAATGTATTTTATTTGTTTAATTGGGACGGTGCACATTAATGAACAGACATAATAAGACATATGAATGTAAACATAACCTAAAATACTCTAGTCCCAAAGGCAGGGGTCACACAGGGGTCACAGTAGATGACAAATTAACAATAGAAATTTACATTTAACATTAGGTCAAAACTTTCCACAACATACACATACAGTATATGCATCACTGCACCGTTCACTCACTCATAAGATTCACTTTCCATATTCACAATCCTTGTTCTCTATACAACATTCAATCACCAGGCAATAACATACTGTATTAAAAAAAAGAAAAAAAACACTAATTTGTGCAACTTTGGGCTGACTAGAGCCAGGTTTTCAACTGTGTTTTGAAAGAATGATGTGGGACATTCTCAGCACTGATGGGAGCTGCTCCACAGGTTCCTTCGCCTCAGGGGTATGACCAAGTCCCCTCAGGGGTATGACCAAGTCCCCTCAGGAGTATGACCAAGTCCCCTCAGGGGTATGACCAAGTCCCCTCAGGGGTATGACCAAGTCCCCACTGGTGGCGGCTCGTGTCGTCCTGTTCTCTTTGCATTTAATAAATTCTTTCAGCGGTGGAGGGGCGAGGGAGTGTAGAACCTTGTAATAGTGTTTTTTTGTCAAGTGTTTTTAGGGCCTTTTTGTAAAGTTTTGTAAACTTTCTATTGTCTTCAGGGTTGTGGGGCAAGCAAGAGACCAAGTAGCCATGCAATAATCAATATGAGAAATGCTCATAGAATAAAAGTACATTTTAGCAGCACTTACAGTTTCAGTTTCAGTACAGGTTTCAGATATGATGGAAATTATGAAGGTTGAATTTGACTATTTGTGTCACTTTTTTACATGGCTTTTGAAAGACAATGTTGGATCGAGTATTACTCTGAGGTATTTACATTCTGACACTAGGTCAAACTCTACTGCATTCAAAAAGACATTTGGCCTGGTCACATGGGTGATGAGACATACCTGGAGTTGTGTTTTGTTTCATTCACACAGGTTAAACTCAGTATATTTACTGAATAATACTGTAACACTGTGCAATTAACCCAATTACTACAAACTAATTGCTCCTTTGTTTACATCAGGGGTCCCCAACCTTTTTTCGTCTGGTGAGCTACCTTTACAAAAAAATCTTCTCCTTGCCAGTAAGGTACTTATTTTAGGTGAAATTAAGAGTAATTAAAAGAACCACGGCCTTAGATAGGAACAGTTAAAGGCCTATAAAACATACACCATTATTTATGGTGTATGTTTTATTTATTAGTGCAGAAAGTAAAGTTAGGCATGAAAATTCTACATTTACATTTGTGATAGTCATTCTACTCATCAACCTATAACTCCGGAGCTATAGGTTGAAGACCCCTTATCTGTGAAAAGTTTGTCACCTCTGCTCTATCAATGAACCACAATCCCAAACACACACTGCATCCTACAGGTGAAAAATACACGCGATCCTACACTGATTTACGCCCCGGGTGAGACCCCCTCCTGGCGCTCATTCTGTCCCCCACAAAATGCCCTGTCGCTGACCAAAACAATAACAAAGAAGAAGAATAGAAGTAGGTTTGAGTTGAAATGCCTGGGCCCCTCCTTGTTTGATGAGCCCGGATTGTTGCAGTAGCTGAGCAGGTTATGGTGGATACTTCCGAGATGTTTCCAGTCGCCATAAACAAAAACTCACCAGCCACTCCTCACTCAGAGCACAGCAGGATTTGAAGGGTGAAGACAGGACTAAGGTGAGCACTGCACAGACTTTTCTCCACAAAAATATAAAGGGTACTGAATATGAACTGTTTGCTTGCAGGTTTAAATATAAGTGCAAAAAAATGCATATTATTTTTTTTTAATTTGGTTAAGTTTAGTGTAAGTTTAGCTAGTAATGTGAAAAGGTTGGAAAATTAGTCCATAACTTCTCTATGGGGGCTCTATAAGGAATTCAATTAAAACAGAACATAAAGAGAGATGTCCATTATATGTTGAAACTGAACAGAAATATATAACTAAAATAAGATGAGCATTCACAAGTCAGATTGTGTTCTCAATTGTAATCTATATATATTCAATTTGGAGTCTGCTAATCCCAAAGGACAAGTTTAAAATAGAAATCAAAGATAACATGAGGATTTTGAACTTTCTATGTGGCATTACTGTATTAATAGTGTATTGATTTTCATATAATAGTAAAATGTTAGAGGTTTTCTCAACTGGTTTAGGTCAATGAATTGAATAGAAATCATGTCATTTTTAGGTTCAGTTACAGCTACTGCAGATTCAGTCCAGATTTCTGTTCGAATTTTTGTTTATTTTTTGAGCTATAATTGTTCAGACTCACTGAAGAAGGGTGTGGCACTAAAATAACATGTACAACACACTGATGCACAGATACTTGCAGCGTGCTTAAGTCATGAATCAGTCCGTGAATACATGGCAAAGTGCAAATAAGCCACATGCCCTTCCTAAAATGATCATTGTATTACATTTTTGACCAGTCTTGACAGCACAAAAATACTCAGTTAATTAATGTAATGTCATTAAAAATAAAAATGAATAAATGAAATAATATGTTTTGAACAACTGGCCCATATCCTGTTGTTTTAAGTGCAAAAATATACTACAATTTTATTATTACAAGATGATTTGGAGCCAGTAAAGGTCATTTAGGTTGGTGAAAACTGGCTTTTAAGTACTTTTAACTGAATTATCCCCACTGTGAAGATAAAATGTACTTCCATCTTAATATCATGCTTATTTTAGTGTAAATATTGTAGAAAAATGCCTATAGGAGGTCAGGAAATGATGTCTGTGCAGTGGCAGAGTGGTTAGCGTTAGTGGTTAGGATCTGGGCAAAGACGGATTATTCACAGTTTTAATAATTTACTATCAGCAAGTTCAACAAAAACTTTTTTTGATTTAGCGGTTTTGAAACCAGCGTTTGACTTAACCAGATACAGTAGCTTCATCGGGCCTTGTGTAGGTGACTGTGAGTAAGGGAGTAAATAAGTCTTGTTTACATTATCTTATCAGCTTTAATAGTTTATTTTTTCTTTTTGTTTGCTTGTCTTATCAGCTTTACAGCGAATACCAGAACCTGTGAAGTATGGCGCAACAGATGACCGAGTGGAACAGTGGCCTCTTCAACTGCTGTGACCGCATGAGCACCTGTAAGAAACAATAATAATATACAGAATAATAAAATATAAAACTCATCTCACGTGTCGTAATTAGGTCAGAATGTCAGGTGGAGGGTGGGGCTTGTGTCACAGAAACTCAAGACACAAATGTTTAGGATTCTCTCCACAAACTTTTCACGTCCTCGGGTAGATTTATTGCATTTGTGGGAAAAAAATCTCTTTTGCGTTTGTTTGAACATTGTGGCCATTTTTGTTTCGTGTGGATAGGCCGTGTAATTACAGAAATATTAAAAGTCCTATATTACGCTAAATTGACTTGTGTGAACTTTAAGTCGTGTTATCTGTTTTGTTTCATTCACACATGTTTGAATACACCTTTATTATTAGTCTGTCTACATCTCCAAAGCTCAAAACGCTCTGTTCCACCTTGTGATGTCATGAAGCGGTAGTTTTCAAGCTACCTTTTACTTTTTGTTCAGTAAGGGAGAACGTTCCAGGGTTTCTGGCGTGTTTTTGATGAGGAAACAACATTAAAACATACAGAAATTAGAATAATATGGACCCTTTAAGCATTAACCGAACAGGTCAACAAATGCACAATCTCACAGTTAATTCAAACACAGATTTTGGACCCGGACAGTTTCATAATGTCGTGGCGTTACTTGATTCATTCCCTGTAGTTACTCTAAGTCTCGTGTGCATCAGGTTGTTATGGCTTCTGGTGCTGTCCGTGCATGGCGTGCTCTGTGGCCGGGAGCTTTGGAGAGAACCGCTGCCTCCCTCTGTGTGACATTTTCAGCCCGGCCATCACCGCCTCCTGCGGTCTGCCCCTGTGTGTGCCCCCCGCTGCCCTGGCACTGAGGGTCGCTCTGAGACACAGATACGGCATCAAGGTACAAGGACACATGTAGTTTAGATACTGTGGTAAGAGGAGGGTTCATCATAGACTGTATAAAGAAGTGACTAAGGGAGTGCGATGTTACCCGCAGCGTTCAGCTCCAGTCAGATGAAGCTCACGTGCTCAGCAGGTATAGGAGCAAATGTGGAGCCAAGTTCCATATTAGGAACATTGATTTACAAACAAAATCATGAAATAAAAACACCAGGATTATGTGGAGTGAGCATAGACCGTATATATGAGTGGACATAGCTAACCCGTTAGCCGCCGCGTGCCAAACAGGAAGTGCTCCAGGAGGCTCTTCCGGCGGCTTCTCTTCCTTTTTCCCATTGACTTACATTGGGACCTTATTGCCCTTCTCTCTGTAACTCCTGCAGTGGCCTCGTCATTTTGGCCTTAAAATGTTCGTATTAACCTGCTTTACACGTTCCTGATTTTTTTTCCGCTATTTTGTCTGTCAAAAAAATCCTATTCATAACATAGAGCCTGGCTCCAGAGTCGCTCCTGTAACCGTGGCATCATGAGCCTCATTTGAGCGGTGCTGAACACTGTGGGTGACGTCACACTCACTTAGTCCACTCATATATATGCTCTATGGGAGTGAGTTAATATGAACATTTTAGACTAAAAGGAAGAGCATGACAATAGCAGTTAAAGGGAGAGGGGTGACTTTTTTATGCAAAATCAACTGGAGCCAGAGTCGATGGAGCTGGAAGCGTTCCCATGTTCACTTCCTATTTGGAACACAGCTGTCCAATGATATACATTATATACATGTTATATCTATGGTGTTTATACTCTGTGGTGAGAGTGAGACAGGGCGGTGGCTGGTGTTCATGAGCACATTCATGTGCTCAGGTAAATTCCAGTCGTCATAGTCATGGAGGAAACACCTTCAGAGTGGAACTCAAAACAGCCGTCATAAGTCATCACCTTTTCAGTTGGTCTTATGTTAAACAATGGAGAATAAAATGCAATCTTTTCTAAATGAGACTTTTGTTCTAGTTCTGGCTCAGTGTGTGTCCTGGTCCAGTACTCGTACAGTCCAGGGGCAGTCCAGGTCCACGCCTGGTCAGTGCCTGGTTCAGTCCTGCACGGGTCTAGTCCTGGTTTAGTCCTCACTCATACTTATTGCTGGTCAGCTATATCTGAAGTCACAGCTGCCCCATAGAAATGTGGCGATCATCATGTTTGCGCACTCGTCCTGTTATGATACGATGGGTTTGCCCTTTGCCCAAGGACACAACTACTCTCCATTTAGGGCAACACTCTACCACTTGAACTACGTGGACCTAAAATAAAACCAAACACTAGTCTCTAAACACACTGAACACATACTGACCTCATGTCCGTTTGTCCGTTTGTCCAGGGCTCTCTGTGTAAGGACATCTGCACCTCCTGCTTCTGTGAGTGGTGCTCTTACTGCCAGATGCACCGCGAGCTCAAATACCGAAAGAAACATCACGCCAACGTGGTCAACATGCAGCCAGGGCCCGGGGGTTTCGTCGCCAAGTAGACCCCCCATGACTCTGCTGAAGTGTACAGGCAAAGATATGATTACAGCACTATTGCATTAGTGAGTTCAAGACTATGACTAGAATGTCCACAGCAAGATAATGGATGAAGTGTATTGTAAACATGTGTGCATGTTTCTGTATGGACATGTAAAATGTGATTTCTAATGGCTGTATTTTATATCAATAGATTTCTTCTATTAGTAAACATTTTCCTTTTATTGATCATTATGAAATTTAATTAGAGATTGAATAAACTGATATGGACAGTAGTAGAGAAGTAGACCAGGCTGGACGAACAGGCCTACAGTACATACAGTAGCTTCATTGATTTTGTGACTTTGTTGAACTTTAATATTGATTATTGTTGATAATTCCTAACTAATTCATCCATGGAAGTGAATTATGTTTAATAATTAGTGCATGTGACCTAAATAATATTAAATTACTGTAAAAGTCTCCAAGTCTTTCCGTGCTTCTTTAACTCTTCTCTGTCAGTACTTTGTCAGTTACCATAATGACACAACGCACACATTAGCAAACACTGGCAAAAAAACCCCAAACTTTAAGATCATTTGAAAACAAAACATATAAATCTAAATGGATTAAGCAACACCAAGTTCCAACCAAGGCAGCCGTTTATGGTCAGATGGTAAAATAATAATAAAACTCAGATTAAGTTGTTTAATTTTTTTAATGTTTCTAGTGAAGGTGTATGGAGTTTTAAAGAGTTTAGACTGGAGCACTTCCTGTGTTGTGTTTCCAGTTCATAAAACAGTGTAATATGAACGTGAGGCCCAGAATCTCCAGAATTCACTGATTAATAATGATGTAATAATGGAGGCACTGGGGTTTAAGTAGTGACGATTAAACCTGTTACTTTTTTCACCAGCAGAGGGCGACAACACTACATAAATCGCGTGAAATTTTTAATTGATTATAGGAAGTTAAAATCCTCTTACACTAAATGAGTCGGGCTTGCAGATTTTAGTCCCAATTACAGCAGCACTACCTTACCTTTCACTGATGTAGTATGGTCTTTTAATAATATTTTCTTTCAAATGTAATGGGTAAAGTGACTGGACATTTTATGTATTGCACATGTAAGAGCACGGAGACTCGTATACGCCCATGGACGACTGAGGAACCTACCTGGACCGAGGGATTACACAGATATAAACCCACACTGAAAATAATTTTACCGTGGTATTGGAAGAAGTAGGCTACTGAATATGGAGTCAACTCCTTAGTTTCGAAATTGAGTTTGAAACTGAGCATCGTGACAACACTATCCTAGCCTACAGGAGACCCACTGTGACTCCTGTGAATTGTTTGATAGTCCTAACATTATAGCAACACCATGTAAATAGTCACTCCTCCTCCTCCTTCCTTCTGCCTGCAAGGACCAGACACCTAGACTACCCAGTCCCTGCAGGTGCACAGCTCAGCAACACCCTAAAGAGTAAGTGCTATTCAAAATATTAAGATAAGATAAGATAAGATAAGATAAGATTTTTTGTCTGAAAAGCGCTCTATAAATAAAGTTTGATTGATTGATTGAAAAAAATACATTTTGAGATTCATCTAAGGATTTTCCAGTAGATTATTTAAATAAATTTAAAAGTATTATCATAGGTTTACAGAAATACAGAAATTGTAGAAAATGTGCATAAAATATAAAGTATAAAGTATAAAGTATAATGACATACGTGTACAAAATATTTTTCAATCAAAATCTTTAAACTGATTTTAAGGACATCTGTGTCAAATAGGTTTTTTTTTTTTACTTTACTTTACTTACTTTTTTTTTAAATTTAATTTCATATTCTACTTAACTAGTTGGACTGACTTAGTGATTATAATGTTTAAATCCAGTTTTATCTTTGGGGTTAAAATCTCAATACATAAGATTATGAAAAAAAAAAAGTTAAAATAATCAAACTATTTTTAAATACATTTGTGGAAACTATGATGTCTGTAGGTGAGTTTCTATTTCAATTTCAAGCTTTGGTTGAAGTCAATGTGTGAAATAAGAACTAAAGTAAGAAGTCTTTGTTGCGGTGGGGCCGTTCTTTCTGTTTCCAGGTAAAAGCATAAGTTACAACAAAATGAAACTTAATGTTGAAGGGTGTTTTGCCTGCATTTGATTACAGAGTATCGTACACAAATCAGGACAGGGATATTTTCCTGATTTCACCTGCTTCTTAGAGTAAAAATCCTACTGTGGGCCATATGCAAATGTTGGAAAATGACATTTTCTACAATTAAAATCACTGTCAGTATAAAATCGCCACGTACTATGGTGTCATTGTGAAGAGGGGTTTCAGAATAATGAAAAATTAGGCCCGTTATTGATTTACAGTTTAAAACAAAATACTATGGGGAAAAAAATGCATGAAACAGGAAGCTGAAACACATGAAAAACAGAACAGAAAATCAGCTGAACAGGAAGTCAGACGACATACAATATATTCAGTCTGATGTCTATAAAATAAATCATATTCAGTCTGTAGAATAATAAGATCAACCTCTAAATAAGTCACTGACCAGGTGTAGGCAGAAGCTGAAGCTTTGTTAGTTTGTTAGTTAGTTAGTTAGTTAGTTAGTTAAACAGCTAGTTTCCATTTACAGTCCCTGAGGAACAATAATAAATTATACAATGCAATTTACACATTCATCGTGCCAACTCTTATCTCCAACTGCGGCACGTTAATGGATATTCATCTACAAAATTAATATGACATTAATGCAACGTTTTACTACATCATAATAAAACAAAAATCAACAATTATTCTAATTTTAACAAAATTCTTTTCACTGTCATTATTCTTTCAAATACTTTTCTCTGACTATTCTCTTAAAAGTTGCTTGTTTTATCTCATTGCAGCAGCTGTTGTGTTGAAACTCCTTAGATTATATTTACTTTCTCTCTCTGAACATTGCCTGCAGGAATTTCATTATGTTTGACTTTGTACATGAACTTAGCTGTGTACAAGTCGACCAAGTCATAGAACTTTCGAACATTTGATAAAATGTCTTGACACTGAGGCCCCGTTTACACATACGCACATATTTTTAAAAACCAATAATTCCCTCACTCCGTTTTCCAAAATAACATCGTGCACACACTGTTTTCAAAAAAGTTTCCGTTTAGATGAACCCACATAAATATGCCGTCGAGCGCCGTCATGACTACGCCAAGCCTCTAAATCATTTAAGTGATGACCACGACATCCTAAAATTTTCACGCCGCTCCTTCGGGACAAACGCTTCATTTTCAGAATTATCCCACAGACAGCGGTCGGCACAGGTCACACCCAAAAACGGCGACGTTGGCGGTGACAGAGACTGGGTCTTTGAGTCATAGGGAGAAGAGGAGAAGAGCCTCATTTGTCTCTTTATCGATATGATCCATCAGCTGGGCAAAGGCAAACACATGACAAGTGTTTGCAGCAGAAGTAAAGCGACTGCTGCTCTGATGCTTCCATGATCATCACCACAGAAAAACGTTAACACTGGTCACACTTTGGCGTCAACTGCCTAAAACGTTTATGTCACTTTACACGCAAATGTGAAACCGTAGTTTTCCAAAATCTCCACTTTAGTCGGAGTTTTTAGAAAGACTTGTTTTAAGAGGCAAATTCTCAGTTTGCACGTAAAAGATGGGTACAAATGAAGGAAAATTTCTCTGTTTTTAAAAATATCCATGTACATGTAAACGGGGCCTGAAACCCATGAACAGAAATGGAAAATCACCTGAACAGGAAGACACTGGATCTCATTGTCAAGCCATTTTAAATCAAACTGTTTATTACAGTGAAAAAGGAGACTGGACAAAAAACAATGAACAAAGCCCTAAACTGTGAGAGAAGGGTGCATGTGTTTGTAAATGACCTGGGCTCCATTACACATTTACATTTACATGCACCATTGAAATAAACAAATGTAGGCCGGGAGCCAGGTCCACTCCTCAGGATGTTTTTTGCTCCCTTTTTTCACTCTTATTCCCTGTTATCTTCTATCTGGGATCATCATGAGTTGATAGGGACCAACTCCAACTCAGCCCCATTTGGTCTGGGGGTCCGAAAAAACCCCTGTTAAAAAAAGCTATGGGCGGAATTATATAATTGTAAATATTAAGGTGCTGCGACTGCATAAATGGTCAGATAACCCTGAAACTTTGCATGGTGTGTCCTGACACATCGGGGAAACTAGAAAAATATTTTGGGGCTGGCTGCATTCTTACTGTCAAATATCACCCTCAACATACCCCAAAAGACAAAAAAATGTCTTTCCCCCTGACAAATTATCATCAAAAGTGATCATTATCAAGCATTTTATTACATGTATCAGTGCCTCAAATGTACATAAAAAAAACTTTTGCTTCTAAGCTTCAGTTTAAGCCCAAGATGACCTTTCTGTCTAGAGGAGAACAGCTGCTATAACCAAAGTTCTTCACTGTACCTCCAGTCGGCAGAAAACAGAACTTTCAAGCATTTCCATTTCATATGGGATTAAAAAAAATTTTTTCATATAAACAATATTTTAAAAGAGTTGACTTATGAGAGGCACTAAGTGTCTCTGGGACAGCATGAAAACTATGATGGGCTATGGCCCTTGCAAGTCCAGTCCTTCGGACATGAATGTGAGTGAAATGAACAAACACTTTGCTCGATTTGATGAACTTAACTTTGCACATGAGCATCAGAAATTGTTTTCAACACTTGCTGCAAATGGTACTGAATCATCGTGCCCTGAGATTAGTTTCAGTGTTCGTGATGTCCAACAGCAGTTTAGGTATCTGAAACCTAACAAGGCAGCAGGGCCAGATGGTGTTCATCCCCATGCCCTTAAAGCGTGTGCTGAGCAACTTGGATCTATTTTACATTTAATTTTTACACTTTCTTTATCAAGTGCTAAAATTCCTGCTATGTGGAAGACATCTTGTTTGGTGCCAATTCCCAAAAAGTCAAATGTAAGTGGCACCTTGTCTAATCTCAGACCTATTGCGCTGACCTCACACATTATGAAATGCTTTGAGAGACTGGTTTTAAGTCAGTTGAGGGAACAAGTGGCATTATTTCAGGACCCATTACAATTTGCTTACAGGAAAGGTGTGAGTGTCGATGATGCGTTATTGTATTTGCTCCACACAATGTATCAACACCTGGAAAAAATTGGTAGCTCTGTCCGTATTATGTTTTTTGATTTTTCTAGCGCTTTTAATACTATCCAACCACACTTTTTAGCTAATACATTAATGAGTTTTAATCTGCACAACACCACAGTTGCATGGGTTTTAGAATACCTTTTAACCCGTCCTCAGTATGTAAGACTTAACAAACACGGGAGCTCCCCAGGGCACAGTCTTATCGCCCTTTTTATTTACCTTGTACACAGCCGAATACAGGCAGAACTTTGATTCCTGTCATATGCAGAAATTTTCAGATGACACTGCTCTTTTGGGCCTCATCTCCAAGGATAATGACCTGGCGTATAGGAATGAAATCAACTCCTTTGTTAGCTGGGGCGACTCCCATTTTTTACTGCTTAATTTGGGCAAAACACAGGAATTAATTATTGATTTCAGAAAGAACAAAAAAGCCATTGTTCCTGTTGTCATTGAAGGGCAGTCTATTGAGATTGTTGACTTGGGAGTACATTTGGATAGTAAGCTGAACTGGAGGAGGAACAGTGATGCCGTTTTCAAAAAGACTCAGTCTAGACTGTTCTTCTTGAGGAAATTCCGATCTTTTGATGTGAGCAAAAGGCTCTTAAATGTGTTTTATCAGGGGATTGTGGCCAGTGTGTTGTTTTATGGTGTGTTGTGCTGGGGCGGGAGCATCACCACTGCTGACAAGAATCACATAAACAAGCTGATTAAGGAGGCTGGTGCAATAGTGGGGCTGAACCTGGACTCTGTGGACAGTGTTGTGGACAAAATGATGAGGACTAAACTTCAAACTGTCCTCTTTCTTACGGACCATCCTCTTCACAGCATTTTTAATTAACTTAAAAGCTCCTTTAGTGGGCGAATGGTGATGCCCCGATGTTCTACAGAACGCCTCAGAAATGTGTTTATTCCTGCAGCTGTGCACTTTTATAACAAGCACTTTATTTGAGACTGTGCAAATTTCAGAATCTGTACTTTATGACTAGGGAAGTTATAGCTGTTGCTGAGTCCTGTACGTTGTGCCCACTGTCTGTCTTTTATCTGTCTTTGTCCATGTGGGGATGAATAAAGCATCTATCTATCTATCTATCTATCTATCTATCTATCTATGTATCTATCTATCTATCTATCTATCTACTGCTATTCTATATGCAGTGAATTACATTAAGAGTGAATAATATTAAAACCTCTGTAGCAGCCGAAAATGTAATAATGGCCAATAATGTAATAACTTTATATTTTTTTATGTAATAAAGCCAATAATGTAATAACTTGCCAGTAATGTAAGAAAATGTAAGAAAATGTAAGAAAATGTCTGAAACAATAACGTAATAACCTGATGCCAATAATGTAGTAACATATTACATTATTGGTTAGTTATTACATTATTGGCTAGTTTAATTTAAAAAATCTTTCAAATGAAATAACTACAACCACTATTGTAATCATTTCTTCTATATCACTTAATCAAAGATGTATTTATTAAATTAAAAGTGTCACACTACATTAGAATGTATTGTTACTATTGTCTCTTTCAAGGAGCTGTTAAAAGAACTGGTCACAGACATTGAGGAATCATGATAATTTCAAATACTTTTATCACTGACAACAATAATCCAGCCTGAATATTCCCTTTCCCATATAAACTGCAGCCCTCATCTTATATTTTGTTGTCATTATTTGTATATTTTGTGTTTTGGCCTGTTGCGCCCTTCATCTATCTGACTTCGGCAGCCGAGCTAGTGACCTCTTGTCTGGTGGAGGGGATACTCTGCTCTGCAGTAATTCCAGTAGTCCCATTACTCTACTGTACAATCAAACTAAAGCAAAAGGCTTAATAAACTTCCATCTATTCACTGAAAAAGCAGCCCAAGAAAATGAAAAGAAAGAAAAATGTCCATCACTTGGACATCACTTGTATTTGTGATGCGCTTTGTACCTGTGTTAAGTCTGTGCATGAGTGTGTGTGTGTGCTTGCATGTGTGTGTGTGTGTGTGTGTGTGTGTGTGCATGTGCGTGCGTGTGTGTGTATGTGCATGTGCTTGCATGTGTGTGTGCGTGTGTGCATGTGCTTGTGTGTGCTTGTGTGTGTGTGTGCTTGTGTGTGTGTGTGTGTGTGTGTGTGTGGAAAGAAAGTGGCCTGTACATTCCTAAATGATGCAGGAGATGGCAGAGCAGTATTGCAGTATCTCATTCAGTCTCTTCTCATGTGTCCAGTACCTGTGATGTGTTAAATACAGGAGTAAATGACTCTACACTTTGAACTCTAAATAGAGGATAGAAAACAAGTAACTCAAGCATGTATGGCCGACATACTACACAACTATTTCATCAATCAACTAGCCACTGTTAAATTTGCCCTCCTTGTGCTGAAATTGAATTCATGTTTTGTTCAGGTCACCAAATGCTCAGTAGGAAAAACACAAGAAAAACTGGTTCAGACAGGACGGTTTGATTTATACCAGGATGTAACTTTAAATATAATATAATTAAATTAAATATAACATCTCTGTGTCAATATTGAGACAATAGCTAAGCTAGTCAAGTGATCAGTGGTGTAGTGGGTGTGGTACGCAGGGCTACGCCGTCCACCCACTTCTCCCAATGTGAGAGAGAAAAAAATAACAAATATAAAAAATAGCCGACAACTTAAATGTCAAACTGTCAAACAAAAAATCCTCTTCATAACATAGAACCTGGCTCCAAATTTGTGCCGCTTTTATCCGCAATCTCGTCCTTTCGGTCATTCCCCAGAGCTCATGACTATAGGGTTACTCATTTGTATGAATTTGGGTAGAAGTAGCTCATTTCGCCAGGCTTATATCTTCCAACAAAGAAGTATAAGAGAACTATATATAGTTCTATATATAAAAGAAAGAAATGACTGGAAACACCGAAATCTTCATATTAAATAACCTTAGACATATAATGTTTAAGGCTAATATCACAGGCTCCAGTGTGAATTTCCCATTATAATATAGCGATATTTTATTTATACAGCACCTTTGAAACAAAGTTATGTTTTCAACTCATGGAAACAAAATAAAATACAATGTATTGAAAATGATAACGATAAAATCAAATATTAAATCCAAACTATTCAATCATCAAATGTAGTTATTCTGCCGTGAATCCAACATGCACATGTCTATGTTTACGTGCTGGCCCAAACATACAATAAAACAATACACTTTTAAAATGTGACCTGTTTCTCCACTTCTGCCTCAGGAGCTCAAATCGACGGCATTTAAACTGGGACCGAGCTTGAGGTTGTGCACATGCACAGGGAGCTCAAGTCGACAGGACACCAGCACCGTGGACTGTACAGACCATAGACGTATAAAAAAAGTGGACTAAGCGAGTTTGATGTCACCCACAGCATCAGCGCCGCTCATATGAGGCTCATGATGCCACAGTTACAGGAGCCAATCTGGAGCCAGGCTTTATGTTATGAAGGAGAATTTTTGACAGGCAAAATTGCGAAAAAAAAATTCAGAATCATGTGTCTCGGGTTGGCGGCACGGTGGCTCACAGCAAGAAGGTTGCGGGTTCGATCCCCGGGTCGCCCGGGCCTTTCTGTGTGGAGTTTGCATGTTCCTCCCCGTGTCTGGATGGGTTTCCTCCGGGTGCTCCGGTTTCCCTCATCAACCCAAAACATGCCCACACCCCTATGAACTAACATCAAGGACCATGTTGTCCACCCTCCTGTGGGCTCACCACCTGCAGAAGGGTTCATAGGGGGGGTCAGGTGCTATGAGTATTGGGCAGCACGCTGCCCCCGCGACCCAGCCGGATTAAGCGGGAGAAGATGGATGGATGGATGGGTGTCTCGGGTTCATACGAACATTTTAAGACCAAAGTGACGAGGCCACAGCAGCAGGTACAGAGAGAGGGACGATAAGATCCCAATGTGAGTCAATTGGAGCCAGGATCAGAAAGAGCCAGAAGAGCCTCCTGGAGAACTTCCTGTTTGGCTCTGTCCATTCATATATGGTACAGACACAGCACAGACTGTACAGGCTCTGCACTAGTACTGCTTAAAAGAATTTGAGTATCATATTTTCCCAGTTTTGCTGACCAAGATTTATGTGAGGAAGGAATTAATCGCCTTCCCCAAATTAATGGGATTCATTTAATGCTAATGTTGCCATGCTAATAGTTAGCTGATCATTTGCTAGATTTAACATAGTTAATTTTGACATTGCTCTAAACTCTATGAACATTTTACATAATCTTCCATTAAATATAAGATACAAAATTTATTTATTTATTTTTTTTTTTTCAAGTAAATGAATCATTATCTTTTTCACATTTTGCCACAGATGTAGGGAAGCCTGCTGATAACTGCACCCTTCCCCAGGTACAGAATATGACAGGATATGACTAAATAAATCATTCTGGCTGCTAGATGAGAGTGACAGTTCTGTAGAGAAGAAAAAAGTGTGACCAGTTCTTTTAACAGCTATTTGAAAGAGACAATTGTAACAATACATTCTAATTTAGTGTGACACTTTTAATTTAATAAATACATTATTGATTAAGTGATATAGAAGAAATTATTACATTAGTGGTTGCAGTTATTTCATTTGAAAGGTTTTGTTTTATTAAACCAGCCAATAATGTAATAACTAACCAATAATGTAATATGTTACTACATTATTGGCATCAGGTTATTACATTATTGTTTCAGACATTTTCTTACATTACTGGCAAGTTATTACATTATTGGTTTTGTTACATAAAAATAACTGCGTTATAGGCAGTTATTACATTATTGGCCATTATTACATTGTCGGCTGCTACAGCCCCAGGTGGACAGGGGTCAGGGTTCAAGGTAAAACTATGGTAACCAGGTTAAACACACACAACCAGCACACGAACCAACCAACATCTGAACCCTGCAAGCAACATCCCATCAGAAGTTATGCTCCAAAGACAATTGTGAGATAAATTGATCCATTTTCTACTTATAAAATGAGATAGAGACTATTTGGAGATTGGTGTCCTTCTCTAGGGGCCCAAAATCTGTAACATTGGGTCTCAATTAATGTATATTTACACACTGAATACCGCACATTATTTCACTGTTGTAATGAATACACTGAACACATTTTCAGATGGGTGTAATGCAACAATGAACTATCTAAAGCAGACAACAAACCAAAAAAACAACAAAATGATGGAGACTGGACAGCTGGCTAGAGTTCTTCAAAGCAGAAGCCTCCACCTCTCTGTAAAAAACGGCATCCTGCAGCTTATAATAATATTAATAATAATAATACATTTTATTTATAACGCACTTTACATTTCACACCAAATTTCAAAGTGCTACAGTGCAAAAAGACTTTAAAAACAGAAGACAATTAAAAATCAATTTAAAAGCAATAAAACAATAGCATGTATTTAGCTGTAGGCCAGGGTAAAAAGGTAGGTCTTTAGTCCTCTTTTAAAAGCATCCACCGTCTGTGGAGCCCTGAGGTGGTTCCACAGACGGGGAGCAGCCACTGAGAAGGCCCTGTCGCCCATGGTCTTGAGCCGTGTCCTGGGCATGACCAGATGGTGCTGTTGGCCTGACCGAGTCTTAGTGGAGGTGTGTGGTGTGAGCAGTTCAGTGAGGTAAGTGGGGGCCGCACCCTGGAGACAGTGATGGGTGTGCAAGAGGACTTTGTATTGAATACGGAAGTGGATGGGGAGTAGAGGTAAGATCGGGCCTAAAAAATCCAGCCCGACCCGACCCGCGGGTATTAAAGCCCGACCTGACCCGAGCCCGACCAATTAACTTGATTTGCAGGCCCGAGCCCGAAGCAAACCCGAAATTTCATGCGGACCTGCGGAGGGGAAGATTATTAAGAGGGCGTCGTTCACGTGCACAGAGCATGCTCTGCTCTGGCTCTGGCTCATTCTCTGCGCACGAATTTAACTGTTTATTTATTTAAAAAAACTCAGCGAGAGAGAAGCCCGGCCCGACCCGACCCGAAGCAATGATTGACATTTTAGGCCCGACCCGAATTTCGGCTCGGGCTCGGGCTCGGGCTCGGGCTTAAGATCTTACCTCTAAGGAGCCAGTGCAGGGAGTGAAGAATGGGGGTGATGTGCTCGTGTTTACGCACCCTCTGTGTGTGAACTGTCCCCTTCAAACACAAACATGTGATTGTGGTGGTATGCAAGATGTTGTTGAATCAATTCCTGATGAACTGTCTTCAGATTGTGGCTAAATAAACACTGCCAATGCATGTTTTTTCCAAAATACTATCCATGCCTTATGCATGTGGTTGGTTCAGTTCTCAGCCTCCTCCTCTTCATACCCTACATTCTCCCCTCGGTCATAGAATCCACCGCCATGGCCTCCAGTTCCACTGCTTTGCAGATGGCTCTACCTGTCCAAATCCATAACACTGGTTTTGAAATTGTAATTGTAAACTTGCTGTTCATACGCTGCTTTTCTTTCTTGGAATTCTGTCTTTAATAGGGTTAGGCATTATAATAAGCAGAGTCCTGCACGGGTTCGGGTACTACCCAGGGATACCCAACGGGTGAACCACAAATTTTAATGAAACGGGTGAAAAATGTTGTGCTGTGTCGCGCGGGTCTAATCTGCAAAACATCATGTGCGAACAAAAAACAGGGCTGTATTTTAGAGAAATTCCAAAATTCCATTAGACTAAATTTTTTTTGCTTGTTATTAGGCTGTTTAAGCAGTGTTTTTATTTGGCCATGTCTCATGCTACTGTAGTTTAAAATGTCACTGGTCGATTGTCGTGGCAATAAACTTTTGAATTTAATTTTGGCTCTCGGACTGATTTTCATTCGGGTGCGGTTCAGGTGTTGGTATGTATTTATAGCGGGTCAATTTTATTTCAGTTCTGCCAGAAAATGGGTTGGGTGTGGATTGAGGTATGATGGGTCAGGCGAGTGCTTTGACTATAAGTACTTTTACTTAAGCCCAAACCCTTTCAGTCATGATCTATGGGGTTGTAGTCGATGCTTTGTTTTGTTTTGTTTTGTAGTGCTGCAAAATGACCTATTTGGTCTGCTGCTGCAAAAAAAAAAAAAAAAAAAACACAAAACAAAACTTGCACCTGTGCTCACTTCCTGTTTGTAACGCAGCAGCTAGCAGGTTAGCTATGTCCAGTTCTAAATATAGTCTATGGTTCTGGCTTGAGAGGCGACAAAGGCAGCGGGAACCAGACTGTATAAAAATAATACAAAATTTTGACACATTGTTATTATAATACATTGTGACGTGTGAGCTACTGTGTCCAGGTAATTTCCCTTGTGGATCAATAAAGTCCAAGTCGAAGAGAAATAACATTCGGGGTTTGACAGGCAAATTCAAAAGACACAGTATTTTGGTTTTAAATAGTTAATCTCTCTGGCAATTGTTTGAACTTATTCTCATTCTGAAATCCATGGTAGTAGTAGTGTGTGTGGTTTCTTGTTTCAGACTGAAACCAAGGCACCAACCTCCATGGCTCAGATTCAACCTGCAGCTGCTCAACAGGAAGTGGAGTGGAGCTCCGCCCTGTTGGACTGCTTCGAGGATTCAGCGACGTGTAAGATTTCACAAAGGCCACTGTTTGAGTAGTTAAAATAGCATGCCTACAACAAATGACCTAGCACCATGGAGACAAGGAGGTCATATAAGTTTAAACAGCCTATATTACGCTGTTTTCACGTGTTATAATGTGGTTTCCTTATCAAAAACACACCTGGAGTTGTGTTTTGTTTCATTCCCTCATGTTTAACACACAAATCCTGCATATTTAGGCTGAGTTCTCCTCTCAGACAGAAAACACTCTGTTCCACCTTGCTGTGCTGTGTTTTTAAACTCCATACACTTTCACCAGAATCATTTGGATGATTTCAGTCCTGGAATTGCCGATCTCTACTGAACAAAAGGTAAAAGGTAGAGGTTAATTTAGGGTGACCAGATTCTCAAAATCAATAACTGGGACAGCCTGGTTTTGGGTGGTTGGGTAATAAAATTGTGATATGAACGTGTAATTAAGGAAAATTGTTCTGCACTCTGCCCATTCATGACTAACGTGAGTCACTATAGTCACATTTTCTCTGTGTTTTGGTCATTTTTAAGCAGCTTTACTGTATTTTACCCAAATAGATGTCAATTTCTGCCTCTCTTTACAATTGGCAGGGATCAAATTGGTCTAAAATAGGAACACCTTGGACATTTCTTGTATAAAACTGGCACAAATCACTGGTTTTGGATAAATCTGTTAGGACAGAGGACACAGGGCTCAAAACTGGGACTGTTCTGGGTAAATAGGGACCTCACTCTAACTTCAAAACTACCACTTCAGATGCCATTGTCACGGTCTGAGTGTGGTTGAGGACCCCAAAGCAGAGACATAGGCGCAGGTAGATGTTTAAACAGGTTTATTGCCGGGATTGAAGGATGTGGTGATGGAAACCGGCTGGAGACATAGACGGAGGGAAGACACAGGGGTAGACTCACGGGTAGACAGACTGGACAACAAGGTCAGGCAGGATGACGTGGACAAGCAGGACGACGACGTGGACGTGGACATGGACATGGACATGGACAAGCAGGACGAGGACGTAGACGAGGGATAGAGGAGGAATGAACTGACAAAGAACAAAGGATGAGGACAGAACTAAATAGTGGGGCTGATTAGACAATTAGCTGCAGGTGAACCACCGAGCAGGTGATCCACACTGCAGCATGAGCCCAGCCACACCCCCAAGAGGAGCAGACAGACACAGAAGGGAGGGGGAACACACAAAACACAAAACCCTGACAGCCATACAAAGGACCATTGCAGACAAAGCAAGAAAATTTCCTTTGTGGGACAAGCAGGTGACTGGGACAAAGTACACAGTGAGCCTTTAGATACGGAGCCCGCCTCATGATGTGCCTGGGAAAAGATACTACATCATGGACTAATATAATAGCATATCTACTGTGTTCTATGTACTATATTCTGGTAATCAGGGACCGTTTTCACAGAAATGTACTTTTCAAAGCAAAACCTTTTGAATGCTCCAGTGGATATATTATTGCTTGGATGAGAACATTCTACAGTTTAGCATTAAACCTATGCCTAACTTTATAGATACCGTACACCCCACAAGAATATTACGCAGGGCATCTATGTCTGATTAGATTAGATAGGGCTACACTCGAGAGATTGATGCCATGATAACCTATAACAAACAACACTCATGCAAACTAAGGGAGCTGGACTTTTTAAAAATAATTTATCTTTAATACTTATATACTTTATCCAGTGCCCTTGTTTTACCATAACAAAGTCTTGAAATCTTGAAAAAAAGAAAAGAAAAAAAGGGAAATAAACAGAATAATTATCAATGGTTGTGGTATATTGACAAACAAGTATAGTTTAATTCTCTATAAAATACATGGACAACAGTGGTTCAGTGGTTAGAGCATCGATCGAATCCAAGTTCTGTCTTTGTGTCCTTAGGCAAGACACTTGCTTACGGTAGTATGAATATGGTGTGTGTGTGCGTGTGTTGGTGGTGATCGGAGAGGACTGGCACCTTCGCCTACGTTAGTTTGCCCCAGGGCAGCTGTGACTACAATAGAAGCTTATCACAGAGTATGGAGTGAATAATGAGGTAGAGCGTAACACTTTGAGAGCACTGGAGCCGACTGTGAAGCCCGACAAGTGTAACCAAACATTATTATTATTATTATAAACATAGACCAATGGTGTGTTTTTAGGGTAAATATTCATTTCCATCATTCAGACAATAATACTGTATGTCTTGCAGAGACAGGTAGAGTTCCTGGCATTATTATCGGACATCAATAATATCAGTGTATGTACATTACATTACTCCTTCACTGAGATAAAGCCGAGCTGTGTACCTGTGTGCTCCTCAGGCTGTTATGGCTTCTGGTGCGGGCCTTGTCTCTCGTGCACTGTGTCCGGGCGGATGAAGGAGTGCTACTGCCTCCCCCTCTGTGACTACTGTAATCCTGCTGTTGTCACTTTCTGCTTCTTGGGGGTCCCCGCATGCATCCCACCGGCTGCGTTTGGCCTGCGGGTGGCGCTGAGAAACAGATACAAAATTAAGGTATTACAAAAACAATACAAAAATGTCAAATGTACTTGTGTTAAAATGACGAGTAAAAGGTGATACGTGTTGAAAGTGTGTAGGCCTTAATCTCAGATGTAGTGACACAGAATAAGGATTTTCAAAATATATTTTAAAAATTCTCCAGGGCAATGTTACAGTTTGGCCTGGTATGCTCTACCCTATATCTTGCATTTATTCTATTACTGATATTTCACTGTTAAAACACCTTGAAAATCAGTCATTTTTACTTTGACATGACCTGTAACTTGTCTTATGATGCCATCCACCATCATTTTCCATTTTCTGATCAGAGCTGATCCACAATTATAAATGTGTAGAACTCAATTCAGAGAGCCACACATATCACTCTGTTGTGCTGTGGTCACTTCTCTCCATGGATATGCAATAGATAATAGTCTGCTTAATGCTATGCTGTGGAACATTCCAAGCAAAGCAAAGCATCTCCATGGAGACAAAATGTGGCAAATCCCCGGAGAAGTTAGTTGAAGTTCAGAATATTGTGATCTGATTTGAGTAATATTGACAAGTTTAGATAATGCATCTTAGAGGTGAGATTTACTTTCAGCCTCAATGGACAAAAAGCTCAACTCAAAATTAGAAAAAACTTCCACAAGATTAAGTTTTCTGTCTGTGTGTGTGTGTGTGTGTGTTTTTTTTTTTTTTCATTTTTCTGTTGAATTCCTACACACATCTGCTCCTCTCATTTCCTCCAGGGCTCCATCCTGAATGACCTGTGTGTTTCCTGGTGCTGTCCGTTGTGCTCGTGGTGTCAGATGCACCGGGAGCTCAAAATGAGGAACGCAAAACCGAATGTGATAACCATCCAGAACGTGGTGAACATGCAGCCCGCCCCTGTGTTTAGTCAGCCCGTGAATGTCATGTACTGAAAACCCGCAACCAAAAATATTACACCAAATCATTAGATTATTTTTTTTTTCCTATATATTTTTTGTTACTTTTAATTTAATTCTATGTATTTTTGTTTACTCAGAAAAGTACTGAAAATTGTCGCCAGCTACTGTCACACACAGCACTAATACTTTGCAGCTGATGTCCTCAACACACTTTTCTCACAGTGGTCGGAAGTGTAGGTTTGTGGAGCTTCCGGTTAATGCTTTTCTGTGGCAAAATGTCTGTGGAAATGTCTCGCTTATTTTCTACCAGCGTAAATTTGCCCCATCACCAAATCTTCAACATAACAAGGTCGGCAAAGGACATATTCTGTCCGCGAAGAATTTACTCACAATTATTGAGGTCGGAAAGACGAAAACTTAAAGGCGAACAACGACGAGCATTAGTGAACTACTGAGCAAAACTAATGTTACGGTCATGAATAAAACATAAGCAACTTGTTCACTCAGACGGATTCTAAAATCAAAATTTAAAATTGATTTAATGATGTCGATATTAGCAAAGATAGATTGATTTGTGCAGTTTAAATGTGACATGTAATCTGTGGCATTCAAACTGCACATCTAAAATATAGAAGAAAAAAAAACAACAAAAAAAAACAACTATGAGATATTGTGTCCAAACTTTTGACCGTTGGAGTACATGTAGAACGCCCCCAGTACGATGTCACTGCAAAGTATCAGCTGCATTGCTTCTGGACACTGACTGAATTCCTAAGTAACTTTTTTAATATTGTGAAGATGCTATTTCAAACTGTATTATGTCCCATGAAAAAGCCACAGGTGGTGCACAGTGACAGTTTAACTTTTCTGATGGAGGATCAACCACCTGCTTGTCTCCAGGGTTACTGCTTTGCCTAGACTGTTACGCAGTATGGCATTAATCTCATAGTCTCACTGTAAGAACGCACGTTTTGCAAGAGTTTTTGAGCAATAAAAACACCAGAAGCGAAACAAATGTGAGGCGGATCATTTTAATGCCATCTAGAGGGACATTCCAGGCAAAGCATATCTCTATGGTGACAAATAGGCCCTGAACCAGAAAAGTTACATAGTGCACCTTTAAAAACAAGTCCAATAATAAGCGAAAAAAGAGATTCAACACATTTCACAGTTGTCTTTGTATTATTATTTATTATTATTATTATTTTTATTATAAAGTAGATGTAATTCATATAAAAATAAAATTCTTGCATTACCCCATGTGCACTTGCAACTTCCTTTGCAGACTTTACTGTGTGCGCTGCTCCCTAGTGGCAGGACTGTGAAACTACAACACTTGCATCCATGAGCCAAGTTTCGTTTTCCCCAGAAAAATATACGCACGTGTTTTTGAGAAGCACAAAACCCCAAACCAGAATCGATACGCACACGGCTCACGCACACGGCTCTTATTTGCGCAGAGATGGCGCTGGCTCCACAGTAAGTTTTTATTTACTTATTATTTGTTTTTGCCTACGTACTTTTTCCCACAATCTGTTCAAGCACTCGGCAATGGTATAGTATTTAATCCATATATTGAAGCATAGTTAATTTGAACAATAGCACGTTTGAGTCAGAAAAAAAATCACAAAAAAGAGCGCTGAAAGTTGGTTTGATGTAAAAAGTCTATGATACACAATACTGATCAAATCATAGAAATAAGACCACGTGTACAATAAGGCACGTTCACTCCCAGTCTGGTTCTGAGGCCATTTTAGTCCTGATGCTAGTCCTGATGCTAGACCTGATGCTAGACCTGATTAGCCCTCTTCTAGACCTGGGTTAGTTCTAGTTTAGTCCAGGTTTAGTTAGGAAATTATTACCAGTCACAGTCACAATTCTGATGTGGGGTATGCACCTAAGTCCAATGCTCACATATAAAACTTAAAAATATGTACAATTTTAATTTTATTTTGCCAACTAAGATTCAAGCACCCCTTTGAGACTGGGGAACAGCCTTTTTTGTTTTTTTTTCAGTGGAAAGCTTGAACAGATATGATATGTAAACTCACTTAATCGGGCTACTCAAAGTAAATGTCAGTAAATGTTATATTTTGTGAGAGATTAAGAATGATATAAGCCACTTCACTCCATTTCCGGTTAATAAAGAAAATATCTTCAAAAGTGTAATGTGTTTTGAGCAGGATTTCTTTTTCTTAGGAATTACTCCCCTCTCATGGAAGGGCAGTCTGACGTAAATGTGCATCACCTTCCCCCAGGCTCCGTGAGCCAAGTTTGGGTTCAGAGCTCCACAGAGGAGGAGGGGGAGTGGAGCACGCATATCCTGGACTGCTTTGAGGATGCAGCCAGTTGTAAGACTCACACTTTCAACCAGAACAATAGATTACATTGAATAGGTTAAAGGTTTTAAAGCTGCTCTCTAAGCCTTACTTTTAACAGACTTTAACCATGTTATGAATGTTTTCCCTCCTCATTTCCACTCAAAACAATGAGCAAGTATGTTGCATGAACTCAAAGCTCATACAACATACATAAACATTCACTCAGACAGCGGCTCCCTCTTTTCAGCATCACTCGAGGAAAAAGTAAAGCATAACTCTGCACATATTGTAAAGAGGCAAAAAATGCAGTTTTTAACCTGAAACCAGTGGGCTGATGTCTTTTATGAAGTAATTTTAGATCCGTATTACAATTTAAAATGTCTAAATGATAAAATAATGACCTGTGGTTGTCACAGATTATAACTGCAGCAGACAAACACATAATCCATCTTTAAACTTTGAGCCTTTAAGGATGTGATATCCATCTATGGACTCTTCAGTCTTGGTCTTATTGTACGTGTGCTCCTCAGGCTGTTATGGGTTCTGGTGCGGCCCGTGCATGTCCTGCACAGTGTCTGGGAGACTAAAGCAGCCATACTGCCTGCCTCTGTGTGACATTATATGCATGCTCTACCCTTTGCCTGTGATGGTGCCCCCTGCTGGCCTCGCTCTGCGTGTAGCCATGAGGTACAAGTACAAAATCAAGGTAAGCGCTGATGCAAAGGTGCATTCTGTGTTATTTCAGAGTTTAATGCCAGAAACGTTATACAGTGCACACTGCACTGTTTAAATCAAAATGGGCTTTCATTGAAGACTACTTTAACAATACTTTTAGGTACATTTATTCTAAACATAGTTGTCTTTTCTATTCATGAAAAATACAAAATGGAACAATACATGCATTTATAGAAAACTTTAACTACAAAAAATATTATACCATTGTTTGCCCTGATGAAGATCTAATAAATGGTGGTATGTCCCTCACAAAATAAAGGATTTTTAGTCAACATCACAGTGCCTCGGATCTGTTTTTTTTCCCTTGTTAAATGTAATATGTTATAAATAGGGAAATAAAATTAAAAGTTAAAATCTAAACCAAAAAGTTACATAGTGCATGTTTATTATTATTATTATTATTATTATTATTATTATTATTATTATTATTATTATTATTATTATTGTGTGTGTGTGTTTCATTCATTCCCTCCTGTGGGCTCACCACCTGCAGAGGGGTTCATAGGGGGGGTCAGGTGCTTTGAGTATTGGGCAGCAAGCTGCCCCCGCGACCCAGCCGGATTAAGCGGGAGAAGATGGATGGATGGATGTTTCATTTATTTTACTCTTTCTCCCCAGGGCACTCTGTTCAATGACATAGTCATGGCCACCTGCTGCTCGTGGTGTTCTTGGTGTCAGATGCACCGTGAGCTAAAACACCGAATTAAACCCCCGCAAGTGATCAACGTCCAGAACGTGGTGAGCATGCAGCCACTACCCACCACCAGTATGACCCCGGCAACTATGGACAACGCCCACAACGCCCTGCTCAAGTATTAAACTAGCCTCATGCTAACCCACACAACTGAAATACTTGCATTTCATATACGCATCTATATCATATCACTACATATGTTCCCTACTATAACCACTTATCATATCTAACCACAGTTATTTTTTCAATTTCAAGGAGAAATGTTATGCGTTTTGATTTTTTTTTTTTTTTTTTGGTTTGTTTTGCACTATGTTCCTTGTAAGATGCAATACTGATCTAAAAGGAGTTACAAAAAGAGGTCCATTTGTGGCATTTCAGTTTATTATTGAAAAACAGCATTGTTGACAGTTTTCTGAAAAGTATTTTGTATAAAAGAAATTTGACTTGTTCTAACTACAGTGTTGAGTGCCTTCTAAACATTTCAAGAAGAGAATGGAATTTAAAAGTTTTTAATAAAAATAAATAAATACTGCTGATTTCTGTCATTATTCATATTCATTACTTGTGTATTTGAAACTGTACACTAACAGTCAAAAGTTTGGACACACTCTTATTCATATCTTTTTACTACTTTCTACATTTTAAATACAAGACATCACATATATAAATTTGTAGGGGAAAAGTTAAATAACTAAGGGTGGCTACTTTCAAGATTTTAATATAAAATATATATTGAACAATATTTAGTTTATAGTTACTTCACTTCTTTCTTTGTTACATACATCCATATTTCTTACTTCATATGTTGGCTGTCTTCTGTATGTATATAAAATGTAGAAAGTGGTAAAAACAAAGGTGAAAACATTGAATGAGAGGGTGTGTCTGGTAGTGTACATATATTGCAAAGCTCCTGTAACTGCTCTTAATGTTTAATCCTAACCTCAATAGATTGTTTTTACGTGCAGATTTTCAGATACAGACAAAAAGAGCACATTATAAAAGTATAAAGTTCAAATGAGAATACATACAAAACACACAACAGTTCATAAAAACATTCACATATAAAGGGGCGATTTCAAAGTTCTTATCTTATTGAAATGAATTAAAGCCAAACCTCAAAAGATGCATGAACCCGCTGAGTACAGCCACTGTAATGCCTTTTACAGCCAGAAGATGTATTTGTTCATCATCATTATCCACTTCAGAAAGTGGATAATGATGATGAACAAATTGTGTTGGGGCCATCTTCTGGCTGTAAACGGTATTACAGTGGCTGTTTTAAAGCTTTAGAAAATGAAATGAAATTGTCAAAAAAGGTGTTTATATTGTGATATATTGAAATCTGTTGGAAGTATAAAGCATCTTCCTTAGTATTGAAAGTTTAAAATGGTAGTGCCGTGACAATACTAGCAGCAACAACACACAGATTCACAAAATGGTGTCATGTCCAGCCAAATGTACGTGCCAAACTGTATGTGTAACAGTAGGCTACAAATCCATACTGAAAGTTGAATCACTGTACTGTAGTGTATGGCTCAAAGGCAGAGTCACTGTCAAAGGCAGGTTAAGTCCACACGTCGTCACGTTCTCTTGTTTTCAGCGCGGTGGGGAACTCCCTGACTCTATTGTAATACAAAGTTAACACCAATAATAATATATTATCCATAATTATTAGTGTATCTGCAGTAGAAATGTTTTCAAATGCACTGTGTAATTATCTGAATGCCACGATGACGTCTTTTTTATTTGCTTCCTTCACCGGAAATAAAAAAAAAAAAAATTCTCGGTAAGTTAAAATGACTTAAATTAGGAACATTTTACTTTATTTGAGTAGATTCAGCTTGACTATAAAATTAGCTACCAGTGGAATGAGTGTTTTTTTCTTAATTCAAGCAACATTTGATTTTGTTTCTTATTTTAAGTGCAAAAATTTGTTGTTTTTCTTATTTTAAGTGTAGCAAGATGTATTTTCATATTTTAAGTACAAAAAGTCTTATTCCACTGGCAGCTCATTTTACTTGTCAAATGAAATTTACTCAAATCATGGTAAAACTTTCTTAATTCAAGTAATTTTAGCTTGACTAGATTTTGGATCCAACTCATAACCAGGTGGTGATCGGTGGACAGCTCTGCCCCTCTCTTCACTCAAGTGTCCAAGACACGCTGGTTTTAATCGAGAAGTGAAAGCATGGTTTTTAGAAAACCAGACATGTACGCACTTTTATCTGTAAGAATGAACTGTGTATGTTTATTGGGATGTATGCGGTAGACCAGGAGCACTTGTATGTTAATGGATGTAATGTACTGTGTGTATGAAAGATTGGGAAAATTGTATGAATGAAGTGACATGGGCTGCAAGTTTAAATACACTGTAAATATTGCACTTTGACCCCTCCCCCAGAGGACTACAGATGGAAATTATCTGTAAATCTAGAATCTGGTACAAGCATCTCTGCCTTAGTGCTTAATACAACTGTACATTGTCCTTATAAATAAATAAATGAAATGAATGAAATGAAATGAATTAATACAGATTCACAATTTCCAATAAACACAAAACATCTCTGTGTCTGACCAATACCAGGAAGTATTCTTGGGCTAATTACACTGAGGCACTTTTATTTTCATCTTACGCCCATACCGTCACATTCAGGTTTTACAGGACTCTGGAGTTTAAAACCTCCTTCAGCCTCTGTGATCCCTTCAGCCGTCCACGGGCCAGCACACAAGATCAGCCATAGGTAAAAGCCTTATGCATTTTAGAATATTTGAGTTTATCCAAAGTAGAATGTGAGAATTTGAATTTGTTTCCTTTTTTTCCTTTCTTTTTTTAAATTGCATTGTTTGTTTGTTTTTTTATTTAAAAAAAAAATGTAAAGGATTTTATATTCAGAACGACAATTTTTACACACTAAATAATAATTAAGTTTGTCTTTTATAGCATAGGACTTTTGTATATTTTAGATACTCAAATACTTCACAAATCAAGGCAAGAATTAGTAGGAGGAACTGCTTTTGAATCCCTCTTTGGATAACAGGACTTTTAAATGTGTAATAAATTACACATTCATCTTTTCTATGTTTTTTATATTCGTAATTTATTTTTATTTCTATGGTGCTTTACAATGACAATACAGTGAGAAAAAAGTACAAATTTGCTTTCATCAACAAAATGCCAAGCTATAAGTTTAGCTTCATTGAGTTATTTTTATTTATACTGTTTTTTTATATGATTTATGTGGGTATTGTACAGGTTTATTTGTCTTTAAAGCATAACAATGGCAAAGTATTCAAAGGCTGATCATGTGGAGTGGAGCAGTGGAGTCTGTGACTGCTTCGAGGACTCAAAAACATGTGAGTAAAAATTAATTATATGTGTATTAGAACTAGAGAAAGGCGGAATTAGGCCAGGAAGCAAATAGGTCAAGATCAGGTCAAGATCATTCAGGATCAGATTTGAGTCAGGACTAAACTAGGGACTAGGGCTGGACCAAAGAATAAAAAAGATCAGGAATGGACCATGTACTGTATAAAAGGGACTAGAGCAGAATGAAAACAGAAAAAGACCAGGATTGAACCAGGACTAGACCAGAACTGAACCAGGACTAAACTAGGACTAAGCCAGGACTGAACCAGGACTAAACCAGGACTAAATAGGACTGAACCAGGACTAGACCAGGACTGAACCAGGACTGAACCAGGACTGAACCAGGACTGAACCAGGACGGAACCAGGACTGAACCAGGACTAAACCAGGACTGAACCAGGGTGGAACCAGGACTGAATCGGGCCTAGACCAGTACTGAACCAGGACTAGAACAGGACTAAACCAGGACCAAACCAGGTCTAATCAAGGACTGAACAAGGACTAAAGGACAAGGTCAGATATAAACCAGAACTAGACTGGGACTGAATCAGGACTAGATCAGATCTAATCCAGAATTTAGCTAAGGACTAGATAAGGGCTAAACCAGACTAGACCAGGACTAAACCAGGTCTAGACAAAACTAGGACTGATCTATGACTAAATCATGTCATTTCACATTTCCTGTATAAATTTAAAGGGCTTATATTACTCTCTTTTCTGATCTATGTTATAATGTTTAACTCCAGGTCTGTTTTTGAGGAGGTAACAATATTATAACACAGTTTAAAGTTGATGAGAGTCAACTTTGCGTAATATAGGACCTTTAAAACAGTGTATCGTACTTTTGTTTAATAAATTTTGTTATTTCTCCCTGTTTTTTGTCTTCCAGGCTGCTATGGTTTCTGGTGCTGCCCGTGCCTGGCCTGCACTGTTGCTGGGAGATTTCAGGAGAACCGCTGCCTCCCGCTGTGTGACATCATTAGCCCTGCGATCTTCTCTGCATGTGGGATCCCCCTCTTCGTGCCCCCTGCTGGGCTGGGGCTCAGAGTGGCTATTCGGCACAGATACAAAATAAAGGTCAGAGAAATAAAGAGAAATGTTAAAGGTCCTATATTACACAAAAGACTCGTGGGCTTTAGGCCATGCTATAATGTTCAAATACATACCTGGAGTTGTGTTTTGTTTCCTTTACAAATGTTTGAACACAACTCTAGGTATGTCTGTGATGAGGAAACAACATTATAACAGAGATTAGAAAATAATTTAATATGAGCCTTTTAAATTCATTCAAGTTTAAAAAAATAATAATAATAATAAGGTGCATTTGTTTGACAGATTCCCATGATTCCATTAGGGGACCAGTTTGTAGGCTAACTGATCAACTAATCAAAAAATAAACCCTTATTTCTATTGTAGTTTGTAGCAAACATATCTTAAGAAAAAGACTTGGTGACTTCTAGATAGAGATTCGTTGCAAATAAAGCTTATATGTATTTATGCTGTTTTTGTTATAAAATGTCTTGTCATCTGTTTTATAGATATATTGTTTTTACTGTATACTGTACAGTGTAAGCTCTTAAATAATTGCTTTGTGATTTCTTTATTGCACCCCGAAAATGTATTATTAAGTTAAAATAAACATAAAATTCAATTGCTTTTTAATTTCTTGATTAATAAACAAGTGCTCTGCTGTTTTTCTTTCAGGGCAACATATGCAAGGACATCTGCACCTCCTGCTTCTGTGTGTGGTGCAACTGGTGTCAGATGCACCGTGAGTTAAGAGCGCGTGACAAAACTCCAACTACAGTGAACGTGACAAATGTGGTGAACATGCAGCCAGCCCCAATGATGATGATGAGCCAGGGTCCTGTGGTCAACCAGAACGTCAGAGTGGGATGAAGAGAGAAAGTAGCATATTCACAGGGTCATGCTGTCCACGTTACAGTGGGATAATATGGGCTGGGTTCAAGAGACAGCACTACATCACATTGAAGCTCCTATGACAACTCGGACTGTTCAAAACTCATTTAAGATCATTACATTTGAGATTTGGCCAAAAATTATATAATTTTTTCCCCACCTTGAATATTTTAGGTTTAGAATTTTACTTCCTGGTTTGAAGTTGTGACATTATGACTACGTTTACACATAGCCATGTACGTTGAGAAACGAATATTCCCTTCCTCCATTTTCCAAAATAACATTGTGCACATAGAATTGTTTTCAAAAAGGTTTTCGCTTACACATACACGGGTATTTTTAAAAACTGAGACACTTACTGCACGTTTATACCCATCTTTTACACGCAAACTGACAATTCGCCTCTGAAGACAAACCTTTGAAACAGTGATGACAGCAACATTTTCAGAATTATCCCACCAGACAGCAGTCCGCCCAGGTCGGTCCCAAAACCAACAGCGACTGGGCCTTCGAGTAGGTGGGAGAAGTGGCAAAATGCTGATCTCCGAGCCTTCATTTGTCTCTGGTCATCGATATGATAGATCAGCTGTGTCTGCAAATGCAAACACATGAAAAGTGTTTGTACCAGAAGAAATGTGACTGATGTTCTGAACGCTTCCATGATCATCATCATAGCAAAAGATAAACATTGGCTGCGCTTCTGTCACGTCAGCTCCTAAAACTCCATTTATCTCACTTTATACGCAAACACAAAACCGTCGTTTTCCAGAGTCTTCACTCTAGCCGGAGTTTTTAGAAAGATTTGTTTTCAGAGGTGGGTTTGCCATTTGCGTGTAAAAGATGGGTACAAATGAAAGGAAATTGTCTCAGTTTTAAAAAATACCTGTATGTAATTTTATAGTAGAATTTACCCTTTAAACGTCAAAAAGCAGTTTTCTCCAAATTCTTTTGTGAATATTATATGCCTACATGAAACAAAAATAAGCACTGAAGCCGAAGTAGGGTTTAAATAGTAGTATAAGATTCGACTTTCACAGATTTTATGTTTTAATATTTATTTTAAAATGCCTCCATTTTTACACCGGTCCCTGTGCTCCATCCATCCTCCTGAAATTAAATTATACAATGTGAACATAATGTATATTGTGTTTTAATTGTTGTGTATGATGATGAAGATGAACTGTGAATTATTAATAGCTAAAAGTTGACAATAAATTTACTTAAGTAAATCACTATCTGAAAATAAAGAAATACACCAAAAACATATTTGAACAAAGATGTGGTGTGTGATTTATTTAGTACCACAGCCGCAAAATATAGTGTCTATCTACCTATGTTTGTACTGTACATTAGATATGAAACATTCTACAGCTTTTATGGCAAAGGTTAATTTGCAAAGTTCGTCTCGAGAAAGGAAAGCAAAAACACACAGGGTTCATAATAAACAAATGCAAATGCAAGTCTTCACTGGTGGTTTATTAGTGATTACAGTAAAAAGTAAGGAAAAATAAAGGTCCTCCTTCAGTGGAGCCAATGGGACAACATCATCTGCAAACAGCAGAGATGAGATTCTGTGGTCCCCAAACTGGACCCCCTCCGACCCCTGACTGCGCCTAGAAATTCTATCCATAAATACAATGGACAGAACCTGTGACAAAGGGCAGCCCTGGTGGAGTCCAACTTGGAGCGGGACCAGGTCTGACTTACTGTTGGCAATGCAAACACAGCTCCTGCTTTGGTCATACAGGGACTGGACAGCTCTTTGCAAGGGGCCCTGAACTCCATACTCCCGGAGCACCCCCCACAGGACACCACGAGGGACACGGTCAAATGCCTTCTCCAGATCCACAAAGTACATGGTTTGGCAAACTGGAGCTGGTCCAGGGTTCCGCAACCGGGACAAAAATCACACTGCTCCTCCTTGATCCGAGGTTCGACTATCGGTCGGATTCTCCTCTTCAGTACCCTGGAATAGGTCTTACTGGGGAGGCTGAGGAGTGTGATTCCTTTGTAGTTGGAACACAAGTCTGCCAGTCCAGAGGCACTGTCCCCGACCGCCACGCGATGTTGCAGAGACGTGTCAGTCAAGACAGCCCCACAACATCAAGAGACTTAAGATACTCAGGATGGATTTCATCCAACCCCAGGAGCCTTGCCACCAAGGAACTTGCCAATCACCTCAGTGACTTCAGCCAGGGTGATGAACGAGTCTGCTTCCAAGTCCCCAGCCTCTGCTTCCTCCTCGGGCGAAGTGACGGTGGGATTGAGGAGATACCCAAAGTTTTCCTTCTAATGTCCAACAGCATCCTCAACCGAGGTCAACAGCTCTCCATCCACACTGTAAAGAGTGTTGGTGAAGCACTGCTTACCACCCCTGAGGCGTTGGACAGTTTGCCAGAATTTCTTTGAGGCCGACTGATAGTCCTCCTCCTCCTCTCCGAACTTCTTCCAACCCCGAGTTTTTGCCTCTGTGACCACCCGGGTGGCAGCACACTTGGCCCACCGGTACCCGTCAGCTGCCTTAGGAGTCCCCCAAGCCAACAAGGCTTGATAGGCCCCCTTCTTCAGCCTGACAGCATCCCTTACTTCCGGTGTCCACCACCAGGTTCGGGGATTGATGCGGTGACAGGCACCACAGACCTTACAACCACAGCTACGAGCGGCCGCATCGACAATAGAGGCAAGAACATAGCCCACTCTAACTCCATATTCCCAACCTTCCCCGAGATTTGGGAGAAGCTCTCCTGGGGGTGTGAGTTGAAGCCCCCCTGACAGAGGACTCCACCAGACATTCCTCGTCCCTTACGATAAGCTAGGGTCTGCCAGGTCTTTGTGGATCCAGTGGCTTCCTCCTCAGCCAGTGGATCCAACTCATAACCAGGTGGTGATCGGTGGACAGCTCTGCCCCTCTCTTCACTCAAGTGTCCAAGACACGGAGCCAGAGGTCAGATAACACGTCAACAAAGTTGATCATTGACCTCCAGCTTAGGGAGTCCTGGTGCCACCTGCACTGATGGACACCCTTATGCTTGAACATGGTGTTTGTTATGGACAAACTGTGACTAGCACAGAAGTCCAATAACAGAACACCAACTCAGGTATATTTTTGAGGAGGTAACAGCATTATAACATGGGTTACAGCTCACAAGAGGTAATTTTATGTAATCTAGGACCTTTAAAACATGTTTAAGTTCATGTTTAAAACCACCCCAGTTTGGGGCATAAGGAGTTAGGCCCTGGATGGAGAATGCAGACTGCCCAGGATAGCTTCACATTCCCATTAAGAGGGTCCTTATGTGATGGAGCCCACACTCTTCCAAATAATGACAACAAACATGACTAAAAGAAAATGTCTCTATAAATTAGGGATGAAACAGTAACCAAAATATCGTGATATCATTTTGTCAAAGGTCTCACAATATCGTGGACCATTGCAATATATTGAATTACAAGTCTCTTTGCTTAAATTAATAGTTATGGTGCAGCGATAGCTAGCAAAACAGAGGGAACTACATAGACCATGATCCTTTGCTCTGTACATGAAGAAACAACTATTCCAGGCACTTATAAAACATACAAAAAGGGTGTGTTACCTCTGCATTACTTACTGTGAAATGAAACTTAGATGTGAGACTGCAGAAGATTCAGTTCCATTATGATTTTTCTGAGGAGAATGGCAAAAACTAAAAACAAAAACAAACTAGATATTTTTTGCACTTAAAACTGCCAAGAGAAAGCAGCTCTAAAAGGTGTGAGTTAAATTGTCTTTGCGTGGCACTATTTAAAAAACAACAATACAATTCAATATATTTTGAGATCTATTTCCACTGCATTGTAAGAGAGGCGACATCAGATCAAATAATAAAACTTTAGTGGTCTCAGAGAGGAGTTTGTCTTCTCTGATCGCTGTGTCTCCTTTGTCGGCGGGACTTCCTCGCCCATTTCCAGCAGAATCGAGGAGAGGAATCGAGGAGAAGGAAGCGACGAAAGAGAAATGAGATGTGTCCTTTGTCTCTCGGCTCTAAGGATCCCCCGGGACGAGCTGAAGGAAGTGTGTGAGAGTGAAATCTGGACATCTCTGCTCAGACTGCTACAACCCCAAATAAAGTGGAAGTCAACAGATGTGTTCTCCACTGTCTTGTCTCCATGGAGATGTTATTGTGTTGGCTGTAATGTTCCACAGTATGGCATTAAACCTGTAGAACTGGGATTTGTTCATTTACAGGTAATTTTTGTACTTGTAGTTGACGAGACTCTTATCAAATCACTCAAAACGTGTTTAATCTGGCCTTTAATCCCTCCTAACCACACTCATGTCTGTGTGCATATGTGCGTGTACGTGTGGGATTATGAAGAGCTTTGGGTGTCTTGAAAAACACCATATGAATGAAAGGCATTATTTACAGAGTCACATTCAGGTTTTACAGAACTCTGGAGTTTAAAGCCTCCTTCAGCCTCTGTGATCCCTTCAGTCGTCCACGGGCCAGCCCACAAGATCAGCCACAGGTAAAAGATCTCTCATCGCTCTTATTAAATAAAATATTGTAGAATATTTTAAAATGCATGAATCAATATACCGTATTTTCCGGACTATAAGACGCTACTTTTTTCCCCGGGCTTTGAACCATGCGGCTTTTACAAAGGTGCGGCTAATCTGTGGATTTTTCTTCCACTGCTAGGGGCGCTCTAACCGGAATTACAAAAACAAGATAGACGGAAAATTAATGCAAAGAAAAATATGCTACTTTTTATTTAGCAGATATAACACATACGACAAATTACTAACTGGTAATTATTTTCAAATCCTCACCCCTTCATCATGAAAAGCACACGAAGGAGTTTGTATGATGCAAGTTTTAAGTTGAAGGCCATCGAGGAAACATTGCTGTAGAGCCCTGCACTCCCGCAGGACCCAACACAAAAAAGTGCGGCGCGGGACATATTCTGAAAGCTTATTGCGGGCGCGGGCGGGAGCGCGACCGCACGACCCGGGAGCGGGCGGGAGCGGTACTGAAGACTGCGGGAGCGGGACTAAAAATTCTGTCCCGCGTAGACCTCTACCGTGCTGCTGCACATAAGCTTGGGTCAATGGTTTCAGCGAAGATGATTAAAGTGACTTGTGGTTTCACTGCACAGGAGAAATGAATCAATTACCGGTTCTTTTATGTTTTGATCTGTTTTAATCAGCACAGTTGCTGCCGTGTTAAAAGGCACTGTTCGGAAAGAACCTGTTCAGGTACATAAATGGACATTTACAGTACAAAATCGTTCTGTATATGCAGTAAATATCTCATTTCTCAACATAGACATCAGCAGCTTATATCCCGGTTGCGGCTTGTATATGTGGCTTATATACCAGTGCGCTCTATAGTCGGAAAATATGGTAATCATAATAATCAAAGTAGACAGTGAATTTCCATGAGTTTCTATGTTTTTTTGTTTTTTTTATTGACAGAAAAAATACGATGTGGATTTTATGCTCTGAATGACCACTTTTACAGACTAAAATAATTTTAGTCTCTATATCTCTGCCTCTTTCTATTTTATGGCATAGGATTTTTTATTTTTTATTTCATAGTTTCAAATACCTGACAGATATATGTAGCCTAGCCATAATAAATCTAAGCACGAAAAAGTAGGAGGAACTGTTTCTGAATACCTCTTTGGGTAACAGTACTTTAAATGTGTATTATAGAGTAGTAAATTATGTGTTCATCTCTTCTGTGTCTTTATATATATTTTATTTTTATAGCGCTTTACAATAACAAAACAATAAGTACGTCAATTCATAAGTCATAATGCCAAGTGATAGCAATTGAGCACCAGATGAGTCTTAAGTTTGGCTTTACTGAGTTATTTTTGATTGATTATTGGTTAATTTGTCTTTTTTTTTTTTACCTTTATTTACCCAGGAAAGTCCCATTGATTTGTCTTTAAAGCATAACAATGGCAAAATATTCAAAGGCTGATCATGTGGAGTGGAGCAGTGGAGTCTTTGACTGCTTCGAGGACGCAAAAACGTGTGAGTAAAGATGAATTATATGTGTATTAGAACAAGAGAAAGACGGGATTAGGTCAGGACTCAAATAGGTCAAGATCAGGTCAGGATCAGGGCGAGACCAAGGTTGGACCAGGTCTAATTCAGGACTAAACTAGGGACTAGAGCCAGACTAAAGGCCAGGACTGAACCAGGACTGAACCAGGACTGAACCAGGACTGAACCAGGACTGAACCAGGACTAGACCAGAGTTAGATTAGTCCTAGGTTAGTCTGGATCTGGTTTAGTCCTGGTTTTGTCCTGGTTCAGACTAAACTAGGACTAATCTATGACCAAATCATGTAATTTCATATTTGCTGTATAAATTTAAAGGGCTTATATTACTCTATTTTCTGATTTATGTTATAATGTTTAACTCCAGGTCTGTTTTTGAGGAGGTAACAATATTATAACACAGTTTAAAGTTAACAAGAGTCAACTTTGCGTAATATAGGACCTTTAAAACAGTGTATCGTACTTTTGTTTAATAAATTGTGTTCGTACCTGCTCACTTGGTTTATTTCTTCCTGTTTTTTTGTCTTCCAAGTGCTAAGGTTTCTGGTGTGGCCCATGTCTGGCCTGCACTGTCTCTGGGAGATTTCAGGAGAATTCCTGCCTCCCGCTGTTTGACATCTGTAGCTCCGGGACCATGGCCAGATGTGGGATCCCCCTCTTCGTGCCCCCTGCTGCGTTTGGGCTCAGAGTGGCTATTCGGCACATACAAAATAAAGGTCAGTGAAATAAAGAGAAATGTTAAAGGTTCTATATTACACAAAAGACTCTTGTGAGCTTTAGGCTATAAAACAAAAACATACCTGGAGTTGTGTTTTGATTCCTTCACATGTAACTGAGTACCCATTTATTATTACTCTACATCTCCAAAGCTCAAAATGCTCTGTTCCAGCTTGTGATGTCATGAAGTGGTAGTTTTCAACTTAACTGACGGGGCGGGGTCAGAGTATGCTGAGCCACATAGTGCACAGAGGCCGCCAACTTTCTGCAGATTCAATCACTACAGACCTCCCAACTTGATGTGGCCATGAGATTAGCTCAAGAACAGTGCGTAGAGAGATTCCTGGAATGGGTCTCCATGACTGGGAGCTGAATCCAAGCCACACATCACCAAATGATGCAGTGGTTTAAAGCACTGGCCACTGGACTCTACAGCAGTGGAGACGCGTTCTCTGGGGAGAGATTGGTGTGGATGAACTTGACTGGCCTGCACAGAGTCCTGACAGAACACCTTTAGGATGAATTAGAGCGGAGACTGAGAGCCAGGCCTTCTCTCCAACAACAGTGTGTGACCTCACAAATGCGCTTCTGGAAAAGTGGTCAAAAATACACATAAAAATTCCTATAAACACACTCCTAAACCTTGTGGACAACCTTCCCAGAAGAGTTGAAGCTGTTTGCGGCAAAGGGTGGACCAGCGTCATATTAAACCCTATGGACTAAGAATGGGATGTCACTTAAGTTTATTTATAAGTTCATACATGAGTCAAGGGAGGTGACCAAATACTTTTGGCAATATAGTGTATATTATTAAGTAAAAACAAGCATAAAATTCATTTGCTTTTTAATTTCTTGATTAATAAACAAGTGCTCTCCACCTTTTCCCAGGGCTCCATATGCAAGGACATCTTCACCTCCTGCTTCTGTGTGTGGTGCTCTTGGTGTCTTGGTGAGTTAAGAGCGCGTGACAAAACTCCAACTACAGTGAACGTGACAAATGTGGTGAACATGCAGCCAGCCCCAGTGATGATGAGCCAGGGTCCTGTGGTCCACCAGAACGTCAGCGTGGGATAAAGGCAAAAAGTAGCATATTCAGTTTTGTGAGCCTCCACAAAATATCATAATAAATATCGTGAGATGTATATCGTGACAATCTTTCACTAATAATAAAATTTGGTGTCCCGGCTTTGACAAAATACCTGCAAGGAAAAGCTTTAACAGAATGAATTTGAAGAATGTACAAGGAAATAAAACAAAGATAATACAAATCACTGATCTTGGGACAGCACCGATGTCAAAGTATGTGGACTTTCTTGTTTTGTTTTCTTTTCCTGTTAAGTTTTGATTTGATTTTATTGCATTTAGAATCAGAATCAGAATCAGAATCAGAATCAGAATCAGAATGTGTTTTATTGCCATATGAGTGAACAGGTTCACAACATTAGGAAATTGCTGCGGTACTTGGAGCAGGATGTAGACAAACACTGACATGCAACAAATAATAGAATAAAATAAAGCTATAGTATAATATAACAAGATTTACAAATTTACAGGAGTATAATAATATAGAGTATGAGAGTATCAGTGATCAGTGATCAGTGCAAAACAGGCAGGTGCAGGCAGGTGCGAGAACACAGGGTCATGTGGCAGAAGCAGAGTGGGGGGTGGGACCAGTCCGAGTGTTATTATTTATGAGTCCAACAGCAGAGGGGAAGAAACTGTTTTTGTGGCGAGAGGTTCTGGTCCGAATGGACCGTAGCCTCCTGCCTGAGGGGAGCAGGTCAAAAAGTCCATGTCCAGGGTGAGAAGGATCAGCTGCAATTCGACCTGCACGTGTCCGAGTCCTGGAAGTGTACAGGTCCTGAAGAGATGGAAGGCTGCAACCAATCACCTTCTCAGCAGAGCGCACAACACGTTGCAGTCTCTGTTTGTCCCTGGTGGTGGCTCCAGCATACCACACGGTGATGGAGGAGGTGAGGATGGACTCGATGATGGCAGTGTAGAACTGCACCATTGTCCGTGCTGGCAGGTTGAATTTCTTCAGCTGCCTCAGGAAGTACATCCTCTGCTGGGCCTTCTTTATGATGGAGGTGATGGTGGGCTCCCATTTGAGGTCCTGGGTGATGGTGATCCCCAGGAAGCGGAATGAGTCCAGAGTGGTGATGGGGGTGTCGGTCAGGATGATGGAGGGGAGTGGGGCTGTGTGCTTCCTAAAGTCCACAATCATCTCCACTGTCTTCTGGGCATTAAGCACCAGGTAGTTCTGGCTGCACCAGGACACCAGACGATCAACCTCCGTCCTGTAGGCAGACTCATCCCCGTCCGAGATGAGCCCGATGACGATGACGATGATTATTTCCATTACTACTAATAATTAAAATAAATTATAAACTGGATGTATATATGTATAACAACTAATAAACCAGTTCAGTTCACCGGTGGTATCTTCTCTACAAGTGTTAACATTACCATTACCATTAAGTCCGTACTGGCTTTGTGTTTGGTTGTAAAGATTTTGTCCTGTTTTTTTTTTTTAAACCTTGTAAGTTATGTTTTGTGCAAACATTTATTTATGCTTAATTTACCGTTGACATTCCTGTTAATTAGTTTAGTAGTTTAGTTAATTACTTTTTTTTCAAGCTTCATGACCCTAGGTCGTAACAGAGGTCATAGTTTGTAACTTTCATTATTTTACTTTACTGTCAAATTAAATATTTTAGTACATAAAGATGCCAAGAGGAAGTGGTGATATTTTAATTACACACAAACAAAATGTATTGAATGTATTTATTTGACTTAGTTGTGTTGAAGGTGTTGTAGTGACATTAATAATACATTAAATTAAAATATGCTTTGGTGTAGTTACAACGATGTTAAGATAGAGTTGCCCACATCATTTGAAAATCTTAAAAAAAATACTAGATGGAGGTTTTGCTTCCTGTGTTTTTTTTGGCCTTGTCTGGAATGTTCCGCTGTATGGCATTAAATGTTATTTAGTGCTTTTATTGTTCAGAAACACTATGGAAAAACTTGCAGGTGAGGTGAGATCTATGGAGAGGCGACCACGCTCACAGTACGATTGCATCATAATAACTCTTATCTCTCTTTTGTTTTAAAGTCCGTTTTACTTTACATTCTGTGCACTTTCTTGTCAGATAAATACTGTTTGCAATCTGGCGAATCTTTCACTAATATGATAAAACTTGGTGTCCCCGCTTTGACGAAATACCTGTAAACAAAAGAGAAAGCTTTAACAGAATGAATGTGAAGAATGTACAAGGAAATAAGACAAAAGATAACACACAGCACTTATATTAGACTTCCTGGTGCGTGGAAATAACTTCAATTGTCATCTGTCGACAACACCGAAAACAATGTCAAGTATGTGGACTTTCCTGTTTCCTAAGTCCTAGGAATTACTTTTCACTTTTCACTTTCTTTTTCTTGTAGTAAAGCAACGTTAGTTTAGCACCGGTACAGAAATATTGCAAAAACAGCTCTAAATAATGAAGCGTTTTCTCATCCGCAAACCATTAAGTGCATTTAAGTGCATTAAGTGATGAATCAGTAAGTTAAGAGTAACTTTGGACTGCAGCAAATTTATTTTCATATTTTTAAAAGATAAAAATCAGGTACAGAGCCTTTAATGAATCAAAAATAGCTTACCTCTGCATTACTTACTGTGAAATGAAATTAGATGTGAGACTGCAGAAGATTCAGTTCCATTATGATTTTTCTGAAGAGAATGGCAAAAACTAAAAACAAAAACAAACTACCGGTAGATATTTTTTGCACTTAAAACTGCCAAGAGAAAGCAGCTCTAAAAGGTGTGAGTTAAATTGTCTTTGCGTGGCACTATTTAAAAAACAACAACAATACAATTCAATATATTTTGAGATCTATTTCCACTGCATTGTAAGAGAGGCGACATCAGATCAAATAATAAAACTTTAGTGGTCTCAGAGAGGAGTTTGTCTTCTCTGATCGCTGTGTCTCCTTTGTCGGCGGGACTTCCTCACCCATTTCAGTCAACAGATGTGTTCTCCACTGTCTTGTCTCCATGGAGATGTTATTGTGTTGGCTGTAATGTTCCACAGTATGGCATTAAACCTGTAGAACTGGGATTTGTTCATTTACAGGTAATTTTTGTACTTGCAGTTGACGAGACTCTTATCAAATCACTCAAAACGTGTTTAATCTGGCCTTTAATCCCTCCTAACCACACTCATGTCTGTGTGCATATGTGCGTGTACGTGTGGGATTATGAAGAGCTTTGGGTGTCTTGAAAAACACCATATGAATGAAAGGCATTATTTACAGAGTCACATTCAGGTTTTACAGAACTCTGGAGTTTAAAGCCTCCTTCAGCCTCTGTGATCCCTTCAGTCGTCCACGGGCCAGCCCACAAGATCAGCCACAGGTAAAAGATCTCTCATCGCTCTTATTAAATAAAATATTGTAGAATATTTTAAAATGCATGAATCAATATACCGTATTTTCCGGACTATAAGACGCTACTTTTTTCCCCGGGCTTTGAACCATGCGGCTTTTACAAAGGTGCGGCTAATCTGTGGATTTTTCTTCCACTGCTAGGGGCGCTCTAACCGGAATTACAAAAACAAGATAGACGGAAACTTAATGCAAAGAAGAATACGCTACTTTTTATTTAGCAGATATAACACGCACGACAAATTACTAACTGGTAATTATTTTCAAATCCTCACCCCTTGTTTGTATGATGCAAGTTTTAAGTTGAAGGCCATCGAGGAAACATTGCTGTAGAGCCCTGCACTCCCGCAGGACCCAACACAAAAAAGTGCGGCGCGGGACATATTCTGAAAGCTTATTGCGGGCGCGGGCGGGAGCGCGACCGCACGACCCGGGAGCGGGCGGGAGCGGTACTGAAGAATGCGGGAGCGGGACTAAAAATTCTGTCCCGCGTAGACCTCTACCATGCTGCTGCACATAAGCTTGGGTCAATGGTTTCAGCGAAGATGATTAAAGTGACTTGTGGTTTCACTGCACAGGAGAAATGAATCAATTACCGGTTCTTTTATGTTTTGACCTGTTTTAATCAGCACAGTTGCTGCCGTGTTAAAAGGCACTGTTCGGAAAGAATCTGTTCAGGTACATAAATGGACATTTACAGTACAAAATCGTTCTGTATATGCAGTAAATATCTCATTTTTCAACATAGATATCAGCGGCTTATAGCCCGGAGCGGCTTGTATATGTGGCTTATATACCAGTGCGCTCTATAGTCGGAAAACATGGTAATCATAATAATCAAAGTAGACAGTGAATTTCCATGAGTTTCTATGTTTTTTTTTGTTTTTTTATTGACAGAAAAAATATGATGTGGATTTTATGCTCTGAATGACCACTTTTACAGACTAAAATAATTTTAGTCTCTATATCTCTGCCTCTTTCTATTTTATGGCATAGGAATTTTTATTTTTTAGATTTTATAGTCTCAAATACTTGACAATTATATGTATCCCAGCCATAATAAATCTAGGCATGAAAAAGTAGGAGGAACTGTTTCTGAATACCTCTTTGGGTAACAGTACTTTAAATGTGTATTATAGAGTAGTAAATTATGTGTTCATCTCTTCTGTGTCTTTATATATATTTTATTTTTATAGCGCTTTACAATAACAAAACAATAAGTACGTCAAGTCATAAGTCAGAATGCCAAGTTAGCACCAGATGAGTCTTAAGTTTGGCTTTACCGAGTTATTTTTGATTGATTATTGGTTAATTTGTCTTTTTTTTTTTACCTTTATTTACCCAGGAAAGTCCCATTGATTTGTTTTTAAAGCATAACAATGGCAAAATATTCAAAGGCTGATCATGTGAAGTGGAGCAGTGGACTCTTTGACTGCTTCGAGGACGCAAAAACGTGTGAGTAAAGATGAATTATATGTGTATTAGAACAAGAGAAAGACGGGATTAGGTCAGGACTCAAATAGGTCAAGATCAGGTCAGGATCAGGGCGAGACCAAGGTTGGACCAGGTCTAATTCAGGACTAAACTAGGGACTAGAGCCAGACTAAAGGCCAGGACTGAACCAGGACTGAACCAGGACTGAACCAGGACTGAACCAGGACTGAACCTAGACTGAACCAGCACTGAATCAGGACTAGACCAGAGTTAGATTAGTCCTAGTTTAGTCTGGATCTGGTTTAGTCCTGGTTTTGTCCTGGTTCAGACTAAACTAGGACTAATCTATGACCAAATCATGTAATTTCATATTTGCTGTATAAATTTAAAGGGCTTATATTACTCTATTTTCTGATTTATGTTATAATGTTTAACTCCAGGTCTGTTTTTGAGGAGGTAACAATATTATAACACAGTTTAAAGTTAACAAGAGTCAACTTTGCGTAATATAGGACCTTTAAAACAGTGTATCGTACTTTTGTTTAATAAATTGTGTTCGTACCTGCTCACTTGGTTTATTTCTTCCTGTTTTTTTGTCTTCCAGGGTGCTAAGGTTTCTGGTGTGGCCCATGTCTGGCCTGCACTGTCTCTGGGAGATTTCAGGAGAATTCCTGCCTCCCGCTGTTTGACATCTGTAGCTCCGGGACCATGGCCAGATGTGGGATCCCCCTCTTCGTGCCCCCTGCTGCATTTGGGCTCAGAGTGGCTATTCGGCACATACAAAATAAAGGTCAGTGAAATAAAGAGAAATGTTAAAGGTTCTATATTACTCAAAAGACTCTTGTGAGCTTTAGGCTATAAAACAAAAACATACCTGGAGTTGTGTTTTGATTCCTTCACATGTAACTGAGTACCCATTTATTATTACTCTACATCTCCAAAGCTCAAAATGCTCTGTTCCAGCTTGTGATGTCATGAAGTGGTAGTTTTCAACTTAACTGACGGGGCGGGGTCAGAGTATGCTGAGCCGCATAGTGCGCAGAGGCCGCCAACTTTCTGCACATTCAATCACTACAGACCTCCCAACTTGATGTGGCCTTGAGATTAGCTCAAGAACAGTGCGTAGAGAGATTCCTGGAATGGGTCTCCATGACTGGGAGCTGAATCCAAGCCACACATCACCAAATGATGCAGTGGTTTAAAGCACTGGCCACTGGACTCTACAGCAGTGGAGACGCGTTCTCTGGGGAGAGATTGGTGTGGATGAACTTGACTGGCCTGCACAGAGTCCTGACAGAACACCTTTAGGATGAATTAGAGCGGAGACTGAGAGCCAGGCCTTCTCTCCAACAACAGTGTGTGACCTCACAAATGCGCTTCTGGAAAAGTGGTCAAAAATACACATAAAAATTCCTATAAACACACTCCTAAACCTTGTGGACAACCTTCCCAGAAGAGTTGAAGCTGTTTGCGGCAAAGGGTGGACCAGCGTCATATTAAACCCTATGGACTAAGAATGGGATGTCACTTAAGTTCATTTATAAGTTCATACATGAGTCAAGGGAGGTGACCAAATACTTTTGGCAATATAGTGTATATTATTAAGTAAAAACAAGCATAAAATTCATTTGCTTTTTAATTTCTTGATTAATAAACAAGTGCTCTCCACCTTTTCCCAGGGCTCCATATGCAAGGACATCTTCACCTCCTGCTTCTGTGTGTGGTGCTCTTGGTGTCTTGGTGAGTTAAGAGCGCGTGACAAAACTCCAACTACAGTGAACGTGACAAATGTGGTGAACATGCAGCCAGCCCCAGTGATGATGAGCCAGGGTCCTGTGGTCAACCAGAACGTCAGCGTGGGATAAAGGCAAAAAGTAGCATATTCAGTTTTGTGAGCCTCCACAAAATATCATAATAAATATCGTGAGATGTATATCGTGACAATCTTTCACTAATAATAATAATAAAATTTGGTGTTCCGGCTTTGACAAAATACCTGCAAGGAAAAGCTTTAACAGAATGAATTTGAAGAATGTACAAGGAAATAAAACAAAGATAATACAAATCACTGATCTTGGGACAGCACCGATGTCAAAGTATGTGGACTTTCTTGTTTTGTTTTCTTTTCCTGTTAAGTTTTGTTTTGATTTTATTGCATTTATTATTTCCGTTACTACTAATAATTAAAATAAATTATAAACTGGATGTATATATGTATAACAAATAAACCAGTTCAGTTCACCGGTGGTATCTTCTCTACAAGTGTTAACATTACCATTAACATTAAGTCCGTACTGGCTTTGTGTTTGGTTGTAAAGATTTTGTCCTGTTTTTTTTTTTAAACCTTGTAAGTTATGTTTTGTGCAAACATTTATTTATGCTTAATTTACCGTTGACATTCCTGTTAATTAGTTTAGTTAATTACTTTTTTTTCAAGCTTCATGACCCTAGGTCATAACAGAGGTCATAGTTTGTAACTTTCATTATTTTACTTTACTGTCAAATTAAATATTTTAGTACATAAAGATGCCAAGAGGAAGTGGTGATATTTTAATTACACACAAACAAAATGTATTGAATGTATTTATTTGACTTAGTTGTGTTGAAGGTGTTGTAGTGACATTAATAATACATTAAATTAAAATATGCTTTGGTGTAGTTACAACGATGTTAAGATAAAGTTGCCCACATCATTTGAAAATCTTAAAAAAAATACTAGATGGAGGTTTTGCTTCCTGTGTTTTTTTTGGCCTTGTCTGGAATGTTCCGCTGTATGGCATTAAATGTTATTTAGTGCTTTTATTGTTCAGAAACACTATGGAAAAACTTGCAGGTGAGGTGAGATCTATGGAGAGGCGACCACGCTCACAGTACGATTGCATCATAATAACTCTCTTATCTCTCTTTTGTTTTAAAGTCCGTTTTTACTTTACATTCTGTGCACTTTCTTGTCAGATAAATACTGTTTGCAGTACGGCGAATCTTTCACTAATATGATAAAACTTGGTGTCCCCGCTTTGACGAAATACCTGTAAACAAAAGAGAAAGCTTTAACAGAATGAATGTGAAGAATGTACAAGGAAATAAGACAAAAGATAACACACAGCACTTATATTACACTTCCTGGTGCGTGGGAATAACTTCAATTGTCATCTGTCGACAACACCGAAAACAATGTCAAGTATGTGGACTTTCCTGTTTCCTAAGTCCTAGGAATTACTTTTCACTTTTCACTTTCTTTTTCTTGTAGTAAAGCAACGTTAGTTTAGCACCGGTACAGAAATATTGCAAAAACAGCTCTAAATAATGAAGCGTTTTCTCATCCGCAAACCATTAAGTGCATTTAAGTGCATTAAGTGATGAATCAGTAAGTTAAGAGTAACTTCGGACTGCAGCAAATTTATTTTCATATTTTTAAAAGATAAAAATCAGGTACAGAGCCTTTAATGAATCAAAAACAGCTGTGTGAAATTACCGCTGATGCTGCAGAACTTGTAGAAGTGAAGTCCGTAAGTCGGCCTGGTAAAGTATCTCTTGTTGTTCATCTTCAAAAAATAACTAAAAAGAAAATAGATGATTATAATTACTGTATTATAACCCACATAAAGTTTTAAAAGTGAATATTTAGTGGGACAAACCTGCAGATTTGAAGGGCAGTACTTTTGATCTGCGTCCCACGGTGGAAGCTCCTCGCCAAACATGAGAGTCAAGTGATCGGAGAAGCTGGAAATGGTTTAAAATACGTCCAAAAATTATTCAAATTATTAATTAATACTTTTGTGGATTATCTGTGGCGTCCTATTTTATATAGTTATGGACCAAACAACTATTTTGTCTGGAATAAAGAACGAAGAAATCACCCAGTTTTCGCTAAATACAATATTTTGCTGTAAATGAAGATGTCAAAGATAGAAAATGTATGAATATTTTGATAGGGCTGGTAAACATGACAAAAAAAAAAGAAAAAAAAAAAAAAAGATTTTTTTTCCCCGTCTTTTGAACACCGTTTTCAATTAGATTTTATTTTGCTTAACTAAAAACAAAATTCGATTTCAATGCTTTATTACTGCCATTAACTAAAAAGCAAAAAAAATCTTCCTTCAAACTCTGAACTCTGCTCCAAATCACACTATTTTACCTGGCTGGAGATTTCTTGATTAAAAAAGATGCAAGCTGAATCTCAATTAAATTTGGCTTTATTGCCCATTGTTTGATGCATTTTTCTCAACCTAGTAGATTTTTTTGGCTTTTCTGAACACTGTTTGAGGCGTAAAGTGTCTTTCATCAGAAGCGCCAACAACAATGAAATAAAAATATGAAAATAACATTAACGATGGGAGCATGTTAAGACGACATTTACCAGTGGTTTTCACAGAAGGCAGAGATGAAGTCGCTCTGCTGGTGTTCAGGATAGAGGAAGAGGATGGGCCAGTAGAGGGCGCCCTCCTCCTGGTTTAGATAGACCTGCGCCCCGGTGACCTCCTGTGAACTCAGACCGTCCAGACTGAGCTGTGAGAGGCCACGAGAGGAAGCTTCATCATCATCCTCGTCGCTGTCGGAGCCGCGCTGAGGCCGAGCGGAGGGGAGGAACTTAATGCCTCTTTCCTGTGAACAAAACAGAGACACACAAACACTGGTTATAAACTCAAGTATCTTAGGTTGTTAGCACAGTTCGCAGGGATCAGCTCAGTTGTAAGTGTATATTTCAGGCTCTTTTTCACAAAATTTCAAAACTTTTCCATGACTTTTTCATGACCTAAAGTGAATTTTCCATGACTTTACAGCACCCGACATGTAGAATTGAGCAGACTTTTTGGGCTAAATATAAAATGTAAACCCTTTCCACACACCTTATGGTTTGGCATTATAGTCTTTTATTCAACATTCAAAATCCTGTCAGTGCATTTATTGTAGTCTTAACAAAATATTAATAATACATTTTATTTATTAGGCGCCTTTCTGGACACCCAAGGTCGCCTTACAACAATATAAAAAAATTAAATATGCTTAAAACATACAGTTAAAAGCCTACAGTTAAAGTTGGGCAGTATTTAATTGATAATTGATTGTATTTAGTGTTGTATTTTATTAGTATTTAGTAATGTACTGGGATGGCTGGCACATAAGTTCGGAAATAATCATAATAGCCCAGTGATAACTTAACAGAACGCTGCATTTGAAAGAGATACTAAAATTCTGTGACTTTTCCAAAATGTTCAGTGAATTTACACATTTCCATGACTTTTCCAGGATATCCAAGACTGTGGGAACCCTGATATTTGCTAATTTTTTACCTTGTGAGTGTCAAGACATAATCACAACACTTTCTGAATGTAAAAGGTGTTCACTGGGGACCCCTTGTGGCAGATTAGATGTATAATCTACATGTAAATAGATACTATATTTAAATTTTAAGAAGAGGAACCATTACTAGCAAGTGTAAGGCAGCAATAACATGTACTAGTTTAAAAATCACAACTGAAGTGGGGTGCCAATAAGATCAGGCGCCACAGTCCTCTGTTACGAATATGGAGAGGGGAACGAGTCAAAACCTGCTACACATCTGGCGACACGTGAATGAGATGCAAATTTTGCAGTAGCTGTAGTATTTGACAACCCAAAGTTAAGTTCTTAATAAATCTGGCACCCCAAAGTAAAGTTTACATTGGATAATTGTTGATAACAGTGAACAAATAAGCACTGCAGTTCTTACCATAGACTATATATAAATGGACATAGCTAAACCAATGGCAGAAGTGACCACGGGCGCTTCCGGCTCTGCCAAATCTGTTTCCAATTCACTTTATATTGCAAAACTGTCACCCCCCTCCCTCTCTTTATATGTTTGTATTAACTAGGGCCCGACCGATATGGATTTTGTTGCGGCCGATTTGATACCAATAAAATGGGAGTTGGAGCTGCCGATATAATCGCCAATATATTTATGACGTAAAAATTCACTGGAAATCTTCAATTGTTTATAAAACTTAGGTTTGTCTCTATTGGATTTTCAATTGTGTTTATTTAGGCGACATTTATAGTTATTCTGCCTCTTTACGTCATATTTAAAGACAGTCGATCGGCCTAATGGCATTTTTGTATGACATTCTAGCCAGTAAAGAAAGTGCTGTAAGTAAACTACCGCTATTAGCTTTTAGCGGTAAATGCGCATGTGCCGCGGTAATTAATGATAGCCAAATGCTGATAATTCACACTTCTATTCACAGCTCATTTACATATCAGTGCGTGTCCAGTAACATATATACGGCCACTATAGTCACTTTACAGTCACTAATACAAGAGAAAACAGCCTGTTTATGTGTGGGAGCCACAGCAGCTAATGTTAATGCTAACTAATGAGAAAGAACCAAAACGAGCTTCAAAACCGATACATTTCCAACACTCAGCGCTTACACAGACTGCTCTCAGATCACAAGTCTGCACTAAGAACTGTCCTTTTAATTCACACTCAAACTGATCGTCCGTAAAAAAAAAAAAAAAATCTCAATGTTACACACACACATAGACCATATACGTGCGCACATGGATCTATGGCTACGGGTGTAAACGAGTGCACCCGGCGATGCGTTCAGGGACGGGTGGACACAGACAAATGACTCCTCAGATAAATACTGATGCGGCGCCACATATGAGGACATTTATCTGTTTGTAAATTGGATTAAATGGGCAGAATGTAGAGTCTAAGCTTTATAACAAGGTAAAACATGTTCACGTGGAATATCGGTCCATATCGGCAAGATTTTGGCCGACAGCTGATATGTCTCCAGTAGCCCATATCGGCTGATAATATCGGCCAACCAATATATCGGTCGGGCCCTAGTATTAACCCACTCTAGATGATCCTGGTGTTTTAATTTCGCCATTTTGTTTGTGAATCAATTCCTAGTCCTAATATGGAAGTGGCGACACACTCATTCTTTATACAGACTATAGCTAATACACTATCTTGAGAGAACTGTTATGCTTTGCTTGTTCCATGTACTTTATTGCTGTACTAAAAATCACATGAATATGAATGTTTTAGTTGTGAGGTGCCGTTTATAATACTGCATCAAATCTTATCAAATCTTATAATGAGAAAAATCAGCCCCGAACAGTAACAGACCTTTATAGCGTTGAGCAGCGTTTGCTTCTCCCCGAGCAGCTTCTTTTCCTTTACTTTGGCTTTTCTTGCATCTCTCTCCGCTGCTCTCTACAACAGCACAACACACTAACTCTAATTACAATATGTATTAAAATCAAAGCATTTTCTAAATAACAATAAAAAAGACCTGTTACCTTGTTTTTGTCTGCCGTGGCTCTGTACTCCAGTAGTTTCTTTTCCGTGGGGTAAAGTTTGAGTCCCTCGTCGCACCATTTTAAGGCGTCTGCAAAGTTACGCAGCTCTATGCAGCACTGGGCACCTACAGACAAAATAACAGGGAAATTCATATCAAAACTGTGATCGAATCTAATATATTTATACAGGACTTATTTGGTTTAAAAGAATATTGTATTTTCTTGGTAAATGAATTATTTGATTGCTGCTAAACTAGGAGAGGTTCATGAATTTATACAGAATACAAAAAGCTATGAGGCATTACCATGGAGAAATTGCAGTAAAACAGGTAATAAAACAATGTGCACACTGGGACTGTGAACATAAATCCTTGAAATTAGCTAATTATGATGTCAAGATGAGTTAATGGATAATTGGGAGTAAAGATGTCTCAACACAGTAAATTCAAACATTATTTTAGGGATTGTGAGAATTTCAGAAGCAGAAATATCTTCCCTGACTCTACAACTATGACACATGTTTCTAATAATATTAACACTTATAATTAAATAAAAATGTGTATGAACTATTCACACATGATTTTATTCTTAGTGTAAATAATTCTCAAAAGGTGTAAAGTCTCTTGGCCAGGGCTTCCTTGAAAAAGTTAAATAAGTGAAATAAAACAAAATAAATAAACATTTCTGATGCTTCTATTTTTTGTTGTTACAGTAATCCTATATTAGACTGTCTTTTAACTCAAGTTGATTTTCATACGTTTTATCTGTGTTCTTAACCTCGTTTTATTGTGATTACTTGTGTTTTACTCATATTTTAATGTGTTTTACTCATACTTATTGTTTTACTCACTTTATTGCATTTTACTCATACTTTGTTTTACTCATATTTTAATGTGTTTTACTCATACTTTATTGCATTTTACTCATACTTTGTTTTACTCATATTTTATTGTGTTTTACTCATATTTTAATGTGTTTTACTCATACTTCATTGTTTTACTCATATTTTATTGAGTTTTACTCATACTTTGTCTTTTACTTATACTTTATTGTCTTTTACTCATATTTTATTGGGTTTTACTTGTTATTACTTTATTTTTATTTACTTAACTTAAATTATTATTATTTTTTACTTGTGTAGTCTCATATTTAGTTTTTATCTATATTGTAAAGCACTTTGGGGCAGTACAGTCTGTTTTTAAATGTGGAGTTAATATGATTGATTCAGGAGCAGAACCACACCTCAACCTCCCCCTGCTCCTCTCCAGCCAACCACAGCTCAGCCCTTCAATTACCCAGAAGCCCCATTTATCTAAGCCTATCAAGACAACACAGTCTGTCTCTGCTCTCTCAACCCCTTCCCTCCCATCCTGCGTCTCTCGTTCATCCTTCAGCCTAAGACATCATCTACAAAACCATCACATCCATCCATCGTCAACAGACATCTTTATCGTATTCCACTGTTGTGCCGTGGTCCTTGCTAGTGAAGTACTATATCATGCTGCCTTCACGTCATAAATACAGTACCAAAAAAAACCCATCAAAATTGTGCATGAGCACCCACTCATGTCGTAATTTCCACTGGAAAGATGGAAGATTTTTATGACAGACGAGCTGCCGCGATAAGATTAACTTTGACCTTTCAACATGGCGGAGAGCAGCGAAAGTGTTGTGAAAGTTATTTTATATAAATAAAGTTACCTTAGCATACCCTTACCTTTATTCTGTCATATTAAGACTGTGTGATAAGTCAGGCTTTACTTATATAGGCTAGCTAATACAGAAGCATTAGCCATTGTCCTTTAAAAATTTTCTCTTACACACGATGAATAAAATACACAGCATATTATTCAGCCGATCATTTGCATTTTGATGCACTCTCTTCTTGCTGTAGCAGATGAATTAGCAAGTCTAAAACTGTTTTACCCAAGTAACAGGGCAGAATAAACTGTGGGTCCGCCGTGTTTCACTTCACTACAACAACAAAAGCACTTGAACACAACACATTCTTTCCAATACCACGTGAAGGCAGCATAATTAAATCTTGACCCATATTCGAGAATAATTCTGAACAGAATTGACATTAATGGACTTTAACACACACCTCTAATCAGGGCTTTGAGATGATCTGGCTTCAACTTCTTTGCAGCTGTAGCATCATTTAACGCAGAACGCATATTACCTGCAAGAAAATAGATTAAAAATCACTCTAAAAACAGTTACATAAAACATAAATCTAGAAAATTTCATGTCAAATATATTTACCCAGATAAAAATGTGTAGCAGCCCGGTTGGAGTAAATGACCGTGTTCAGATCCAGATTTTCACACTTCATTTTGAGAGCAGCCGTATAGGAGACAAGGGCGAGTTTGTACTTTTTAGATTTAAAATAAGAGTTGCCTTCATTTTTCAGATCTTCGGCTTTTTCTAAAAATACAGGAAAAGAAAAAGGTGATGTTTTAAAAGTGCACGATGTAACGTTTTTAATGGAGGGCCTGTCATCTGCTTGTATCTGTGGAGAAGTTATTGCTTTGCCTTGAATGTGAAATATTTTCAATCACAGGTGCCTTTGGTAGTTAAGAAGGTAAATAAATATGCAAACAAGGTATCTATGAATGGCCTTGAACTTTATGAATAGTAGTAGTATGTATATAATTTATGTCTTACTGATAGCACTCTCTTGATTTTTTTTTTTTTTTTTACTGCTATTTAGAAGTTTATAACCATTTTAATGTATTTTTTTCTCTTTGTTATTGCAATACAATGTGATATGTGATATACTGTGTCCAAGTAATTTCCTTTGTGGATCAGTAAAGTTTAGTCCAAGTCCAAGTATCACCAAATCACAAATTATTATATTTACATGTTAAAAATTACATTATATTGTCACTATGGTAAAACCAAGGAGACTGCAGTATTCATTTGACCCCATTGCTACTGTATTTTTAAATAAGACCTAGGCCCAAGTAAATTCTTTATTATTATTAACCTTTAACGGTCCTATATCACCCAAAATGGACTCTTATGAGTTTTAAATCATGTTATAATGTTGTTACCGCCTCAAAAACATATCCGGAGTTGTGTTTTGTTTCATTTACACATGTTTGAGTAACCCTTTATTATCAGACTCGTTGTCTGCATCTCCAAAGCTCAAACTCCTCTGTTCCACTTTGTGATATCATGTAGTGGTAGTTTTCAAGTTAAGAGCTACTTTTTACCTTTCAGGCATTCTTATTACGTTGATACTGGGATAAAATTGTATTAACGTTAGTACTGTGACAGAACATTAAATTGGACAACACGGGGAGGTACCTTCTGGAGTGCGGTCCTCATCGTGGATCATCGCCTGAAGAGCAGCCAGTCCGGGGTATTTCTTTGGGTCAATTTCGTCTGGAGTCTTGGTCATAAAAAGAGGAATTCTCTCCATCTCCTGAAAAAACAGCATGACAGATCTTTTCAGCAAGGCGTTTTTTGTTTTGTTTTTTTTGAGTTAAATAAAGCGACTAGAAACAACAGAAAAAAAAGTCTGACAAAGTTGCTTTTTTTGTAGCAATTAAATATACATCTTCCTTTTCTATGGCTTGAAACATGATTCAGTATTAGCAGCCTACAATAAATGTTTAATTGGTTGATGTCTATGTATTTAGTATGTATTTATTATTCTTAATTTCTCTCAAAATGATTAGTCAAGAGAAAGCAAAACAACGAGTTAAAATGTTGTATTGTACTAAAGACGATTTATTTGTTTTGTTTACATTAGCTAGAGACGTAAATTGTTCGTCAGAGCCTGCAGAAAATAGGGTTTATTATAGAAAAATCTTCAGCTTTTCCCCTTTAAAGTGATTTTGAAAAAGATTTTGTGGTTACCTCTTCCCAGTTGTCCTCACTTAAGCCATGTTTATACTTTTCGGTCTTGAATTTGTCTATAAACGCATCCATAACTTCATCTTCGCTGTCGTTTGCCATATTTGTTCTTATTTGCAATGGAAAACGGTTGCCAAAGGTGAATAAATGTGAAATCTGGTGACAAAAAACAACTATCTGCTTTCCTGTTTTCACTTTTCACATGTGAACTGTCGGTACGAAGGGCATTGCGGTCCGTGCGGAAACAAAGAATGATACACTAGTTCCGGCTTGATGTTGCCATGTAATGTGTCTGCGTTTTTTATTTATTTTTATATGTATTACTTTTTTATTGTTTATTGGTATTCTTGCTCTTATTTGATTTTACTAGTTTTATTGTCTTAATAAGGACTAGTGGAGTTAAATAGAGCTTTATTTTATACTTACTATTGGATATGTTTTATTTATATTGCAGCACTTTGGAAACTGTTTTTTTTTTTTTTTAATGAAATGTGCTATATAAGTGGATTGGATTGGATGTAGTGCTGTGTACTTATATGCTCCAAACAGACACACAGCAACTTCACACTGGAACAATTTAAAAATTCTCCATAATTTTGCCCAGCGTGTAATTACATATGTGTAATTTATGTGATTTTGTGTATTTGATGTCCCTGTATTTGAATATGTTAAAAAAATTAATGAAAAAATTAATTAAAATTTTTTAAAAAAAATTATAAAATAAAACAGAAAATATTCTGTTCAGCTCATTTGAAGCTAAAATCAACTAAAAAGTGTGAGAATAAGCATGAAATCTGAGAATATCTAATGTTAAGCAGAAAGTACTACAATAGATCTATAATTTTAAACTGTATTTATTTTACTAAACATTCCCCACTACGAATGAGGAAAAATAAGATGCTTGCTTTGTGCTCCCATATCCATCAATCTATTTCTGTATCCAAATATAAATGATCTTCCCTAACTTATCTTATCAAGGCCTAAGACAACACAGGAACAGCAGATGTCCAGTCCAGACATTTCCGCCAGCTCCATTAGTTGAATCCTGTGATTTTCCAGACCAGTTAAACAGTCCTTGCGATTGATCTATACTGATTATTCCACCAATAATATGAGATGTTACTGGCTCACTAATAAAAATAAATGCAACCTAATAATATTGTGTAAGTACTGACATTATAGATATTTGCACTTTTCTGACCAAGATATTACAACTTATATCAGGTTATTCATCTTGTTTTCAGCTTTATTATCTACTTACTAGTTCTGAGACTGCTTAATTCTAGTCTAGAGGTAGTTTATTTTACGATAATTTGCCAAGTAAAATGATCTGTCCATGCAGCAAGATAATTTCACTACTTTTACATTTTCTGATAGATTTAAGTGTTTATATTTTAAGCTTTTTTGCAGCGTAGCGTGCCAGATATCGGCCTTAAATCTCCAGCAGTGGTCAATATTTTGTTTAACTCAACCAGCTGCCTAAATATGCATGAAAAATATCTGCATAAAGCTTTGTTTGAACACTTTAATCCAAAGAGGTAAAATGTGACTACAGTAAAGTCTAGAGAGTTTGTATTAAAATAAAGTTGTGGGTGAGTTCTTACTGAAATCTAATTCGAGAATTTGGGGAAAATGAACAAAATTAGCTGTACGTATCAGCATAAAAATATCAGCAGGGGTCATCAATAGGTATCAGCATCTGACGTGAAAAACAGACATGGACCAATCTCTAATTTTCACACCTCGATGAGTAAAAACATGAATTGGCATAAAACTGGTAATACATTTTGTTTATTTTTCACCACCACCTGTACAAACAACATCATACTCACATTATTTATACGGTTTCAACAGTCCGCAGCAGATCTAAGAGTCCATCTTTACTGAGAAACACCGTCTCCCCACTTTTCTGGCAGATCACCTCAAACTTGGGCTGCTCCTCCAGCGCCCCCTGCCCCACTACAATAACAAAGGGATAGCCCAGTCTCTTTGCGTCTTTCAGCCTTTTCCCTATGGTCATGTGAGTGCGGTCGTCCATCACAACCTCCCCTTTCAAACTAGGTAAAGTTCCTCCTAAACTGTACGCCAAATACTCAGCTATAGTCGAGGCTTCTTCCGCTTTGCTTCCCTTTTTAGGCGGCAGCACGCACACTTGGTACGGCGCTAGGAGGTCCGGCCAGCGAATCTCATCATCCGTGGACAGGACTTCAATTGCAGCAGCTAGAATACGCGTCACTCCAAGACCATAGCAACCCATTTCTGTAATCATAGCCTTGTTTTGGGTGTTGCTAAATGCGGCGTTGAACATTTGCGAGTACTTTTTACCCAAATAAAACGTATGACCGACTTCTATCCCCTTTGACTGCTCTAGACTTCCTGTTTTGCATTTGGGACAGTTGATTTGGTCCGATGGCAAAGTCTCTACGTTGGCAGAGAAGGAGCAGGAACCACACACCAATAGCTTATCTTCTCCGATATCTGCAGGAAGCTGGAATTCGTGCGACAGCGTTCCCCCGATGTTTCCCGTGTCGGCTTGTACCTGAACGCATCGCAGGCCCAGTCGAGTGAACAGTCTGGTGTAAGCTTCGCAGACGGACTCGTAGGTTTGATATGCAGCTTCTTCGCTCGCATCGAAAGAGTACATGTCCTTCATGTAGAACTCTCGTCCTCGAAGGAGACCAAACTTAGGCTTCGGCTCATCTCGGAATTTACGGGTAATCTGAAGAGACAAATTTAAGATATTTCTATTGTTATTAAAGGTGCTCTGTGTAACCTTTTAGTTGGGAAGGGGGGGCATCACCTGCTTATTTCTATTTCAAAATGTAATTTTTCTGCCTGTAATGCTGCTCTACAAAGGCAAAACACCTTAACTTGAGAGTGAACCTGAGAAAAATGACTTCAAAGTTTCAAAGCTGTGGTTTCTCATCTGGTTTTGGATGTTACGGTTGTCATAGCCCTTTATTTGTTGTTAAAACAGTCAAATTGGCTCACAATATTTATTCATATGATAAAGGAGGAGGTCTCAAATACCCCCAAAATGACATTAACTAATTTTTGACAAAACATGATGTTACAGCGTTATGGTTTTGTAGGGAAGAATGTTCCACAGTATGACATTAAACAGCTCTACTTTACATTCAATCAATTACAATTGGTTTTATTTCTCAAAAATCCCTAGAAAAACAGGCATCTGACTGTGAGTGGGGTCGCCTCTCCACAGATCTGACCTGTAACTTGATCTGGTTTGGTCCCCATGAAGATTGAAAGGTTTAATGCCACACTGTGGGTATTCCAGACAAAGCAATAACATCTCCAAATGCATTTGACAGATCGTCTGCCAGAAAAGTTACACAATGCACCTTTAATGTGCAGCTTCAGTCATTACACAAACAGCCTGCAGTGTACCTGGTAGAGCAGCAGGGGGAGCTGTCTGTGGGACAGTGTGGTCTGATGGGCCACTAGAGTGGTGACTGCCTCCTCGTGGGTGGGGCCCAGGCAGTAGTCTGATCCATGACGGTCCTTCAGCCGAAACAGCTCCTTCCCCATCAGCTCCCAGCGGTCACTGGTCCTCCACAGGTCAGCAGAGCACAGACTGGGCATGTCCAGCTTCTGCCCTCCAATCCCCTGCATCTCCTCGTCTATCAGTCGCACCTGAGGGTCACATAACAGGAAATGTTATTATTTGGCCATTTCTTTCTTTTTTTTTCAACTATAAAAAACGCATTTGTATGGAGATTTTAGTTGTTTATCTTATGAAAACCGAGGCTGCGCATCACCTCAAAATATTAGAACATTTAACCATCCAAGCCACTGTTATAACATCTTAAAATTGTAATTAATTCCTGCTATATTAAATACAAACAGGGGAGTCAACGGTCCCACCCCCCCAAAGACTCTGGGGCCCAGGACAACAGACCCCCAGAACTTCTGCCTATTAAATAATATTAGAGGGGGGGCCATGTGAGTCTTCTTGCCCCGGGCCCCCAAATGTCTGTTGACGGGCCTGACTGCGACAACAGTAAAACAATAGTCATCTGGAAGTTAAGGTAAAGAGGAGTTAATTATACTTCCTTTCTTCACAGCCTTATATTTTAGTAAGGCTTAAATTCATTTCCAGCAGTGCACTTTCGAGCTATTTCAAAAGAATAATAATTTTACAGCTAATCAAGGAGCTGCTCCTGACAAGCTGCCCCAGAGGCTTTGAATTATGGGTCAAAAGCAGAGGATGATTTTCCCTGTGCTAATCTATAAAGCATATTTAACTTTAACCTTGAAATGTCCATTTAAAACAATGTAGATGATTTTTTCTTATTGTGTTCCCCCTCACCAGTTTCTCCATGGCGCGCACTGTGGCGGGGAGGTAGTAGTAGCAGCCTGGGTTGGAGGGGTAGATGAGTCCTGCCTGCTGCATGAGCCTCTGACTCTTACAGGTTTGCTCCCCCTGCAGGCGGCTGTCGGGTCCTACATCGCGCAGGTTTGAGGGCTGGTACAGGCGCGACACCATCGGCAGAGATCGGGGGTGAGAAAGAGGAGGAGAGGGCAAAGGAGCGACGGAGGAGTGGTCAGGGCAGCCGGAGTGGTTCTTTCGGAGGAGAGCCAGAGGTCTGTGGAGTCTTTGCCACGCTCTGGGCCAAAGCTGCTGCACCATAGGCTCCATATGGGCTTGTCTGGCTTTTACTAAAAACATAGGGCAAAAATGACATATCATTAAAAATAAATTCATTAAAATCGTGCATAAGCCTGCCATGATAACAAAATTTGAAGCACAATACATTGATACAAAAATATACAATGATAACAAATAAAACAAGATAATCTGAGTAAACTTTCTGTTGAATAGCCACATCATCAAAAAGGCATGAGCAGCAAGAAATAAACAATAATTAGCCATATAAGTCACTTTTTGAATCATCTGGAGCTCAAATCTTGTCATATTACATCAAAATATAACAAAAATGTTCAAACTATTGCAAATAAACTATACAAATCAAAAATACTGGTCCTAATATATATTAATCCAGCATCATATACTGAATGATAAACCAATATTGCAGTTATCGTGACAGGCCTAATCTTGTAGTTAAATGTGCACTAACGTTCTCAGTGAAGGGTCCTTATCCTGGTTGGCCTCACTGAGATTTCATTAGTTTGCCTGGAATGTTCCATAGTATGGTATTAAGCATATCTAGCGCCAAGGAGCCAAGCAGATTTCACATAGTTACTGGTCTGATCAGTGGAGAGGAGATCCAGCTCACTATATAAGGATTACATGTCACTCAAGGTAATTTGAGCAATAATAACACCTGTAAATTACATATGAAGAACAATTTAATCTGTGTGATAGCTCCTTTTGATTTAGTTGTTGTGCATTTAGTGAATAATTAGATTTAGACAAACTTCAGTGATGCATAAAGGAAATTACTATTACCCAGAGTGCACCCCTCCCCAGGTTTGAAGCTGATCAACAACAAAACCTGGAAAGTTTCATACTTGAGCATTAAACCTTTCTACTAAAGATATTTTTTATTACAGATGTTTTTATTGCTCAAAATGCCCTAGAAAAACATGCATTCTTTCAGATAGGGGGCTCGCCTCTCCACAGATCGGACCTGTAACTTGGCCTGGCACTATCACCTGCTTGTCTTCATTGGAGATAAGTTTAAAGCAACGCTGTGGAGCATTTCAGATAAGTAATAACATGTTCACAAAAACAAAAGGCTGGCGACTCCTCCTCCAGAAAAGATACACAGTGCACCTTTAATGTGAACAAGTAAAAATACATGTGTTTAGAGCAAAGATTGTTTATATTATGCATTTATCTGCTTGTGTCCTTGGTTATGGCTCTTGTGAATGGTGCTTTCTGACAATCCTGAGCTAAAACTAGCGAGAAAAACAGCGCTTTTCGTATAAATATAGTTTTAATCACTCACCCCTAAACCGAAGAGAAAGCAGCAGTAATTATCTTTCTGGAGAATATTTTTAGCTGTAAAATAAAGACATTTTCTAAATAATCTGCAGATGTCACAAGTTTATGACGACAGGAGGCGGATAAACCAGACGGACGCACTTCCTTCTTCCTTCCGCACTCACGGGGGTTGCCAGATCGGATGCGCAATTTTCAGTACATCGCAAAATGTTGTGAACTAGATGTTCTGTAGAGCGGGACAGAACATCCGACGGGACAGGCTATTGTCACTGTGCAGTACGATTACAATAGTCTGTCCAGTGGGATAAAATAACAGAAGAGGAAAGACCGCCTGAGATTATTTTACTGTAAACTGCAAGACTACGGGGTGAACACGCATGCTGCAAAATAAATCTATGAATAAATAAATAAATAAATAAATAAATAAATAAATAAAAAAGCTTAGACATTGGTACAGTACCTACAATACAAATGAAAATACAGATTTTTTTTATTTATTTTTTTTATTCGGCCCGAGTGCCTCGGCGGCGTAGGGCCTATTGTGATTGTTCAGCATTGCGAAGCACTGCCGCGCTGCACGCAAACAGAGCGCGAAGCGCTCTCCCCTTTCCAAGCACACTGGCATCACCATGTCACTGACTGGTGCCCGCTGACCTGGCACGGTGGCATCGCCATGGCCGCGTCAGCGGCATAATTGTAATTGTTCACCCAACATGATGTCATGTGTGCCGCGAAAACCGAGCGCGAAGCGCTCTCCCCCTGATCAAACACTCAATGCCACTCATCAGTGACACTCATGGCATCCAGTAGTACAGACTGGCACTGCCCATTTCCGCGACAGCGGCATAATTGTAATCGTTAACTCGGGTAAACGCCAAAAACGTGCACTGGGTAAGTCAGAAATCGAAGAGGTCTTGCGCTCGTCATTGACCCCACGGGTGCGTTACTGGATGCGAGTGCTTTCCAATGATATGTAGGCTATATGTGCCCCCATTCGTGGCGCTATATTGTTATTGTTCTGGTTTGTCTTCTTCTTCTTCTTATTGGCCCTCGCCAGTTAACGAAGTTAATGGCGAGGGGTATTGTTCTTCGTTGGTTTCTTTTTATTATTATTATTATTAGGCCCGAGCGCCTAGGCGGCGTAGGGCCTATTGTGATTGTTCAGCAGTGCGAAGCACTGCTGCGCTGAGTCTTGCGGAGCGGCGAGCGCGACTATAAACAGAGCGCGGCAAGCGCCCCTTTCAAGCACACTGGCATCACCATGTCACTGACTGGTGCCGCTGACTCCGGCACGGTGGCATCGCCATGGCGATACGCCAGCGCATAATTGTAATCGCTTCACCCAAAAGCGTAGAGCGCACATGACATCATGCACGGCGCATGATGTCATGTGCGCTTGCTGGAAAATGTGAAAGCGCCGCGCCGCTCTTATCAAACACTCAATGCCACTCATCAGTGACACTCATGGCATCCAGTAGTACAGACTGGCACTGCCCATTGCCGCGACAGCGCATAATTATGTCGTTAGCAGCGGGCAAACGCCAAAAACGTGCACTGGGTATGTGAGAAATCAAGAGGTCAATGACGAGCGAACGCGCTCGTCATTGACATTTGACCCACGGTGCGTTTACTGGGCCTTGAGTGCTTTAAAATGATATGTGCCCCATTCCTGGCGCTATATTGTTATTGTTATTTTGGGATTTTTCTTTATTCTTATTATTATTATTATTTTCTCCGCCCGAACACAGTTCGGCAACTTCCCCGCTGATCGAAACTCACGAAATTTTGCACAAAATTCAAGAACGCCAAAGTAGGAATTTACAAATATTCCACATCCAAAAATTCAAAAAGTGGCGCGACAGCGCCCTGCAAAATCAAAATACATTGCGCTATGGCTATACCGAAAAATGAACTTTGTCGAGACAAACGAAATTCGGTGGTGGATGGGTCTTGTCGTCCCAAACAAAAATATATTTACGCGGTTGCTAGGCAACCAACAGGAAGTCAGCCATATTGGACCGATCGTGGCGACCGGCGTCGAAGGCGCATTTTCATGTCATCGCACTTTAACGAACTCGTCCTAGGGTTTTTGACGACTCACCAGAATCATTTTGTGTCATCTCAACGAGTGGGACATTAAAAGTTGTTAAAGCTTTTAAAAATTTAACGGTGTTGCCGTGACAACGGCTCAAATTTGGTAACGTTTTTGCGGCTCGCCATCAAATTTCAAGAAGCGATAATTGCACAAATGTTGGCCGATTTCATTCAAACTTTAATCGTTGGTGGACACCTCGACCCTGAACAGAATGATATATGAAAATCTCAAATGGGCACTATAGCGCCCCCTAGGAGATTGCATGGAACAGCTAAAATTTACTTTGTCGTAGACATATAAAATTTGGTACACGTTCGTGGCCGGTCTCGATCAAAAAGTCAATAACGCCCCCGCCATTCACCATCGTGTTGCCATGGCAACAGCCCAAACATCTGTCCTTGTCAATAGGACGCCCGACAAAAACTTTGGCGTAAGCTGAACCAAATTTGGTACACAGATGCATCATGGGAATAGCAACAAAAAAAAGTATATTATGCGTTGCTAGGCAACCAACAGGAAGTCGGCCATATTGGATAGACCGTGCGACCTGGCGTCGGCGAATTTTCATGTCATCGTGACTTTAACGAACTCGTCCTAGTGTTTTTAGCGTAGTCTCACCAGAATCATTCTGTGTCATCTCGACGAGTGGGACATTAAAAGTTGTTAAAGCTTTTTAAAAATTAAACGGTGTTGCCGTGACGACGCTCAAATTTGGCACGCTTTATGCGGCTCGCCATCAAATTTCAAGAGCGATAATTCGTACAAATGTTGGCCGATTTCATTCAAACTTTAATCGTTGGTGGACACCGACCTGAACAGAATAATATATGAAAATCTCAAATGGGCACTATAGCGCCCCCTAGGGAGATTGCATGGAACAGCAAAAATTTACTTTGTCGTAGACATATAAAATTTGGTACATATGTTCGCGACCTGGTCTCGATCAAAAACGTCAATGACACTCCCATGCCATTTGCCATTGTGTTGCCATGGCAACAGCCCAAACATCTGTCTCGTCAATAGGACGCCCGACAAAAACTTTGGCGAGCGAACCAAATTTGGTACACAGATGCATCATGGGAATAGGAACAAAAAGTATATTACGCGGTTACTAGGCAACCAACAGGAAGTCGGCCATATTGGATAGACCGTGTAACCTGGTGACAACGGCACATTTTCCTGTAGTCATATTTTAATGAACTCGTCCTAGGGTTTTTGACGTAGCCTCACCAGAATCATTCTGTGTTATCTCGGACGAGTGGGACATTAAAAGTTGTTAAAAGCTTTTAAAATTAAACGTGTTGCCGTGACAACAACTCAAATTACGGTTTCGCTTTTGTGGCTCGCCATCAAACTTCAACAACCAATAATTCTCATAAACTTTGGCGATTTAGCTCAAACTTTGCGTTGCCAGGACACTCTAATTCTGAACAGAATGATATATGAAAATCTCAAATGGGCACTATAGCGCCCCTAGGAGATTGCATGGAACAGCAAAAATTTACTTTATCGTAGACATATAAAATTTGGTACATATGTTCATGACAGGGTCTCGATCAAAAAAGTCAATGATGCCCCACGCCATTTACCATCGTGGTTGCCATGGTAACAGGCCAAACATCTGTCCTCGCAAATAGGACAGGCGACAAAAACTTTGGCGAGTCGAACCAAATTCTGTACACAGATGCATCATGTAAATAGGAACAAAAAGTATATTACACAGTTGCTAGGCAACCAACAGGAAGTCAGCCATATTGGATAGACCGTAACCTGGTGGCAAAGCGCATTTTCCTGTAGTCATGCTTTAACGAACTTCGTCCTAGGGTTTTTGACGTAGTCTCACCAGAATCATTCTGTGTCATCTCGACGAGTGGGACATTAAAAGTTGTTAAAAGCTTTTTAAAAATGTAACGGTGTTGCCGTGACAATGGCTCAAATTTCGGTTCATTTTGCGGATCGCCATCAAATTTCGAAGAGCGATAATTGCGACAAATGTTCGCCGATTTTATTCAAACTTTAATCGCTGGTGGACACTCGACCCTGAACAGATTTTTATTAGAAAATCTCAAATGGGCACTATAGCGCCCCTAGGGAGATTGCATGGAACAGCTAAAATGTACTTTGTCGTAGACATATAAAATTTAGTACACACGTTTGTGACCTGGTCTCAATCAAAAGTCAAGGACGCCCCCACACCATTTCTTATTGTGTTGCCATGGCAACAGCCCAAACATCTGTCCTTGTCAATAGGGACGCACAACAAAAAACTTTGGCGTACAGAACCAAATTTGGTACACTGATGCATCATGGCAATACTTAACATAAAAATATATTGTGACCACGCCCCCGCCAAACCGGAAGTCCGCCATCTTGGATTAAACGTCATAATGTAATCCTATGTAGAGATTTAATTCTGCCACATTTTCATTTATGAAACTGTAAAAACAGCTACAACCTCAAATGTGGGCGCATCTTCAAAAGAACCCCCAACTGGTCAAAGTTGAGACTGACATAAAAATTAAATAAATAATAAATAATAGACAAAATAACACTGCACAACAAAAATCACCATAGCCAAATTGGCCTAAAAAGGGGGAGAAATAGGCGCGTTAGCGCCTGGGAAGTTCTGCGAGAGCTAGCGAGGGCGATCATCGCCGCTATGGCTATATTTATTATTATTATTATTCTTCCGCCAAAATGATCGCATTTTTGACCCCTGAACATCGACTAAAAGTCTCACATGGGGGGTATCAGATCGACCGGCCCGGCTAAAATTTGATAAAACGGGCATCGCGACAATGCCCAAAGTGCCCCTACTCGACAGCGCCCCTGGAAAAGTCAAAATTGAAAGCCTATGGGGAGCTGAAAAGCATATTTGGCGTAGGCCGACAAAATTCGGGACAATGATAGAAAACAAGGAGACAAGCAGAAAATGTCATTGTCACACCGCCCTATGACCAACAGGAAGTCGGCCATATTGGATCAAAAATTCACCGCCGTTTTGACTGCGTGTACGCCTAAAGTCTTCAAGTGTCTTGGTTTTGGTCCAAACGAGCTCAGATTTGACACGTCACATCTACAGATGTGGGTCCACAAACGCATCATTTTTCTCAGCGCACTTTTTCACGGTTTGTCCGTATCACGCCGGCGAATAACGCGTTCGTTTCCTGTTTCTTTGATGCCCTCTCACGGCCACAGGCTTTGGCCTACAGAGCTCAAAGTCACATCACTATTGTGTGATCCCGGCCTGAATGTGATGAAATATGAAATATAATAAAAGTGAACTCTGTAGCGCCACCTAGTGTATACGTGAAACGTCAACATTATCGGATTTGGACCAAATTTGGGGATTAAATTCTATGCATGATTTCAAGCAAAATCTTATATTACGGACATGGTGCAATTTTCATTGTTCGCCACCAGGGGCGCAAAGACTCAATAAAAAAATAGTTAAAAAATGCCTACACAAACAGGCTTTGTCTGATCGTGCTGAAATTTGAATCACTAATACCTGATTAGGGCTTGATTATAATAAACTATAAAGCATATGAAAAGTTACTCTATAGCGCCACCTAGCCTATACAAGAAACGTCAACATTATCGGATTTGTACCAAATTTGGGTATTCAATTCTCTGTATCAAAGCAAGCAAATAAATATATTATGGATATGGGTGTTTCCCACATTTGTTGTGAGGGCGCAAAGACTTCCCAATAAATAGTTCAAAAATTACTACACGCACAGACTTTGTCTGATTGTGCTGAAATTTGAATCACTAAAGCTTGAACATGGACTGAAAATAATAAACTATAAAGTATATGAAAAGTGAACTCTATAGCGCCCCCTACTCAGACATGAAACATCAGCATTATGGGATTTGTACCAAATATGGGTATTAAATTCTGTGCGTGTCTACGACCAAAAAAATACATTATGGATATGGGGTATTTTCCATGGTTGGCCACAAAGGGCGCAAATACTCCCCCCCCAAAAATATGTTTAAAGGTGCACTATGAAACTTTTCTGTTGGAGGGTCTGTTTTTATGCACAGTCTTAGTCTGACAGTGCTCTTGATTATAAAAGTCATGTGACCTGTTGCCTAGTTTCTATAATTTGGCTCTAGATCTTTCCCATTTTCAAATATTAAAGGTGCCCTATGTAATTTTTCTGGGGGACGAGCTGTCGGGAGGAGAGTGTCGTGTCAGGTCGGTCCACGAGTCCTCGGCGATTTGCCTGGGAGGGGCGTGGCGACCGGGCGAGGGGCCATCATTGCCGCCAGCGGCTTTAAGTTAACATTGTTCTTCGCTCTGTATAAACAAAGAAATGCAGATTTGACCCCTGAACATCAACGAAAAGTCTCACATGGGGTATAGAATCGACCGGCCCGGTGAAAAATTCAATAAAGCGGTCATCGCGAACAATGACCAAAGTGGCCTCACTCAACTGCGCCTCAGAATTGATCCCTATGGGAGAGGGGACTCTCAAAATTTGTCGCAGGGAAACGAAATTCGGGACTGTGACAGAGAACCATGAGACAAGCCAAAAGATGAATTGGAGCACGTCTCTATGACCAACAGGAAGTCGGCCATATTGGATCAAAAAACTCGCCGCTGTTTTGACTGCGTGTACGCCAAAGTCTTCAAGTGTCTTGGTTTTGGTCCAAACGAGCTCAGATTTGACACGTCACATCTACAGTTGTGGCTCCACAAACGCATCATTTTTCTCAGCGCACTTTTTCACGGTTTGTCCGTAGCACGCCGGCGAATAACACCTTCGTTTCCTGTTTCTTTCATGACCTCTCACGGCCACAGGCTTTGGCCTACAGAGCTCAAACTCGCATCACTATTGTGTGATCCCGGCCTGAATGTGATGAAATATGAAATATAATAAAAGTGAACTCTGTAGCGCCACCTAGTGTATACGTGAAACGTCAACATTATCGGATTTGGACCAAATTTGGGGATTAAATTCTATGCATGATTTCAAGCAAAATCTTATATTATGGAAATGGTGCAATCTTCATCGTTCGCCAGCAGGGGCGCAAAGACGGTTGGCCAGGAGGAGCGCAAAGCCTCCCCCAATAAATAGTTCCACGCACAGACTTTGTCTGATTGTGCTGAAATCTGAATCACTAAAGCCTGAACATGGACTGAATATAATACACTATAAAGTATATGAAAAGTGAACTCTATAGCGCCCCCTATCCAGACATGAAACATCAGCATTATGGGATTTGTACCAAATATGGGTATTAAATTCTATGCGTGTCTACGACCAAAAAAATACATTATGGATATGGGGTATTTTCCATGGTTGGCCACAAAGGGCGCAAATACTCCCCCCCAAAATATGTTTAAAGGTGCACTATGTAACTTTTCTGTTGGAGGGTCTGTTTTTATGCACAGTCTTAGTCTGACAGTGCTCTTGATTATAAAAGTCATGTGACCTGTGGCCTAGTTTCTATAATTTGCTCTAGATCGCTCCCATTTTCAAAATATTAAAGGAGCCCTATGTAATTTTCTGGGGGACGAGCTGTCGGGAGGAGAGAGTCGTGTCAGGGCGGTCGCAAGACCTCAGCGGTTGCCTGGGAGGGGCGTATGCGCGGGGCGAGGGCTACTCATTGCCGCGGCTTTAATTGGCCCTCGCCAGTTAACGAAGTTAATGGCGAGGGGTATTGTTCTTCATCGGTTTCTTACGCTATATTATTATTATTATTATTATTATTATTATTGGCCCTCGCCAGTTAACGAAGTTAATGGCGAGGGGTATTGTTCTTCATCGGTTTCTTACGCTATATTATTATTATTATTATTATTATTATTATTATTATTATTATTATTATTATTATTATTTTTCTTTGCAAATGATCGCGATTTTGAGGGCCTAAACATCGACGAAAAGTCTCACATGGGGGTATCAGATCGACCGGTCCGGTGAAAAATTTGATAAAACGGGCATCATGACAATGCCCAAAGTGCCCCCATTCGACAGCGCCCCCTGGAAAAGGCAAAAATTGAAAGTCTATGGGGAGCTGAAAAGCATATTTTGGCGTAGGCCGACAAAATTCGGGACAGTCATAGATATCAAGGAGACAAGCAGAAAATGTCATTAAGACACCCCCCTATGACCAACAGGAAGTCAGCCATATTGGATCAAAAATTCACTGCCATTTTCACTGCGTGTACACCAAAGTCTTCAAGTGTCTTGGTTTTGGTCCAAACGAGCTCAGATTTGACACGTCACATCTACAGATGTGGCTCCACAAACGTATCATTTTTCTCAGCGCACTTTTTCACGGTTTGTCCGTAGCACGCCGGCGAATAACACCTTCGTTTCCTGTTTCTTTGATGCCCTCTCACGGCCACAGACTTTGGCCTACAGAGCTCAAACTCACATCACTATTGTGTGATCCCGGCCTGAATGTGATGAAATATGAAATATAATAAAAGTGAACTCTGTAGCGCCACCTAGTGTATACGTGAAACGTCAACATTATCGGATTTGGACCAAATTTGGGGATTAAATTCTATGCATGATTTCAAGCAAAATCTTATATTACGAAAATGGTGCAATTTTCATTGTTCGCCAGCAGAGGCGCAAAGACTCCCTAAAAAAATAGTAAAAAAATGCCTACACACACAGGCTTTGTCTGATCGTGCTGAAATTTGAATCACTAATGCCTGATTAGGGCTTGATTATAATAAACTATAAAGCATATGAAAAGTTACTCTGTAGCGCCACCTAGCCTATACAAGAAACGTCAACATTATCGGATTTGTACCAAATTTGGGGATTAAATTCTCTGTATCAAAGCAAGCAAAAAATATATTATGGATATGGGGTGTTTCCCACGGTTGGCCAGCAGGGGCGCAAAGGCTCCCCCAATAAATAGTTCAAAAATTACTACACGCACAGACTTTGTCTGATTGTGCTGAAATTTGAATTACTAAAGCTTGAACATGGACTGAATATAATACACTATAAAGTATATGAAAAGTGAACTCTATAGCGCCCCCTACTCAGACATGAAACATCAACATTATCGGATTTGTACCAGATTTGGGGAATACATTCTATGCATGTCTCCGACCCAAAAAATACATTATGGATATGGAGTATTTTCCATGGTTGGCCACAAAGGGGCGCAAATACTCCCCCCCAAAATATGTTTAAAGGCACACTATGTAACTTTTCTGGTGGAGGGTCTGTTTTTATGCAGTCTTAGTCTGACAGTGCTCTTGATTATAAAAGTCATGTGACCTGTGTCCTAGTTTCTATAATTTGGCTCTAGATCGTTCCCATTTTCAAATATTAAAGGTGCCCTATGTAATTTTTCTGGGGGACGAGCTGTCGGGAGGAGAGAGTGTCGTGTCAGGGCGGTCACGAGTCCTCAGCGGTTGCCTGGCATGGGCGTGCGCACCGGGGTGAGGGCCATCATTGCCGCGAGCGGCTTTAATTATTATTATTATTTTTCTTTGCAAACGATCGCGATTTTGAGGGCCTGAACATCGACGAAAAGTCTCACATGGGGGTATCAGATCGACCGGTCCGGTGAAAAATTTGATAAAACGGGCATCGCGACAATGCCCAAAGTGCCCCCACTCGACAGCGCCCCCTGGAAAAGTCAAAAATTGAAAGCCTATGGGGAGCTGAAAAGCATATTTTGGCGTAGCCCGACAAAATTCGGGACAGTGATAGAAAACAAGGAGACAAGCAGAAAATGTCATTGTCACACCGCCCTATGTCCAACAGGAAGTCGGCCATATTGGATCCAAAATTCACCGCTGTTTTGACTGCTTGTAAGACAAAGTCTTCAAGTGTCTTGGTTTTGGTCCAAACGAGCTCAGATTTGACACGTCACATCTACAGATGTGGGTCCACAAACGCATCATTTTCTCAGCGCACTTTTTCACGGTTTGTCCGTAGCACGTCGCGAATAACACCTTCGCTTCTGTTTCTTTGATGACCTCTCACGGCCACAGGGTTTGTCTGATCGTGCTGAAATTTGAATCACTAATACCTGATTAGGGCTTGATTATAATAAACTATAAAGCATATGAAAAGTTACTCTATAGCGCCACCTAGCCTATACAAGAAACGTCAACATTATCGGATTTGTACCAAATTTGGGGATTAAATTCTGTGTATCAAAGCAAGCAAAAAAAAATATAATGGATATGGGGTGTTTCCCACGGTTGGCCAGCAGGGGCACAAAGACTCCCCCAATAAATAGTTCCAAAATTACTACACACACAGACTTTGTCTGATTGTGCTGAAATTTGAATCACTAAAGCTTGAACATGGACTGAATATAATACACTATAAAGTATATGAAAAGTGAACTCTATAGCGCCCCCTATCCAGACATGAAACATCAGCATTATGGGATTTGTATGGGTAAATTCTATGCGTGTCTACGACCAAAAAAATACATTATGGATATGGGGTATTTTCCATGGTTGGCCACAAAGGGGGCAAATTCTCCCCCCCAAAATATGTTTAAAGGTGCACTATGTAACTTTTCTGTTGGAGGGTCTGTTTTTATGCACAGTCTTAGTCTGACAGTGCTCTTGATTATAAAAGTCATGTGACCTGTGTCCTAGTTTCTATAATTTGGCTCTAGATCGTTCCCATTTTCAAATATTAAAGGTGCCCTATGTAATTTTTCTGGGGGACGAGCTGTCGGGAGGAGAGAGTCGTGCCAGGGCGGTCACAAGACCTCAGCGGTTGCCTGGCATGGGCGTGCGCACCGGGGCGAGGGCCATCATTGCCGCCAGCGGCTTTAAGTTAACATTGTTCTTCGTTCTGTATAAACAAAGAAATGCAGATTTGACCCCCTGAACATCAACGAAAAGTCTCACATGGGGGTATAGAATCGACCGGCCCGGCGAAAAATTCGATAAAACGGAGATCACAACAATGACCAAAGTGACCCCACTCAACGGCGCCCCCTAGAATTGGACCCCTATGGGAGAGGGGACAAGCAAAGTTTGTCGCAGGGAAACGAAATTCGGTACAGTGACAGAGAACCATGAGACAAGCCAAAAGATGAATTGGAGCACATCCCTATGACCAACAGGAAGTCGGCCATATTGGATCAAAAATTCGCCGCTGTATTGACTGCGTGTACGCCAAAGTCTTCAAGTGTCTTGGTTTTGGTCCAAACGAGCTCAGATTTGACACGTCACATCTACAGATGTGGGTCCACAAACGCATCATTTTTCTCAGCGCAGTTTTCCACGTTTTGTCCGTAGCACGCCGCCGAATAACACCTTCGTTTCCTGTTTCTTTGATGCCCACTCACGGCCACAGGCTTTGGCCTACAGAGCTCAAACTCACATCACTATTGTGTGATCCCGGCCTGAATGTGATGAAATATGAAATATAATAAAAGTGAACTCTGTAGCGCCACCTAGTGTATACGTGAAACGTCAACATTATCAGATTTGGACCAAATTTGGGGATTAAATTCTATGCATGATTTCAAGCAGAATCTTATATTACGGACATAGTGCAATTTTCATCGTTCGCCACCAGGGGCGCAACGACTCCCCCTATAGTTCCAAAATTACTACACGCGCAGACTTTGTCTGATTGTGCTGAAATCTGAATCACTAAAGCCTGAACATGGCCTGAATATAATACACTATAAAGTATATGAAAAGTGAACTCTATAGCGCCCCCTATCCAGACATGAAACATCAGCATTATCGGATTTGTACCAAATATGGGTATTAAATTCTATGCTGTTCACGCACCAAAAAAATACATTATGGATATGGGGTATTTTCCATGGTTGGCCACAAAGGGCGCAAATACTCCCCCCCCAAAATATGTTTAAAGGTGCACTATGTAACTTTTCTGGTGGAGGGTCTGTTTTTATGCACAGTCTTAGTTTGACAGTGCTCTTGATTATAAAAGTCATGTGACCTGTGGCCTAGTTTCTATAATTTGGCTCTAGATCGTTCCCATTTTCAAATATCAAAGGTGCCCTATGTAATTTTTCTGTTGGACGAGCTGTCGGGAGGAGAGAGTGTCGTGTCAGGGCGGTCGCAAGTCCTCGATGGTCGAGTGGGCGGGGCGTGCGCGCCGGGGCGAGGGCCATCATTGCCGCGAGCGGCTTTAAGTTAACATTGTTCTTCGTTCTGTATAAACAAAGAAATGCAGATTTGACCCCCTGAACATCAACGAAAAGTCTCACATGGGGGTATAGAATCGACCGGCCCAGTGAAAAATTCAATAAAACGGTCATCGCAACAATGACCAAAGTGGCCTCACTCAACTGCGCCCCCTAGAATTGGATCCCTATGGGAGAGGGGACTATCAAAGTTTGTCGCAGGGAAACGAAATTCGGGACAGTGACAGAGAACCATGAGACAAGCCAAAAGATGAATTGGAGCACGTCTCTATGACCAACAGGAAGTCGGCCATATTGGATCAAAAACTCGCCGCTGTTTTGACTGCGTTTACGCCAAAGTCTTCAAGTGTCTTGGTTTTGGTCCAAACGAGCTCAGATTTGACACGTCACATCTACAGATGTGGGTCCACAAACGCATCATTTTTCTCAGCGCAATTTTCACGGTTTGTCCGTAGCACGCCGGGCGAATAACACCTTCGCTTCCTGTTTCTTTGATGCCCTCTCACGGCCACAGGCTTTGGCCTACAGAGCTCAAACTCACATCACTATTGTGTGATGCCGGCCTGAATGTGATGAAATATTAAATATAATAAAGTGAACTCTGTAGCGCCACCTAGTGTATCGTGAAACGTCAACATTATCGGATTTTGTACCAAATTTGGGAATTACATTCTATGCATGATTACAAACCAAAAAATATATTGTATTATGGCCCTGTGTCATTTGTCACGATTGCCCAGCAGGAGTGCAATGAGTTTTAAGAAACATTTAAAGGTGCACTATGTAATTTTTCTAATAGACGAGCTGTCGGGAGGAGAGAGTGTCGTGCCAGGGCTGTCACGAGTCCTTGGCGGTCGCATCAGAGGAACGTGCGCGCCGGGGCGAGGGCCATCATTGCCGCGAGCGGCTTTAAGTTAACATTGTTCTTCGTTCTGTATAAACAAAGAAATGCAGATTTGACCCACAGAACATCAACGAAAAGTCTCACATGGGGGTATAGAATCGACCGGCCCGGTGAAAAATTCAATAAAACGGTCATCGCAACAATGACCAAAGTGACCCCACTCAACTGCGCCCCTAGAATTGGATCCCTATGGGAGAGGGGACTATCAAAGTTTGTCGCAGGGAAACGAAATTCGGGACAGTGACAGAGAACCATGAGACAAGCCAAAAGATGAATTGGAGCACGTCTCTATGACCAACAGGAAGTCGGCCATATTGGATCAAAAATTCACCGCCGTTTTGACTGCGTGTACGCCAAAGTCTTCAAGTGTCTTGGTTTTGGTCCAAACGAGCTCAGATTTGACACGTCACATCTACAGATGTGGCTCCACAAACGCCATCATTTTTCTCAGCGCACTTTTTCACGGTTTGTCCGTAGCACGCCGGCGAATAACACCTTCGTTTCCTGTTTCTTTGATGACCTCTCACGGCCACAGGCTTTGGCCTACAGAGCTCAAACTCACATCACTATTGTGTGATCCCGGCCTGAATGTGATGAAATATGAAATATAATAAAAGTGAACTCTGTAGCGCCACCTAGTGTATACGTGAAACGTCAACATTATCGGATTTGTACCAAATTTGGGGATTATATTCTATCCATGATTTCAAGCAAAATCTTATATTATGGACATGGTGCAATTTTCATCGTTCACAGCAGGGGCGCAAAGACTCCTAAAAAATAGTAAAAAAATGCCTACACACAGGCTTTGTCTGATCGTGCTGAAATTTGAATCACTAATACCTGATTAGGGCTTGATTATAATAAACTATAAAGCATATGAAAAGTTACTCTGTAGCGCCACCTAGCCTATACAAGAAACGTCAACATTATCGGATTTGTACCAAATTTGGGTATTCAATTCTCTGTATCAAAGCAAGCAAATAAATATATGATGGATATGGGGTGTTTCCCACGGTTGGCCAGGAGGGGCGCAAAGACTCCCCCAATAAATAGTTCCAAAATTACTACACGCACAAACTTTGTCTGATTGTGCTGAAATTTGAATCACTAAAGCTTGAACATGGACTGAATATAATAAACTATAAAGTATATGAAAAGTGAACTCTATAGCGCCCCCTATCCAGACATGAAACATCAACATTATCGGATTGGTACCAAATATGGGGGTATGGGGGTATTGTCCATGGTTGGCACAAAGGATGCAAATACTCCCCCCCCAAAATATGTTTAAAGGTGCACTATGTAACTTTTCTGTTGGAGGGTCTGTTTTTATGCACAGTCTTAGTCTGACAGTGCTCTTGATTATAAAAGTCATGTGACCTGTGGCCTAGTTTCTATAATACGGCTCTAGATCGTTCCCATTTTCAAATATTAAAGGTGCCCTATGTAATTTTTCTGGGGGACGAGCTGTCGGGAGGAGAGAGTCGTGCCAGGGCGGTCACAAGACCTCAGCGGTTGCCTGGCATGGGCGTGCGCACCGGGGCGAGGGCCATCATTGCCGCGAGCGGCTTTAATTATTATTATTATTAATAATATTAAATACAATTAATATATTATTATTATTATTATTATTATTATTATTATTATTCATATAATAATAATTATTATTAGCATTAGCATTAGCATTATTATTAGCATTAGCATTATTATTAGCATTATTATTATTTTACAATCAAAATTAACATGAAACAAAAAAGTCAAATTCTAATAATTGCTTAAAAATAAAATATTGGCTTAGACTTTATTGATCTACAAGGAAAATTATTTGGACTGGTGTCAAATAAGGTATAATTATATAAATAAAGTAAAAATAAAATAGAAAAATAAGTAATATCATAAATAATAAAACATGATGAAAAATAATATTATAATATTATGAATATTGAATTCTACTGACATGCTTGTTCAGGCTATTTATTTATTTGACAGGGACAATGCATTTCAAATGTCAAATGTAGCTGACAGCCTGTTGGGGTAAAGTTTAGTCATAAATTTGCTTAATGTAAAGGGAAAAAATGGAAACCTTATGTAAAACAGACATTGGCACTGTCAGTTCATCTCCCTATTGATCCTTTTTATAGATCTGTGAGTCTGTGTATTCTGTGCTATCATGATTTGTTGACATATTCACCTTGTGTTAATGTGCTGTGCATATCAATTAAGGTCTGCCATTTTGAACCATTACCCCTCAGTCAATCAATACCATGATACATAGAGCGGCCTGTTGTCATGGCATAGATGGCACTCGTTCATTTGCATTGTGAAGCTTTTCTAGTGGAGGGTCCTTCAAAAAACTTTCTCCATGAAGATGTACTTGCTTTGTCTGGAAAGTTTCACAGTGTGGCATCATGGAGACCAAACCAGACCAAGTTACAGGTCAGATCTGCGGAGAGGCGACCCCACTCACAGTCAGAATACCTGTTTTTCTTGGTATTTTTGAGCTATAAAACCACATGTAATTGAATGGACGTGAGGAAGAGCTGTTTAATGTCATAATGTGGAATATTACAGACAAAACAGTGACGTATCCATATAAACAAGTAGAATTTAAGTAAAATTTTTAGGTGTACTTTTCAAAAAAAATGATAGTTTAAGACCTGCTGAAAAGTCTGATGGTTTAATTTTTAACAGGAACCATTTCAATTGTTTCTGTTAAACAAAATTCAGCACAAATCTGTATCAAAATCATTACATTTGAAGCTTTATTACAAGTCAAACTGTACAAAATACTTTTACTTGTTTATTCTTTAAGTAGTTTTTAAATGGGTACTTTAATCCTTTTACTTAAGTACTTGTTTTCATGTTTTACTTGAGTGTATTTTTTGCTCTGGTATCTCTTTTACTACTAACAAAATTGAATACTTGTTCCACCACTGAGCTAAATCCACATAATAAAGATAATAATAGGGCTTTTGTCCTAAACATCTCTTTTCTAGAAGTACAATTTTAGTTTAGATTAGTTTAGTTGTAGTTATTCATTCACCCCATAGGCTACTCAATGTTGGTAAACTAATAATCTAGCCACATCTGTCCTAACGTTCACTTAATCAATCAAACTTTATTTATAGAGCGCTTTTCAGTTCCTCTGACCACCACCAACACTCACACACAACATTGGGAGTCTTAATAATAATAATAATAACAACACATAACATTTGTGTGGTGCTTTATGTGACAATCAAAGACACGTCGCACAGAAGAAACAAATGAAAAAGGAGATGTGCTTTTAGTCTTGCCCAAGGACACAAGAACAGTTTCCACTAAAGCCACTTTTGCCCCTCTGCAGTGCCACATATTCCCAGCAGTCCTCTGTCCAAGTACCAACCAGGCCCAAACCCATTTACAGGTGAATAATGCGGTCTGCAGATGAAAAGTCCCAGATGCAAAAAGTGCCCCGTGGCTAAACCTTATCTCCACACACACAAACACAAACTCCAGGATTCACTTCTGCTTTAACGTCAGCTGAGGTTTCTGGAAAATACATATTCAAAGCGTGTCTATATTTAGTCTTTTAGTAGCAAGAAACATAATCATCTCATTTGACAGGTATGTGTGGCAGCTTTAAAGAGGCATTATGTAACTTTTCTGGTGGAGGATTGGCCACCTGCTTGAATCTCTATGGAGAAATTGTCCAGTTTTTAAAGGGTCCATATTACGCTGTTTTCTGCTGTATGTTATCATGTTGTTTCCTCATCACAAACAGACCTGGAGTTGTGTTTTGTTTCATTCACACATGTTTAACACAAAAATCCTGCATATTTAGATTTTTTTTGTTTTTCTCTCAAACTGAAAACACTCTGTCCACTTTGTGATGTCACGTGGGAATACAGGAAATGCTGCACTCGTGTTTTTAAACTCTGTACATCTTTCACTAGAATCATTTGGATCATTGGCTCAGCCCTGGAATTGCCATGAATAAAAAGTAAAAGGAGGTTGTTAACATGAAAACTACCACTTCGTGACATCACAAGGTGGAACAGAGCATTGCGAGCTTAGGAGATGTAGACAAGCTAATAATAAAGGATATTCAAACATGTGTCAATGAAACAGAACACAGTTTTGGGTATGTTTTTGAGGAGGTAACAGCATTATAACATGGCTAAAAGCTCACACGAGTCAGTTTTGCTTAATACAGGAGCTTTAAAACTCGAAGAACTAACTTTAGAATAGATTATGATGTAAACCCAAAATTCACAATCCATTTTGGACACTCGACTATAACAGAGTCTGAAATGGCTGCTCTATATTTTCATAAAATTGACAGAAACCATTTCCTCAACCATTTTATGTGTCACTCGTAAACGGTAAGTGCAGAGTTAAGGGCCAAAAAGGTAAGATCCCTGTACGCCAGAGCAGAGGTAAGTGAATGAGCTGCTTTCTGCTGATTTCACCTGATAAACTGGACCAAAAACATAATAAATAAGCCTGTTTTAGATACGGGGTAAAAAGAGAACACATATTTGCTAAGAAAGTTGCATACAGTGTTGGGAAGTAACTGAATACATGAACCAAAAATACATATTCTGAATACTAATTTTGGTACAGTTTCTTTTTAATTTTGTTTTGTTCAGAATACAGGTACTTTCTTAATTTAAAAAAACACACGGAGCTGTTATGTCATGCAATTTAGTGATTTTTTTGGGGTGATTTTTCTGTCTCTGATTAATTAAAACAAAACAAACAAAAATAAAGCTTTTAGTAATTATATGTCATGTTTTTTTTAGTATAGTATGATGCAACTCGGTGTAAAAGTATTCAGAATATTCAGAATACAGTACTCCGATTGGTCCATGTAACTGGATACATTACACAATACATTATAATGCAGGTACTCCGTATTCTGTAACTAAAGACATTTTCAAAGTGTAATAGTTCATACTAATTCAGCAACATGCATATAAGTTCAGTGTATCTTTGTATAGTCCAGTGTCACAACAGCAGTCACCTCACAGGACTTAACAAAATGATAATAAAACACAAAGCCCAGTGTGTTGTGTTTATTCAGTTCATTTTAATCTACACAACACTGAAGAGACACTTCGTACCAGACTGAATGTCATTCCCATCTGAAGAGTCTCAGACAAACACAAAGCAGAATACACAAACAGCATAACAAATACAATCTATATACATGAACATAAACAGAACCAGAACCAGAGGAAAAAGGCTGGAGGAAAATTACACAACAGTCACTCATATGCGAGAAGTGGGGTTCAGGATACTGCTATATGAAGTTAATGCTCCTGAAAGAGGGAGAATGTCTAATAAGTGGAGTCCAAACCCAAACTGTAGTTATAGTACTAGTACTACAATAGTTCAAGTATCTCGAGGTCTTGTTCATGGGTGAGGGAAGGATGCAGTGGAAGACTGAGATGGATTGGCTGTAGCAAACTGCCTTTAAATAACTGCATCTCCTGTTGATCTGTTTCTTTCATATGTGTTTGTCTGTCCTGATCTATGTGAAGTGTCTTTGAGTGTCATGAAAAGCGCTATACAAGTGTTATGTATTATTATTATTATTATTATTATTATTATTATTATTATTATTATTATTATTATTATTATTATTATTATTATTATTATTATTATTATTATTATTATTATTATTATTATAAGCTGTAGTGGTGAAGAAGGAGCTGAGTCAAAAGACAAAGCTTGATTTACCGCTTAGTCTATGTTCCCCCCTCACCTACGGTCTTGAGCTTTGGGTAATGACCAAAAGGACAAGGTCTCCACATCAAGAGGAGCAGAGGAGAAAATATATTTTAATGCAGGTATTAAAATGTATTAAAAGAAAACACATACGCATACGCTAAGAAAAATGCACAGATGGTAAGAGCCAGGACGCGGTGGAGGGACTATGTCTCTTGACTGGCCTGGGAACACCTTGAGGTCCCCCTGGAGGAGCTAGTGGCAGTGTCTGAGGTGAAGGAAGTCCAAAAGCAGAAGAAAATGGATGAAGGGATGACGCTGCAGCCATAATATTTGAAGATGTTTTTGATGACAGAACTACATCACTTAGTGCCACTCATCTCAGCTCATATTTTGCTTATAAAACATCATGACGAAGGCTGGAGGAGTCCATAATGGCCGTGAGTACAACTGCTACCACTGACTTTTGAAATTCTACTTGTTTGTTACGGTTTGTTAATTTTAACGGCTGAATCTTGAAGTGAGGAACCTCCTGCTATTTGATCGAGTGGAGTCAGAGGATGTTTTTGAGAGCAAATACTGTAAGTGCGCTGTATAATTTCATAGTGACCATATACGGGCATGTATATGAGAAGAGCGCTGAGGTTCTTATCGCTCACACCATCAGTGGATCTTTAATGAGGCCTGTCCCAGAGAGTCAACACTGACTGCTGTAAAGGTGAAAGTCAATGGTCCATCAGCTGCGGTAAACAGAGGACTGGGGATGGGAGCAGGCAGCACTTAATCGTCCATGCAGTAGTGACGAGACGTGATGGAGCGTTTTACAAGAAAATGGAGGGATGAGTGTAAATGTGCATGTCACGCACTATTTTGTTTTCATGATCCAAAAGTTCGATTCTCAAAGGTGTTTTTTGTATCATATTGTTGAACGACGATTCAACATTTGGATCAAACTGAACCACATGTTTTTTTGAGAAAATTGATTGCTTTTGTCAACTAAAATAATATGAATATTTGTTGTGTTTTGTTTCATTCAAACATATTTAACAGATGAATACTGTATATTCAGGCTGTGTTCTTCTCTCAAATAATAATAATAATATTTCTGGTAATACAGGAAGTGCTGCCCTGTGTTCTTACTCTCCATACACCTTCACGAGGATCATTTAGATGATTTTAGCCCTGGAATCGCCAACCTCTACTGAAGAAAAAGTAAAAGGTTAACATGAAAAGTACAAAAGTGGAACAGAGCATTTTGAGCTTTGGAGATGTAGACAGACAACACTGCAAAAAAGCTTGGGCAGAATTTAAGATTTAAACACTTAAATCTATCAGAAAATGGCTTAAAAGTAGTAAAATTATCCATCCAAGCAGCAAGACAATTTTACTTGACAAGTTCTCTTAAAATAAACGACCACTAGACTAGAATGAAGCAGTCTCAGAACTAGTAGGTAGATAATAAATCCGAAAACAAGATGAATAACCTGATATAAGTTTTAAAATCTTGGCCAGATCAGAGAAATCTGCAGTGTAATACTAAAGGATTACTCAAACACGCGTGAGCAAAACGAAACACAACTTCAGGTATATATATTATACACTGTAAACCCGAACATTCAATTAAATAGATGACGCTGTGTATACTTAAAGTTTTAGAAATAGTCCTACTAACTTAATTATGTCAAGTTGCTGTAACATTTTCTTCTTTTTGAGTAATTTTAACAAATATTTTTTGATTAAAGTGAACTGTTGTGGGTATAATTGCGCATAACTTAAATACATAGATGAGCAACAACTTTAAGTAACTAAAAGTCTTGTTTTAGATAGGGGTGATTTATAAATAAACTTAATTTATACAGTACATGCTAAAAACAGTAGTTTCAAAATGATTTGCCTTAACAGAAAACTATGAGTCATATAAAGTGTAAATATTTGAGTTGAGGTAAATGAGCACTTTAAATTCAGATGTTTTCAAAAGGTACAAGTAACAAACTTTTAAGCTCTGGAAGATTGTGTCTTTTAAGTTCATAAACTTAAAATAACTGAGGTAATCGATTGCCTCAGTTTTTATTCATTTATTTGGGTTTACAATGTAAGATGGCTTAAAGCTCACATGAGTTTATTGAATATTGTTGAACTACAACTCAAAATATAGATCAAACTGAACTAAATCATTTTTGGGGAAAATGTATTGCTTTTGTCAACTAAAATAATAATTTGTTGGCAAATTATATGTACTGATTGACTTTTGATGTGGGGGTAATTGATTTAACTGCCAGTGCCTTTCATCAAAACAGTGCATCATTTTTAGTGCTTTTCCAAATGCTCTGAGATGTTTTACAAATTCTTGCATCGTTCATTCATGTTATACTCAGTGGTAAAGGGGCGACTGTGGTCACTGCTGCCCTGAGGCACACTGACAAAAGAAAGTGTATTGCCTATGGGCACAATGGCAGAATGCTGAGCCATTGCTGCCCCTTTGCGGCACCTTCTATTCCGTAAGTCTGCCGTCCAGGTCAGATGAGAGCTGGCGCTGAAAAGGTGGTACAGATGCTTTTAGGGTTAATCTGAAAATATTTAACTCAAGTGTGATTGCCCCGTGAGCTGAACTTACATTACCTTTATACAGTGGCCATAAAACTATGGTATTCATTGACAGCGTTTTGCTATTACGACACGAGTCCCCGTCGTCTGTCCTGTATCCTCCTCGTCTGATAATGAGATTTGAGTTGTTTACGTGACAGGGGCAGAGCTGGAGGAGGAGAAGGTGGAGACTGTGATGTGACTGTGACACCGATGGACGACTATATAACGTCTTCAACGGGACGCTCTGCTCATGAAGAGTCCACAGACGTGTCCAGGATGTACAAGGCCCTGGTCCCCGTGGTGCTGCTGCTGCTGTGTGCGGCTCTGCTCCGTGTCCAGGCTCAGGACGTGAAGGCGGTGAAGCTGTGTGGAAAGGAGCTCCTCCGGGCTGTGGTCTACACCTGCGGAGGCTCACGCTGGAGACGCACTGGACCAGAAGACGGTGAGGAGGCAGGGTTTAAACCAGGTCTGATTAAATGCCATCAGAAATAGATCGTTTTAAAGGCACGATGCGTAACTTTTTTCGTCAGGGGTCCGTCATTTTCTTGTTTTTACGGATGTACAGGTTACAGGTGGTTTTATAGCTCAAAAATACATAGAAAACAGAGATTCTGGCTGTGAGCGGAGTCGCCTCTCCGCAGATCTGACCTGTAACTTGGTCTGGTTTGAGCTTCGTGAAGATGGAAAGGTTTAATGCCAGACTGTGGAACATTCCAGACAAAGAAATAACATCTCCATAGAAAAAAGACCAGAAAATGTACACAGTTCAACCAGAAGTTACACAGTGAACTTGTGATTTCTCTTATTTTTCATTTATTATTGTTTGTTTCTTTTCTTTGCCGTAGTTTTTTTTATTCATCAATACTTTAAGGAAACTTTTGGATATTTTTTAAATCAAATTGTTGAGTAGAACAGTCTGTTAATAAGTACGACTAATAATAAGTGTTCTGTGGTGGGAAGAGGAACCTGAGACTAATGTATTTAACTCTAAGAGCCACAGTGAAGGAAAAAGCAGAGGATGAAGATTAATGAAGGAAGAAGTGTCTCTCTGCCCACTCTCTTCCCTCTCTCACTCTGTCTCTCTCCTCTATCTTTATCTTCCTTTCTCTCTCTATCCCCCCTCTCTCTTCTTCTCTCCCCACTCTCTCTTTCCTCCCCTCTCTCCCTCTTCCTTTCTCTTTCTGCTCTCTCTTTCTCAATCCCTCTTTTTCCTCTCTCTATGGTCTCTCTTCCTCTTTCTTTCTCTCTTTTTCTCTCCTCTCGCTTTTCCTCTCTCTATTTACTCTCTCCTCTTTCTCTTTCCTCTCTCTCTCTCTCTCTCTCCCTCTTCTTCTCTGTCCATTCTCCTTTCCTCTCCCCACTCTCTCTTTCTTCCCCTCCCTCCCTCTTCCTTTCTCTTTCTGCTGTCTCTTTCTCACTCCCTCTTTTTTCTCTCTCTATGGTCTCTCTTCCTCTTTCTTTCTTTCTTTCTCTCTTTCTCTCTTTTTCTCTCCTCTCGCTTTTCCTCTCTCTATTTACTCTCCTCTTTCCTCTCTCTCTCCCTCTTCTTCTCTGTCCATTCTCCTCTCCTCTTTCTTCCTCTCTCCCCCGCCGTGTTCTCGCTCTCTTCCTCTTTCTTCCTCTCTTTTTTTTCCTTTCATCTTCCTCTCTCTCTGCCTCTCTCTCTCTCTTTATTCTCTCTCTCCCCCTTCCTCTTTCTCTCTTTCATTCCCTCTTTCTTTCGTTCTTTCTTCCCCCCTTTCTCTCTCTCTTCTGGTTTCTTTCTCTTGCCTCTCTCCTCTCCCTCTTCCTCTATCTCTCCCTCTCTCTCTTTTTACTTTCTCCTCTTTACTCCCTCTCTCTCCTCTTTTCTGTCCGCTCTCCTACTCTCTCTTTCTTCCTCTCCCCCTCCGTGTTCTCGCTCTCTTCATCTTTCTTCCTCTCTTTTTCTATCCTTTCTCTTCCGCTGTCTCTGCCCCTCTCTCTCCCCCTTCCTCTTCTTCTCTTCCTCTCTCTCTCTTTTTTCCTCTCTCTCCCCCTCTTCCTCTTTCTCTCTTTCTCATTCCCTCTGTCTTTCTCCACTTTCTCTCGCTCTCTTCCACTTTCTTCCTTTCGCCTCTCCTCTCACTCTTTCTCTATTCCTCCCTCTCTATATCTCTCTTTTTCCCATTCCCTGTTCCTCCCACTCTCTTTCTCCCCTCTCTCTCCCTCTTTCTCTCTCCCCTTCTCTCTCTTTCCTCTCCCTCTCTCTTTTTCTCTCCTTCCTCCTTCTCTCTCTCTTTCTGTATCCCTCCCTCTCTCTTTTCTCCCTCCTCTCTCTTTACTCTCCCCCTCTTCCTCTCCCCTCTACTCACTCCCGCTCTCTCTTTCTTCCTCTCTCTCTGCCTCTTTCTCTCTCCCCTCCCTCTCTCTCCTTTCTCCCTCACCTCTCTCCTCTCTTTCTCTATCCCTATACCTATAATCAGCGGTGGAAGCTAATGAAGTACTAAAGTAAAGGTACATTTTACATACCTGTACTTTACTTATAGTATATTTTACAGTGGATACTTTTGAATTTTACTTGACTACATTTGAGAACATGTATCTGTACTTTCTACTCCAATACATTTTACATCTGATAAAGTAAAAAGTACTTTCTTTTCTTTATGGTGAGTTTATGTTTGAGTTCACATCCCAACTTTGCGCAAACCAAATACACACAAAAAAAGCCGAGACAAATGACGAAATCAATTGAATCGCTTCAAATTTTCAAGATTCTTTTTCACAATCACTACATTTCATCGTTTAATCCCATCGTTTGCTCTAAAAAATCTCTGCAAAATACATTTTTAAACAGGCACTTTAATGGGCACTTTTATTTAAGTAGATTTTTTCATGTGATACTTTTCCTTGAGGAACTTTTTACCTTTGTATCTGTACTTTTAATGAACAAAACGGAGTACTTCATCCACCACTACCTATAATGCCTTATTAGATAGATAGATAGATAGATAGATAGAACAATGAAATAAATGTAATAAGTCCATCCTCTTCCATTCATTATTGTACATTACATTTATATGACTTTATATTGTTTATTATTATATGGCTTTGTGAGGGGCCCCTTCTTGCACTGGGCCCTTGCAAACCCTGTTCCTCCTCACACTCTTTTATCTGTATTTACCTGTTTTGTCCTGTCGCAGATGGGCCCCTCAGTGAGGAGTCTGTGGACGAGTGGGGCCCCAGGACGCAGCGGAGGAGGGACATGAACAGAATCCTGTCGTCGGTGTGCTGCACTATGGGCTGTAGGAAGAGCGACCTGTCTTTGCTGTGCTGAGGAGGGGCCCCTAAACAAGCCCACCACCACCACCGCCAGGGGCCCGGAGTCCAACTATTACAATACGCTCCATCAGTGCTACCGACTGTATCACAAATGTTTTCTGTACTTACACTAAAGGTGCACTATGTAACTTTTCTATGTGATTGTTTGAGTGTAATGTTCCACTCTACCGCATTAAACTCATCCCTTTTCTTTATATTCAACTGCAAAACATTATTCTTACCGCAAAGGGGGTCGTCTCTCTGCAGATCTGACTTTGAGCTTGGATTTATCAGCTGTTTGACCACAGATTGTTGCGTTTAATGCCATACTGCGGAACATTCAACACTGGCAACTGGTACAGCCTGCTCCAGAAAAGTTTCACAGTGCGTCTTTTACCGTGTTTGGACATTTATCACTTTTTTAATGTGAGCGTTTGTGAACATATGTTTAAGAATACGGCCAAAGTGAACCTACTTTACCTATTTACATGGAAAATCTGATTACATAAGGATAATTCGATGTGATTTTTGGTGTGTGTTTACTTGCACAATAGAAATCTGACTATTCTGACACGTGTTAAAGTGAATCAATGGATTTTTATAGTAACAGTGTGTTTGAAAGGTAAATTATTATTTTATAAAGGCTTTCAATCTCGTAACAGTTTGTCTCTGATTTCTGTCTTTGCATTAAAATCTTAAATAATATATAACATATACATATAACATGACATAAACTGAGCCCTAATTCAAACTGAAGCTGTTTCTGAACTCTTAAACTGTATGATTTAGTCCACTTATAAGTGGAAACACATTTCATATGATTTAACATGAATAAAAGGACTGATATAGTTGATGTCTGAAAGGGGTTATCCGATAGACAGTAGACTAACAGTAGATTATTTGCTCGGTTTTGGCAATTCCCATGGCAAAACTGAAGCATATCTCACTAAAAATGAGATTTAGGGATCTGTAATTAGGAAGAAAAAAAAAATACTCATGCTTACGTCACAAAACAGGAAGATGACAACTTCTGGTGGGCTCTGTTTACGGTAGTAAGTCTGACAAAATGTAGTAAAAATGAGAACATGTTCGAGTTTTCTTTATCTACATGTCATCGCTGTGCTCTGTTATGTTTGGCTAATCAAAATTTACAACCATACCATAGTTTTCATAATTTCACCACTGCTGCACAACTCCGAGAGCACTGGGTACATGCGATTAGAAGAGACGAGGGCGCCAAATTCAAGATGATTCCAAACAGCACATAGTATACAGTCTGCATTTTACCAACGATCACATTTACTCCAATGGGTTTTATCACAGCCCAGTGTCGGGAACTACACCAGAAGTCGTCATTGCATGTTTCCAAACGTCTTCCTGGTTCCTAAGCGTGAATAGATCTTATTAAAGTTCCTATATACCTGGTGTTAACAGCTACATTTTACCTTTAGTTCAGTAGAGATTGGCTGGGAGTGAAATTATCCAGTGTTTAGTGAAGGTGCATGGAGTTTAAAAACACAGTGGAGCACTTCCTGTATTACCACATGCCATCACAAGGTGGAACGGTGTGTTTTCTGATCGAGAGAAGCCTAAATGTGCAGGATTTGTGTGTTAAACGTGTGACTGAAACAAAACACAACTCCGGGTATGTCTGTAATGCGGAAACAGCGTTATAACATCAGAAAATAGCGTAATATGGGCTCTAAGAAAAAAAAAAAACACTTAAACTCTTGTAACATTAACAGAAGAAGCGGTCTAGAGTCTTACATGTATCACTTTTATTGGTTTTGGAAAGAAGCAAACTAATTTTCCAGGTTCATCGTAGCATTGTTGATACTGTACAGATGTTTGCATGTGAGTATTCAGTATTCAGACATACAGCACACAGACAAAGCGCTCCCTGCTCCTTTCTGCATAGACTACATTATTTTTAATTCACCAGAAATAATAATTAGTCTATGGAGTGTACAACAGCTCGGTACAGCGTCATCTAAAAAACAGACTTACCCCATGTTGTCATAGTTACATTACATGCATATTTCACTGATGGAACAGATATTATTATAAGACGTCTTTTATATGTTTTATTTTGAGGATATTTCTTAGATAAAGCTGTACCAGATGTTGCGTAAATAGCTTTCGGTCAAACATGTTTCAGTACCAATGGTGGAAGGTAACAAAAGTAAAAAACAAAAGTAAAAGCACAAATTTTACATATCTGAACTTTACTCGAGTACATTTTACAGTAAATATGGTTTACTTTTACTTCACTATATTTGAGAACGCGTATCTGTACTTTCTACTATATTTTAGATCTGGAATGAAAAGTAAAAAGTACTTTTCTTTACGTGTGACATTTTTTGAAATGGCTGAGACTTTATTATTCTTAGCACATTTCATTTGAGTTTCCGTCTCAACTCCAAGCAAACCAAAAACGCAAAAACAGCTAGAAATATTAAGAAGTCAACTGAAAATCACTTAAAATCAACCAAATTATTGACCAAAATCCCTACATTTCATTCTTTAATTCTTCTAAAAATCGCTGCAAAATAGATTAAATTTTTAAACATGTATTTGAATATTTTTACTTAAGTTTTAAATTTTCTCATGTGATACTTTTACTTGAGTAACTTCTTGCTTTACGCGTGAGACTTTACTTTTTTTAGCACATTTAATTTGAGTTTCTGTCCGAGCTTTGAGCAAACCAAATATGCTAAAAGCGTTTAGAAAAATTAAGAAATCAATCAAATCACTTAAAATCTGCTAAATTATTTTTCAAAATCAAATAAATTTCATACTTTAATTGTTCTAAAAATCTCTGCAAATACTTTTACTTTTTACTTTTAAGTATATTTTTAAACAGGTACTTTGATACTTTTACTTGAGTAACTTTTTACCTTTGTATCTGTCTTTTATTTAAGTAAGAAAATTGAGTATTTTATCCACCACTGTGCAGTACAAACATGGCTGACAGGAAGCTAAAATTTGATGTAATGGTTCATAACAATAGCATTATACTCGATGTGCAAAGCCAATTAATACAGATTAGCTAAAATAATCGGTTGCATCTATAGTTGATAGAATACAGTACAGATGTCCTCTTTGTTCTTCATATTGACTGTCAGAGCATTCAGGAAGTTCAAAATCATTTGCAGTGTTTCCACAATAAACAAATATATAACATTTTTATTTTTTAGGCGTTTAAAAAATATTCAGCTTATTCTGCTAAACAACGACGGACTGACTGGTCCTGGGAGCACACGTAAAATGTCAAATAAAAAAAGAAGACTTCACTTTGCATTCAACTCATGTCATCTCACAGAGACCAATATGAACAAAAAGCGCTGGTTGAATGAAGATTGTGTTGCCCTGGTTCTGTTCAAATCAGTGCAGGTCGACAATAAGGTCAAGCCCTATCGCCTGCCCCATAGACTGTATAAAGAAGTGGACCAAGGGAGCGTGTCGTTGCCTACAGTGTTCTGCTCCAGTCAAATGAAGCCCACTGAGGCAAGCAGTTAGAGGAGCGAATTTGGAGCTGAGAACCATATTAAGAATAAGAATTTGAGGACAAAATAATGAAATAAAAACCCCAGGATCATGTACTGTAGAGTAGTTAATAGGCTCAAGCAGTTACAGGGAGAGGGGTGACCATTTTTCAATGTAAAGTCTGCTGGGAGCTGAAAAAGTCTGCTGGGAGCTGAAAGCGCTCCCATTCTCACTTCCTAGTTGAAACATGGCAGCTTGCGGGTTAACTACGTCCATTTCTATTTACAGTCTATGGTTTCCCCGCTCTCCCTGATCAGAACAGACCCAGGCTTTGCTCAGAAGCATGAGGCGACCTACTTAAGTGTGACACAGACAGATGTTTTGTCATTTGAATCAAAGAAACAGCTGGTTTTAGTAACAGACTCTGCCCCAGTCGCACGGCCACCACACTCAGCGGGAGAGGAAGAGTTCAAACATGGACACTGTCCATGGTACAGCTAACTACAATAACACTGCTTTCACAAAGCATTAACACAGCATCCAGAAAGATAGTCATCTTTTTCTTTAAATTAGCCCCGCCCACCCGCCCCATATATAGCTCAAATCTTCTGTTGCACTTGAGTTAAAAAATTATATCTGAAATAAATTCAAAAATTATACCTTATACTGTACACAGGTTACCAACTACACAGATAACAAAAAGTTCAAATATTTATACCTTTAAGGGAGTTGTGATACCATTCAAACTCTATACATATACAGAATCACGTTTTATACAACAAGTTTCTTTGTCAATAAATAAAAATAGATGCTGTCATGTACTCTGGAGTCTAACACTGCTGCCGTGGCAACAACAGGAGGCTATCAGACAATACGAGGAACACCAAACGCCCTTTAGATAATATACCTATAAGTGATTCAATGACACTTTGTACATGACTTTGTTCTACAGAAGACATCTCTGAGCTCTGCGGTGTCCAGTGGTGGTCAATGCAGCTGCCTAACCACTGTGTCCATCATTACAAGCCATAAAATAAACATATTTAAATCAACCTATGTGGCTAAGAGTGACCCTGTATCACCAGAAGACGATTGGTTCTTTTGAGACCTTAAGTACACCCCAAAACTTTTTAAAAGGCCACCAAAATGAAAATGAAAATTACACAAATGGGTTTTCAATGCTGCGGTTTTGATTGTGTTCTAAATTTTGTCCTGCTTCATAATAAATAAATGCCAAAGATGCTACTACGCGGTGTTTTCAAGGCAAATCTCACCAGCTCTGAGCCAGGCAGCTGCAGTGAAACTCCTACAAACACCACCACGCTTTGACCAGGAGATGGAGACAGAGGCACAGACTCCAAGAGAGGAAGTAGGAAGAACCCAGTGATCGGATGCAGCAGTACAGATGATGTGTGGTTGGATGGGTACAAATACGATGGGAGGTGAGTGTGGTTTGAGAATACTGCTGGCAGGCTGAGGAGCTGTGCAGTTCAGAGGAGGGTCTGTCCTCAGAGTCCAATGTCCAACAGGGGCCACTCAGCCCGGACACGCCTTCAGTTATCTGCCAAGTACTTTCCTGCAAAAACAAAACATTAAATTAAGAAGAAAATACACCTCACTGCTGCTTTCATGGTTATTTTTGAAGGTGCAGTATGTAACTTTTCTAGCGGAGGGTCGGCCACCTGCTCATCTCCACGGGGTTGCTATAGCTTTGCCTAGATTTAGAGATTTTATTTGTTATTATTTTACTTAATTTGTTTGTTTATTTCCTTCATAAAGTATTAAAAGACATTAACAGTGTCATAACATTAAACATACAAGAAATGAATGAAAAGGAGCAGAAAGAAGCGTAATCTTATGTTATCTTACACTGAGAGTTACTTTAAAACATTTCAAATCAGTTAATTTCATTTCAGTCACAATTATTAATCAATTGCAAACAGAGATCATCATTTTATGCACGACAACTTAATGTTCTTTTTCATACATACACATCGCACTGGATTTGATGTATTTTTTAATGCCATCATTGTACTTGATCTTTTGATATCTTTGTCAAGACTATTCCATAAATTAACTCCTTTCACAGCGACGCTTCGCTCCATAACTTTGGTTCTGAATCTGGGCTTTTAAAACACATAGATTCCTTTTAAATTGCAGTGGTAGAGATGTGATTTTCATGACCAATGCCAATGCCAGTTGTTCAGAATACAGAGCAACCAATGGCCGATGAGCTCTGCTGATATTTGTGTTATGTTATTTTTTGTTTTTTTGGACCAATTTTGATTATTTTCCACAAATTATGTACCGTATTTTTCAAACTATAAGTCACACTTTTTTCCAGGGTTTGGGTGGTTCCTGCGACTTATATATTACATTTTTCACACCGACAGCCCATAGACAATATATATGAATCAAAAATGAAAAAACAAATTGTTATCCATCCATCTTCTTCCACTTTGTCCAGCTAGGCCGCGGGGGCAGTCCTCATAGCACCTGACCCTCCGTATTTTCATTTTGGTTTTAGGCAAATAATAAAGAAAAAAGTTTTTTTTTTTTTCATTTTCTTATTTTTGGTTCTATATTGAAAAACAAACAAATGAATGATACATGGATTCTTCTCTATTCGGTTGTTTTTATTACTATAACTTCTACAATTTGCCTTTCAAGATGAAATGTCAGTTCTTGTTCTCTGATTTTATAAAATAAATTTCCCCCAAAAAGTGCGACTTATACATGTTTTTTTCTCCTTCATGCATTTTTTTGGCTGGTGCGACTCCAATGCGACTTACAGTCCGAAAAATATGGTACTTTAAAATAACTACAAACCCCCCCCCTTTTTTTTTTTTTAAACACAAACCTGTAGGAGAGCTGTGCAGTCACATTTTGTGTAGCTATCGCATTGTCCCATTTATTCCTGTAAATCTGGGACTGCAAATGTAAACTAGATTTAGCTATAATCAGATCCAGGACTTCTGTTTTTTATTAACCTAATGCTGGTACCATAGACTGTATAAAGAAGTGGACTAAGTGAGCGTGACGTCACCCTTAGCGTTCGGTTTCACTCAGATAAAGCTCACGATGCTGAGAGCGAATTTGAAGCCAGGCTCTATATTATGAATAGGATTTTTTTTCATGGACAAAATAGCAAAAAAAAGAACACCAGGATCATGTAGAACTTAAAAAAAATGCATAATATTGCTGGATTTCAGATAACATTGCAACATTCTACTTGCTATTATACTCCTTATTTGAACTTTTAACATAGAAGCAGATTAACTAATATTTGTAACTTGGAAATTCAAAATTGTTGCTTATTTTTGTTATAATGTCATAAAAAACATTAGTGTATAAATGTGTTTATCAGTTAATGATTAAAAATATGTTATGCCTCCTTCACTTTGCCTCCAGGATTTCGAACATTCTGATAACACAGGATTGTAAAGGGTTTAAAGGACTTATGACCTTTAAGACTTAAATATGACCTAAACAACACATTATACAGGTCAAACACTGGTGAAAACAAAAGAGATGTCCCCCTGACCTGCAGCAAACCTCTTCTTGATGAGGGAGAAGCGGTACCCGGGCCCGGCGAGCTCGATGTCGCAGCCCGACAGAGTGCTGCCTTCACTGGTGAACTGCACGGCCAGAGGGGCGGGTTTACTGGGGCCCTGGGTGAGCTGGAAGCGGGCCAACAAGGAGCCCACGCCTGGAACAGAAGCAACATTTAAAAACATGAACATGAACACAAATGGCGGAAGAAGTGCTCAGTTTTGTTATTTAAGTAAAAGTACAGATACTGGAGCAAAAAAAATGACTCAGTTAAAAGTAAAAGTATGAGATTTACTGAAAGTCCATGGATGGAGCAGTGCCAGTTTGCAGAAAAATGTCCCCAACACTGAATGCTGTGTGTGTATAGGTTTGTGAAGTGCCTTGAGGAGTCTGGAAATGAAACTGTAAATGTTTTACTGCTGCCTGAGCAGAGCAGTGTCAGGTTCACCTCTGAGCTCTGGAGGCTCTGGAAGAACTGCTCATATCGACTAAAGACGATTATTACTGTTGTGTTTGTTTTGTTCTATATGGACCCACTGAGTCTGAATTAAAGTTTAATTGATATAACAAAATGTATTGAAGTTTAAAAATGTACTAAAAGAGTAAAAAGTACAAGGATATTGTGCATATTTTGAGATCTAAAGCTTCACATGTAGTGATTTTTATATTTGTGCAGAATTTTGTTCAACAGAAACAAATGAATCAAGTTATTTTTTCCCAAGCTGTTTTTACTGGTATATTTTAATTTGCTCAAACTACAAATGTGCTAAAAATAAACCTCAGACTATTATAATAACAATAAAAATAAAAAAAAACTTGTACTTTTTAGGCATGGTCAGAAATGTAGTAGAGTAGAAAGTACCGGTACATATATCTGCTCTCAAATGTAGTGAAATAAAAGTAAGATATATCCACTGCAAAATGTACTTAAGCAAAGTACAGATATGTACAATTTGTACTTCAGAAAAATACTGTACCATTTTTACTTAGTTAGCTTTTATCTTGTATGTAAAACAACATATTTCCTTCCTGTAAAAAGCATGTATTTTAGATCCATACTATTACAATGCACTTTAGAGCAATGCCTTGGACTGTCAGAAGGGGGCACTATTGCTTCATATTGAAAATATAGAAACTCTTAGCTCATAATGGATCAATTAAACAACTATCTAGGCCTTTCTTGTCCCCCGAGAGTCAACACACATCACCAGCCTATTCCATTTGGGGTTTAATTTAATCAGAAATCCTCGCTCAGGCACAAAGGTGGGATTAGCTTCATAATGAAGTGTAAATTAAACAGCGGTTTTAAGGACCTCATTACCTCCATTTTCAGATTTTAGTGAGATATCTGGGATTTTCCAAAGGATTCTCTGTTGTTCGGCATTCCTGTGTGGAGCGAAAAAGAAATGACAATCAAGAGACGTCGTATTGGAGGAAAAAGTAAAAGCATCTCACGTTTCACATTAAATATTTACACGGACTGACCCCGGGGTGAACAGACAGCGAGCCATGTTTACAGCAAGATTAAAAAGCTCAGGTCATGCCAAACTGACTTGCTGTGAACAGTCCTCTTAATAATCCTGTTCCCTCATCAAAAACATACTTTGGCAGTCATAACTAAATCTCTGTTCCACCAGATGATGTCATAAGGTGACATCAGGAAGTACCGTAAATATTAAACATTGTTAAAGGGAGGGGTACTTCCTGCAGCCTTAGTCATTTCACTGCTCAAAATGTTGTCATCTTGGTTTACAGCTATTGTTTTTTGCCTCATTTAAAATGTTGGGTCTCCAGGTAAAGTTACAGGTAAGCTCTGTGGAGAGGCGACCCTGCTCATGGTAAGAATGCACGTTTTTTCAAGGGATTTTAGAGTTGTAAAAACTGTAATTGACTAAATGCTAGACAGATACTGTCTAATGCCAGACTGTGGAGCATTCCTGGTGAATCCATAACAACCGCATATGGACAAAAAACTTGGCAGAACCCCCCACAAGAAAAGTTACAGAATTAAGCTTTATAGGAACTTGAAAATGTCCCGTACCAGGCAGCAGGAGGCAGCACAGCTTGTAGTTTGGAGACCCCTCCGTCCACCGGCACCAGAAACTGCACGTTATTGAGCGCTGTGGGCGTTGCCATGGCGTCCCCGTTGTACTTGTAGTCTATCCTCAGGTCTGTGCTGGTGGCGTCACATCTCCAGCTCACCGCCAGATTCAGAGGAGTGGACTGGAGGCCCTGTACAGAAACCTGTGCAAAACAACACAGAGTCAAAGATCTATGTATTACAATAGCTCATTAACATTTATAACCAATTAGGCACCAATATTGATACTACAGTGATAACAAAAAGCACCATTTTGCAATATAATAACATTGCAACTCAAAATACTAGATGTGGTCTTACACTAGTTCAAACTTTATCCTTTTTATTGTGTGATTTTTAACAGTATTGATATCTATAGTGTAGTTTTGATGCTGGTTTTAGCATCACTTATCGATTATCAAGTATCTTTTTTATATTAGCAACAACAAGAACAACAAACATAAAGCATGACCCAATTTAATCCTCCATTTTAAGAGCCTAGGCCATGATTTGATGCTTTAGCTTTGCCTAGAAATAGAGATCAACCGATGTGATTTTCACGACCAATGCCGATGCTGATTGTTCAGAAAACAGAGCAACCGATGGGCGATGAGCTCCGGCGTTATTTTTGAGTGGATACGCTGAACCAATTTTTATAATTTTCCACAAATTACATAGTTTAAAATAAATACAAACTCCCCCCAAGCCTTTTTTTTTTAACACAAACCTGTAAGAGAGCCGTGTAGTCACGTTTTGTTCTGCTATTGCATTGTCCTATTTCTTTATTCCTGTGAATCTGGGGCTGCAAATGTAAACTAGATTTTTCTATAATCAGATGCAGGACTTCTGTTTTTTATTAACCTAATGTTGGTACCACACACTGTATAAAGAGCTCACGATGCTACCAGTTATAGGGGAACATTTGAAGCCAGGCTCTACATTATGAACAGGATTTTTTAATGCACAAAACAGCGGAAAAAGAACACCAGGAACGTGCTGAACGATTATTGATGATCCAAGTATCTTTTTTTAAATTAGCAACAACAGCAAACAGAGAGCATGACCCAATGTAATCCTCCATTTTCAAAGTCTAGGCTGTGATTTTATTTGACTGTTATTCCTGTACATTTACAGTATAAAGCTGTTAACTATTTATGTTTATATCGCTGTCTCAAAACCCACTTTTACTCTCTGGCTTTTAACACCGCGTGAGTTGTGTGGTCCTCTCTGTCTTCTATTTATCTTACTGCTATTTTATGTTTTTTATGTTTTTTCTTTAATTTTATTTTACTGGTTTTATTGTTTTAAGACTGGTATGACCACATTTTAGCAATTCACCTTTTTGTTGTTTTGTTTGTAAAATGTGCTATATAAATATAAATAAGTGGATTTGGATTTGAACTTGAACTACCACCACATGACATCACAAGGTGGAACAGAGCATTTTGCGCTTTGGAGATGCAGACAGACTGTTAATAAAGAGTTACTGAAACGTGTGAATGAAATAAAACAGAATTACAGGTAAGTTTTTGGTGAGGTAGCAGCATTATAACATGGCTTAAAGCTCACAAGAGTCAATTTTGTGTAATATGGGACCTTTAAGTCACTATTTAACCAATATCCATGTACATGTGTGAATCTTCTTGTATTATCTCTTCATCAGAGCGATCACACTTCTCTCTGACTTGTTAAATCCACCTGTCACTCACCAATATGAAGAGTGGGTGGGGAATTCTTCTAAATGACATGCAGGACCATACAGTTTCTTAATGTTTTTTTATTGTATTTTATTTCCATCTTGCCCACTCCTGGTTTCCTGAACTCTTTTGTTTTTCTCACCTGATATTTGAGCATGTCGACGTTGTAGTACGTGGCCTGCGGCTTCTGCTCGGACACTTTCTTCAGATGTGTGATCAGGTTTGGCATGTTCACCCAGAAGTTCTTTGAGTCGCCCTTGGCCGCTGTGGTGTTGTCACTATAAGAGACGGGACAAAATAAATGTGTTCAGTATCACAGTGAAAAACCCACCCAAATAATACAGAGTTAATTGTAGAAGGTGCTCAAAAAAGCTTTACAGTTTGGCCAAGTACCTTTTTAATCCTCTATTCCTGTTAAAGGTCCTGTTTCCTCCTGGAGTTTTTTGTTTTATTCTTACATGCTTGAGTGACCCTGCATGACTGGGCTGTTTACATCTCTAAAGCTCAAAATGCTCTGTTCCACTTTGTGAGGTCATGAAGTGGTAGTATTCAGGTTAACACCTTTTATCTTTAGTTCAGTACAGATTGGCAAATCCAGGGCTAAAATCATCTAAATGATTCTTGTGAAGGTGTACAAATTTAAAAACACAATATCCTGTATTACCACATGTCATCACAAGGTGGAACAGAGTGTTTCCTGTTTGAGAGACGCCTAAATTTGCAGGGTTTATGTGTTAAACATGTGTGAATGAAACAAAACACAACTCCAGGTATATTTGTGATGAGGAAACAACATTATAACATAGATCAGACAATAGTGTAATATGGGCCCTTTATAATATAGTGATAATAATAATGCTTTACACTCATCATTTATACTTGGGAAAGGTGGGCTACACGTCTTGCCTAAGGACACAACAGCAGTGCGGTTGGAGAACAGAAGCTGACCTGCTGAATTTTGAGTTGGTAATAATAATAATAATAATAATACATCAGTTTTATACAGTGCTTTTCATGGTAACACAAAGACACTTCACAATAAAGTAACACTAAAACAAGGACAGGACAAAGTCAAAAACAGTGATGAGGACATTTCCTGTGTGGGGGCTACAGACTGTGAGGAAAAGGTGTGTTCTGAGCAGTTTTTGGAAGATGTTCAGTAGTGGACAAAGCATTGTAACCAGAGTCTGCAGTAATATTATACCAAACAAAATCATGTTATTATAGAATTAAAAGTCACTTTGTTTATTACAGAAGATTAATTATATAAAGTAGATCTGAGCTCTCGGATGACTGAAGAATGAGTCACCAGCAGCTGACATTATAAGTGTGTGTGGATCTGACTCATCTGTACTCATCCCTATTACACTTTTATTTCTGTACTAAAATCTGTTTATTTTGAAAAAAAGTTATATAAACACAGGTAAATATTGGTAACTCTCTCATATGAGTAAGTGACCTCTTGTCACATCGTGATTTCAGCAACAGTTATACGACATGTATCTCTGTATGCATTTATTATTGTTGTTGAATATACTGTATATGTATGGAGCTGGTGAAAGGGGGAGCAAACTACACTGACAAACACAAACACACCTTCAGACCTGGGCATTTTGCAGCTCCCAGGCCACATACAGCCCTTTAGTTGACTCTGACCGACCCCTTTAAGCTAATTTGGAATTACAATATAAAGATATTTTTGTAAGGCAATCTCATTTTTTCATTGCTTAGTCATAACATACACGCTTACCAGTCTTACTGCCTTGCCAGCGCATCGAAGCAATGCTATTTACTGCTTTTTATAAAGAAATACAATTAATACAATTATGCAGAATTGAGTTAAGCATTTTGGCCCGGCCCTCCACAATATTTTCTGTTTCTCATGTGGCCCCATGGAAAAAATAATTGCCCACTCCTGCCCTAGATGTTTACAGTAAGAAGTATCTGTTATTACTTATCCATGGAAATAGAAAGTTAAAACCAGACTTTGGACATTCTCCATAGAGACAGACATGTTTTATGTGATATGATGGAATATTATAGTGTATTATAGTGTATTATAGCATGCTATAGAATATTATAGGAAACAAGCACACAACCGAAATAAAACAAACAAACAAACAAAACAAAGTTACATACTGTGGCTTTAAGTCCACTGAATTACCATAAAGTGTGAGTAGCAAAGGAGAAATTCAATTCTGTCAACTGGACCTGAATGATTACGCTAAAATGACTCAGTTAGTGCAGTTCAATAGACCTAAAAAAACATACGTTTCAGTGTAGTTTCAAAATAGTTTCACAGTAGTTTCAGTGTAGTTTCAGTGCAGTTTCAGTGTAGTTTCAGAGTAGTTTCAGTGTAGTTTCAGTGTAGTTTCAGAGTAGTTTCAGTGTAATTTCAGAGTAGTTTCAGAGTAGTTTAAGTGTAGTTTCAGAGTAGTTTTAGATTAGTTTCAGTGTAGTTTCAGAGTAGCTTCAGTATAGTTTCAGTGTAGCTTCAGAGTAGTTTCAGAGTAGTTTCAGTCTAGTTAGCTCGTCCCTTCAGGCAGATATATGGTAGTGTCCACCAGCGTCTGACCAGAACTGAAGAAGCAGTTTGGGTGAGCTGCAAAACATTTTTGATCTAAAAAAATGTGTCCATTTGAGAGAATTTAATTTCTCCTTTCCTACCTGGACGACTGAGGGATTATACAAACATAAGGTGTGAACTGTCATTATTTAATTTCATAATTTAAGAAATAAGACATGCATAAATAAATGTAAGTGTGAGTGCATGAGTAAAGGGCTGTGGTAGTGTTCTGGAGTTTTTAGAGTGAATCCATTTTAAATAAAAGATGAATAAATAAATATAAGCGTGAGTATATGAGTACCGATCTGTGGTAGTGTGTGAGTACATGAGTATAGGTCTGTGTTGTGGTTTAGTTCAGTGAGTATTACCAGCAGAGCAGTTGGGGGTTAGGCAGGACCTGCTCCAGTCGGCTGTAGTTGGTTATACTGAAGGTTAGAACAGCGGGCGCCGGGTTATTGGAAAAGTGCCGTGTGATGCCTGCCGGGAACGACACCACCATCTCACCTATGACCTTTACCACGCACCTGAGACAAAACACAGACACATGCTCAGATTAGGCTGTTTTAGTCAGGAATATGCAAGGAATAGCTGGAGGTAAACTGACACAGGGTTTTTCAGGGCCCATGCAGGTGGTGATGTTTAACCCCCACAGTGAAGGATTTTAAGTCTCATTTTAAGACTCACATTTATTCTATTTACTTTTTTTATTCATTGATTTCATTATAAAACAAACCATTATCCATTTATTAGGGCACAAATTCAGGCATCAAAATGACACATGTACAAAGGTAATGGGCATTTAATTATTAATCAAATTGTTACCCCCCGAGCGACAAGTTGGAGACCCCTGATCTATTCTCTATACTAGGGGTGCACCGATATCACTTTTTTGAAAACCGATACGAGTACGAGTACAATCATTTCAGTACTTGCTGATACTGAGTACCAATACCGATACTTTACCAATCTTACAAATACACAAGCGCAAAAAAAATATATTTAATAATCCAGAAAAAATACAGACAACAATGATATTACCTCTCTACACAACAGGCGGTCTCCCTAAGAAGAACTTTGAACTTTTCTTTCATTTTATTATTATTATTATTTAGCTTTGATTGAGAGTGAGAAACGTCATTTCATTTTTCCTATGAAAATTTGACAATAAACTTTTTGAACCTTTGAATCTCGATTATAATGTGTTTAATGTAGCTTTGCGCACATTTGTTTTCATTTTACAGAAACAAAACTTAAAACTTCATGGCTCATTTGCATACAGTATAAGATGCGCTAATGTGTTCAGCTTCTGTCGGACTAAAGGACACGACTCAGTGGAATATTTGTGTTCTTTTGGTGACAGAGGGATGTGCAGCTGATGGTGAGTCTGTTGCGTTGGAGATGGTTCATGTTAAACTTTTCAGAGCTCATACGAGTGCAGCAGCTCTTTCACAGACGTCGGCTACAGTCGCTTTATTTATGTTGCTCTGGTTTCTCATAACCGGAATACTGGATTATTCGGGATACTGCGTAATGTGTCGTGTGATAGTGGTATTGGTGTGTGGTGTCTGCAAATGTTTAATGAGTACGAGTACATTTTGGAAGTTTCGGGCCAATACCCGATACCAGTATTGGTGCATCCTTACTCTATACTGTATGTGTCTTATCAGGTGCATGTTGGGCCTGTGACTGAACTGTCCGTGTCAAATAAATAAATAAATAAATAAACAAACACATAAATAAATAGTAATATGTATTAAAAAAACACAAATAACTGTCATGTAACCATAGCCACAGGCCCAATACACCAGTCTATTCTTTTCCTGCTATTACCAAAAACATTTCTCCAAAGTGAATGATCAGCACTTAAAATACAGGCACATACTTGCTGGGGTCTGCTCCTTTAAAGAAGGCGTTGACCGTCTCTGTGAAGGCCGCGGCCACAGGGAGAGTGTCCTGGGCCCCCATGGTCAGAGGACTGGGCCCCCGCGAGCAGCCTACACACAAAAAACACACATCAGCACGACACAATACAACACAACAGCCCTTTAACTCATCTTGACCAGAAATATAAATGATAGTTTCTAGGTCATGTCTATAACTTTTCCCTAACCGACTGCAAGGGAATGAAACAAAAATGTGTGAACTAGAACAAAACAGTGAATATAAAATGAGCACAGAAGATGTTAGTAAAAGATGAGAACATGACTTTAGATGGATGATTTTGAACGCTCTTTCTCTCTGTTCTTTGCCCTTAACTCTATATCTTTCCTGTTAATATACCTACGTGTTATTATACATTTTAACTAGACAGCCTTATTTAACATTTTTTAGTATTACATTTGATTGTTTGATGTTTTATGAGATGCATAACGTAACTTTTGTGGTGGAGGGTTTGCCACCTTCTTGTATTCAATTACAGTTGCTTTTATTGGCAAAAAATAGCTTTAAAAACAACTACATAAACAAAATACACAGAAAAAAGACACCAGTGTAGATAGTTATACAGATAGATGCATGCCAGCTGGAAGCAAAATTGAAACGTCCAAAGTAGAAAGATAAGAAAAGGCCAGACCAGAGCCACCACCAAGATGTTAGTGACGCACATGAAGAATGACTGGTAAGAAGATGGAAGCCAACCAGCGCAGACCAAGTGAACAAGATCGGGAAAAGAGCTGCGCGTGAGGCCTCGGCCGGGAGTTAGCATGGGAATGATGGAGGGATCGCAAAGGAGGGAGAGGAGAGGAAAGGAGAGAGGGGGTTAGAGAGGAGGAGGGGCAGGGCAGGACAGTGAAGCCAGCACAGATGAGCCCCACCAAAGCTACGTTCTACAGCCGACAACTTACCTTCAAATGTTAAATAAAACTTCCCTCTGTCAAACCATACCAGGGATGGCTGGTCATTCTCTGTGTGGGGAGGTGGGGTAGAGGGAGGAGGAGGTGAGGGTGAGGAAGAGGAGAGGGTGAGGAAGAGGAGGAGAGAAGGACAGCAGCGTGAGTCTCACATGGCGGCTCTGTTTGACATCACAGTGGGGTGGATACACAGCGCCCAGGAGAAAACATAAGACAACATCTGAATCATGGTACAGTGTGGGGTCATGTGAACATGTGTCCAGTCTGTGCACGTGAGATGAGTAAATGTCGGGAAATGATGAGGCCGATCTACACAAAAAATGACTTCCAACAAGAATGACGTTTTCAGGATCCAAAAGTCTATACTGCTACTATAAGGAGAGCCCAACATAAAGTCATTACTAGTCACTATTCAGCTGCTTTAAACCATTGTACAGTCAGAATGAACACACGCAATACTGTAACCTAGTCTAAAACTGCTCAAAACCAACATTTAATTTAAATTTAATGATGACAATAGTGCACTTTACTTCAGAACTACGCTGCAGCACAAACTGACCCGTATGAGTGACAGCTGCTGTGTCTTTCCTTCACACACTGTGATTTTGAAAATGCACTTTTGTTTAGCTTGAGCTGAGTTCAGCTGAATTCTGTAGGGAGTGTAAAAAGAATGTTACTGCAACTGTGTCAAAAGACGGCCTGCAGGGGGCATCAGTGACAAAGTTAAAAGTTCCTGGCCTGGACCTTTTGGGAGGTCGCCCTTCTAGGCTAAATAGAGAACCTTTTAGTGTTAAATAGGGATGACGTAGGCTCAGTTGCGCAAACGTTTTGGCAACAGAAGTACGGCAGAACTCAGCAGGTTGTCGAGCTCTGCGAAAGGATTATCGTCAAAAGATCGTGAATATTTCTTCAACAAGCCGACTTTGACAAATGGTGTCCGACTGCCAGATCCTTGTGCAATCAGTGAGTAAAACTTTAAAACTGTAGTGCGCCGGTAGAATATCGATTCTGACAGTCACACACATAACAACCAGACATTTTGGTTCTGGAAATGTTTTTATCTATGTCCTCTTCTGTCCGTGTTCAGTCTGAATGAATCGGAATGAACAGGAAATAATGCTACTTCCGTTGCCAAAATGCGCACAGCTTTTTTTAAATCACTTCTGCCCTGAAAGAGTCTCTTTAAAACAGTTGCATTTCTTTTGCTCAGAGGCGGCAGTAAGAGCAGCGCGATGCTTCATGATGTAAACAGACAGTTCTGAGGTGTGATGGGAGGAGCTGGACTGAGGCAGTTGTGAATGAGGGAAGTGTCGAGGGGGAAGTTCAGCTCACGAGTGTTTGAACTTGGTGTTAAGTCATGCTACTCCAGCCTGTTCAGATACGGCCTGAACTAGGACTGATATCGCAATACTGGCAAACGCAGCGGTCAGTATTGCAACAAACTAAATATATGGTAATAACATAAAAAGGTTTTCTGGATGACAGCAAAAAAAGTATTTAAAAAGGTCCAAAATTAGCCTGGACTGTCTTGGTTTTGGCCCACAGAGTTTCACTAGTAAATTAAGGCATGTACTTTATGAACGACAGAAATAGTTTTTAAAAGTATATAAAAATATTACTCATAATACTGATACTGCCGCACAAACATACCGCAATATTTTCCAAGACTTTGCAGCCCCAAAACTGTGAATTCAAACTTGTCGTACTGCAATAATCCTCCAGTGACAATATGATTTCCTGACCCCACATATTGAGCGATAGGACTTGTTATAATCGAAAACACAGCACACAAACACTCTCCGGTGAAGGCATCTCGGAGACAAAATGGCACGGCACTCTTTTCCGACATCAGGTTGCCATGGTGACGCATAGACATCCATAGGCACACAAACAGAGAGAAGAGGACCGGGATGAACCAATGACAACACAAAAGGGGGATGTGTTTTTGTGTCTGGAGCCAAAACATGTCAAAAATAAGAGGAGAGTTAGAGATGTAGTGGTTTAAAAATGTGGGAAAAAATATTATGGGAATGTCCCTAAATCTGTAGAATATCAGTCAAAATATATAAGTATTAAGACAGTGACAATAAGTAAATGAGCCTAACGTACAAGGCTGAAATTAGGATTGATTCATTCTTGGCTGTGGCTTAAAAAAAAAAATCAATAAAAAATGACCGCTTAAAAGTCCCATTTTATGTTTTCTGATCTATGTTATAATGTTATTTCCTCATTACAAACAGACCTGGAGTTGTGTTTTGTTTCATTCACACATGTTTAACACACAAACCCTGCATATTTAGGCTTTCAAACAGAAAACACCTTGTGATGTCATGTGGTAATACAGGAAGTGCTCCAATGTGTTTTAAAACCCCATGCCCTTTCACTAAAATCATTTGGATAATTTCAGCCCTTTCATTTTAATCTCTACTGAACTAAAAGTAAAAAAGCACCTGCAAAATTGAAAAGTACCACAACATGACATCACAAGGTGAAACAGAGCATTTTGAGCTGACTGTTAAGGACAGACTATTAATAAAATATTACTCAAACATGTGTGAATGAAACAAAGCACAACTCCAGGTAAGTTTATGATGAGGTAACAACAGGATAACCTGGCTTAAGGCTCAAAAACATCAATGTTTTTTTTCTGTAAACATATGACACATTCAGGATACGAGCCGCCATACAGTCTCTAGTAAAGGTCCTGCACTTGGTTTTATTGTCAGACAATCAGGGAGCACACGGTTAGCATGTTAGTTGTTTGCTTTAGCGGGCAAGCAACGCTCCACTCTGAAAGGTGAAAAGCGCTTATAAGCTCAGTGCGGAGAGTAGTTAGGATGCTCTGAATTCAAAACGTCCACTGCAAACAGCTTAAAGGTACTAAATTACACAAAATTGACTCCTGTGAGCTTTAAACCATGATATAATGTTGTTACCTCATCAGAAACATACATGGAGCTGTGTTTTGTTTTCTTCACATGTATGAGTGAGCCTTTATTATTAGTCTGTCCACATCTCCAAAGCTCAAAATGCTCTGTTCCACTTTGTGATATTATGGAGCAAATAATCTACGAAACTACCTTTTACCTTTTGTTCTGTAGAGACTGACAATTCCAGGACTGAAATGATCCAAATGATTCTAGTGACTCTGAGTATATTTTTGATACAGAAAACAACATTATAACATAGATCAGAAAATAGCGTAATATGGGCCCTTTAAAATTAAGTTCTGCTTTTCACATTTTTAAGGCGGTAAAAATCCGATACTACGCCTTTAATGGGAAGCAATTTTAACACTTTAACACTTACTTTTTATATTACAAAACTAGTGGGTGGGAAAATGAATCATGAAAATTGTCACTGTCCTAATTTAAGATAGTTTCACAATAAAACGCCAACACACAACAACACAAGCCTTCACCCCGGAGCAAAGCACTCTGGGTAAACACACATCAACTCCCCCGGGCTCTACACACTGTCCTGAGACCGTCCATACTCTACCTGCCGGAGCGTCACAGTGTCTCTCAAAGGACGGCAGCTTGTCTACAAAAGCATCGTCTTCTGACAAGCCCATGGACAAAAACAACATGGACAAACGCAAAACGAGAAAGCAAAAATAATGTGACCAAAATGAGAAAAAACAAGCTGCACAATGTAATAAAGTGATTTAAAGGTGCACTGTGCGACTTTTCTTGTGTGTGTGTGTGTGTGTGTGTGGGGGGGGGGGGGGCCTGCTTGTCTCCGTGGTGATGTTATGGCTTTGCCTGGAATGTTCCGCAGTATGACATTAAACTTGTAAATCTTGTCTTTATTCAATTCGTTTTCAGTGAATCAAAAATACCTTGGAAAACATGTATTCTTTAGACCAGATCGCATTATCCACAGACAGAGATACATTTATTTCTACTGCTATATTGAGGAAAATTACAGGAAGATTAACTATATCTCCATGGAGACAAAACGATGTCAGACTTTACACCGAAAAAGTTACATAATGCACCTTCAAAATAAGGAAATATGTTATGTAATGGCGTCTTTCTAATGCATCAGTCGTCCAGAGAGGTTCCCTCGCAAAAGAAAATTGACGTTTTTAAGGGAGAATACATTTGGAGACTCATCTAAGCAGCTTCTTCAGTTCTGACAAGGTTCTTTCTGGTAATTTGCTGCCTTATATCTGTCTGAAAGGAGGAGATAACTACACTGAAACTAATACACGCTAGTTGTTTACAGTTAAAAGGCGTATATTGTCTGGTTTTCTGATCTGTTATAATGTTGTTCCCTCATCAAAAACATACCTGGAGTTGAGTTTTGTTTCATTCACATGTTTAACCCACAAACCCTTAGACTGAGTTCTTCTCGCAGACAGAAAACACTTTGTTCCACCTTGTGATGTCATTGTGGCAATACAGGAAGTGCTCCGATGTGTTTTTAAACTCCACACACCTTCACTTCCATCATCTGGATCATTTCAGCTCTGGGATTGACAATCTCCACTGAGCTAAAGGTGAAATGGAGCTGTTAACTTGAAAAGTACAAGGTGGAACAGAGCATTTTGAGCTTTGGAGATGCAGACAGACTAATAATAAAGAGTTACTCATGTGTGAATGTGTGAAACAAAACACAACTCCGGGTATGTTTTTGAAGAGGTAACAACATTATAAAATGGCTTAAAGCTCAAAAGAATCCAAGGTGTAACACAGAACCCATTATAGAAAACAAGTCCATTATCCAACTATCCTAAAGTGTGAACTGTCACCTGAGTCTGAAACCTGCTAAAAAATCTTTTGAATATGAAACCTTATTATGCAATCGTTATTTAATTATTCTATTAATTTACGTAAGTGCTAAAGGCTAATGAGTTTATTCTTATTCACACTGCCCACACATAGGCTGTAAGTGTCATCCACAGTGACATTTGTGTGAAATAGATGGTAAATAGGTTTGTAGGACATGTAAAAATTAAGCCCTATAAGATTTTGTGTTTTGTTTTGTATTTTTGAGAACAGCTGAAAAAGTGCACTCATCGGAATCAATGTTTTTCTCACCGAGATGCAAAATAAAAACATAATATTTTTGTAAATTCCAACATTTCCTTCACTTGATCTATGTAATCCATTACTTTGTGGTATCTCATTGAATTTTCCAAAACCTTAAGATGGTCATAAATGAACAAAGATCCATTCTTAAAGGTCCACTATGTAACATCGGCGTGGGATCTGCCACTGCTTGTCACCACGGAGACTGCTTTGCCCGAAATGTTCTGCAACATGGCATTTCCTTATCTTGCATCTTTATTCAAGTGTTTCAACTGTTTTTATGGATATTTCTTATGGAGTAACAATCATTTTAACTGTGAGCGGGGTTATCTCTCCACAGATCTGGCCTATAACTTCCCTGCTTGTCACCATGGAAATATATAAGACATAGATAATGCCATCCCGTGGAACATTCTAGACAAACCAATAACATCTAGTCAGAAAAGTAACATAGAGCACTTTTAATAATATATTGACAATACGACTTCAATAACACCGCAAACAGAATATTTCATGAATGTTTTGCAACGAGAAGCAAATAAAAAGGAATATAAAATGTACTGCAAACACGATGAAGTGCAAATAAACAGTAAAACAAACACAGACTTATCGGTTCTAGACGTTTCTCTCACCTGACACAGACACGCACAGCTCCTTGTTGACGGTGGGGGTGGTGGCTGCAGAGTTGGTGGAGGAGATGGAGGAGGTGCTCTCCGCCCGGGCCAAAGGCGCTACAGGAGGAGGACTGGCCGAGTGCACCGGGGGACTGAAGGGACGAGTCTGAAGGAACAAACTCGTGTTAAGAGCTGGTGAGATTCGTAGATAATTAACAGAAATACTGGCAGTCGAGACAAAAGACTAATAAGAACGATGTGAATATTTAGTGCAGTGATTTATAAAGAAGTTTCGAGGTGTGACAAAGAAAATTAGAGCGCGAAAAGTGTCTTGGCAATGTCACAAAGAGTAATCAATTCTTTTCCTTTGTCAAATTGAAATCAAAATCTCATGCCACTAATAAGACAAGCGGGCCAAGATACAGGTCAGATCTGTGAAGAGGCTACCCCACTCACAGTAACAATGCATGTTTTCGAGGTATTTTTTTTAGCAAAATAAGAATCAGTAAAAGAATAAATGCACAGTATATACATTTAATGCAATACGAAAGCAATAGAAAAGTTACAAAGAGCATTTCTGACATTTTAGCGTAATTAAATTCTACAATTACAAAACCGCTCACAAACATGGTCAGTGATGATGTAATCTTACCCCGTCAGGAGTGGGTTTCCCTGGAGGGAGTTTGGGCCGCGAGGGGGGCCGCGGAGGAGGAGGAGGGGGGGTGGGGTTTACTGATGAAGGTGTACTGGGTCTCACGGGAGAAGAAGAGCCTGCAAGAACCACGGCAAGAGACACAGACACGTAAATAAGGTGTCATTTAGTCGGCAAAGTAGACAGGACAATTAGTCAGGGATAATAACTGTACTACTTCATATTAACAGTATAATGGGACTAAAATGTGAAGCAAAATCGCATATATAGACGTTTAAAGCTATATAGTACAGAAACCCAAACATACCAAGTTATAATATCCCAATGATGAAAGGTAAGTGGGTCAAAGTGAATTAGTTCAGTTCCTAAAAACTACAACACAAGCTCCTAGTTCCAAGGCATCCCAAACATTATCCACATTTTACCGCAATACGTATATTATATTAAACAATGTGAGTTTTTTTGTAATTGTTATTTATGTTTTTTGTTTTGCCTAGAGTGTTCCACAGTATAACATTATCTGATGTATCTATAATTTATTCAATTACAGGTGTTTGTATTGCTAAAACAATTGCTCGTTTCTATAGCTCTGACCTGCAGCGTGGCCTGGTGGTGCCATCTGCTTGTTTCCATGGAGACAGATAAGTTTAATGTCATACTGTGGAAAATTCCAGGCAAAACAATAACATCACTATGTAGTTTGCAAACTCTCAAAAAGTTCTACTAATGCTTTTTCCTCTAAAAATGTCTCTAAATGTCCTTCAACGCTATTTCAATGACTAAAATTTCAATAGTATAAAATACAAGCTTTTACATCATGTTAGCAAAGAATCATGGTCTATGTAGTATGTAGTAGGGATGTAACAATAACCGAAATATCGTGATATCATCAAAGGTCTCACAATAATATCATGAACCATCACAATATATCAAATCACAAGTCTCTTTGCTTAAATGAATAGTTATGATGAAAAAATAGCTAAAAAAAACAGAGGGAACTACATAGACCATGATCCTTTGCTCCGTTTCAGTGCAGACTACATGAAGAAATAACTGTTCTAAGCACTTTGAAATCTTCATTCTTTGGATTAAGTCTTGTGAAGGCATTTTAGAGGAAAAAGTAGCAAAATATTGCAATAAATATCGTACCGTGAAATGTAAATGGTGAAAATATTGTACAGAGAGATTTGGATATCGTTACATCCCTAATGACAATAAATGTTGTACCAAATGACTGGTCAAAGCATTTTATAATATCAGTCTTGTTATTATGTAGAATATCGTAATATCGTTAGGATATCCACACCATATCATGAGCTTTCCCACAATATCGCAGTAAATATCGTACTGTGAGGTTCATACAGTAAAGATATTGCTTCGTGCATCGTGAGACTTGGATATTGTTACACCTCTAGTATGTAGTTCTGCTGACCTGCCCCACACTCACCGCTGTTTGTGCCTGATGTGGGCCCTGGGGACGCCACCATGCTCCTGTACGTGGGGGGCGGGGGAGGCGGAGGCGTGCCCCTGCTCTCCGGGGCTGTGTCTTTGGGCGATCCTACGACTTCAACACTGTCCTCTTTGGATAGGGGCGCTTCTGGACTTTTGGGCTTATCTTCTGGAGACGGGACGGTAGGGGGCGGTAGTGGGGGAGGGGAGTGCGTTGTGGGCGCTTCTGTGGGGGGACCGGGGTTGGTGGGGAGGAGGACTGGGGGAGACGTCACCGGCGGAGATGCGAGATCTTTGGGCGGAGGAGGTGAGGATGTGGATCGCGTTAAAGACTCTCTATCTTGAGGTGTGGTGGGACCAGATGGGACTCGAGGTTGTTCTAGCGGAGAGGTAGGCGTAGGGGGCGCTGTGTCGTCTTTGGGGCGAGGGGGGGTGGTCGGAGGAGGAGGAGACGGTGCTGGCTCCTGTGGCGGGGGTGGGGAGGTGGGTATGGGCGGAGGGGGACAGGAGGGAGGAGGAGGAGGAGCTGGTTCTTCTGGAGCAGGAGGAGAGGAGGGTAAGGGCGGGGCCTGGTCCTTTGGTGGAGGGGAGTCTTCGCTGAAACACACCCACGAGTCGTTCGTCTCTTCGGCAGCAGGGGGCGCCACCTCTGGGCCAAAGAGGTTATCGAGATCGGCTATAGAAGGCTTTCTGTGTGGACTTTCCTCTTCTGTTGAGGAATCTGCAACAAAGACAAAAGAGCGAATCAGAAAGGAAACAGAAAAAACCTGAAACTGTATAATCTGGAAAAGTTTATATGTACATTCACATGCAATACCCATTTTTCTATGTATTATACTTAAAATAGTAAACAGCTTTTAAAAGACCTACTTAAAAGCTGTATACGTGATTTTTTCCCCCTATTTATTGTTGCAAAATTTGTATATTTTATATGTAGCTCTTGAGGTCAAAAGAAGTTCGTGGTCGTACTGTCTCCATCTTATCACTCTGCAAAAAAGCTTGGCCAAAATTTAAGATATAAACACTTAAATCGATCAGAAAATGACTTAAAAGTAGTAAAATAATCTGATAATTTTCCTTGACCAGTTCTCTTAAAATAAACTACCTCTAGACTAGAATGAAGCAGTCTCAGAACGAGTAAGTAGATAATAAATCTGAAAACAAAATGAATAACCTGATATAAGTTTTAAAATCTTGGCCAGATCAGAGAAATTTGCAGTGCAGAAAGTATGATGATATTTTACAATTATGAGGACGTGAGGAATACACATGCTAGTAAAACTCCCCAGTGGTCTCTGAAAGTTGTGAAAAGCACAAATAAAAACATTGTGGTGGATAATTAGGACACTTGGAATGCACAAGTTAAATGAACTAGCTCTGTTTTCCGAATTTAGATGACATCAGGTAGAGCACCTTTAATACAAATAATTGACGTATACAAGGACAGAGATAAATGATTACCAGGATTCTCCATAGATCCAGCTGTTGGAGGTGTAGTCGGGACATTTTTGGGAGGAAGAGGAGGTGGAGCTGGGGAAAAAACAGGCAAAGATCAGAGGTAACATGGGACATTTACCCCTGAAATGAGCCAGTAATGTTCTATAGTGTGGCATCATATACATATATTTTTTTATTCTTCAGATGTCTGGAGTATGGAAGCCTTGAGCGACAAGCGAAAAAAACTAAATGCTAAATGTTAATTCTGCTAAATTCTAAATGCTTAATGCTAAATTCAGCGGTGGTGAACCAGAGGAGGGATAATTTATGGTGTTGGGCTGTGGGTTTGGACGTGGGAGACTGTAGTTCGAAACACACCTGCTCCAACTGTGTGCGTATTCACTTTAGCTGAAAACGCCAGTCTTTTCCTGAGTTTTACTTTTGCGTTCTCTTCATGAGTTAAATGGGAAGTAAAATCGATGCACCACTGATCACAACACAGGCCTACGGCGCTGTTTTTCTCTTGTATTTGTGCTGTTGTACTTTGTTGAAGTTCTCCTGTTTAGCTAATGTGGCACTAGGAGGGAGTCGAGGGTTTGAGTTGTAAGAAAGATGGTTTATTTTTTGTTTTTGCTCGTGTTTTCCTCGTGGAGTGGTGCCCATTGAAGCTTAGAATGGAGAAAATAGAGCCCAAATGACATGCCTCATTTGATTTTTTTGTTTGTTTTGTTTTTTTTTTGCTTGCCGCTCAGGGCTTTCGTAATGGCGAGACTATTCCACTCACTTAGGTATAGTGAAAATGCATACTGTAAGAATGCTGTACAGTGGAACATTACAGGCAAAACAGTGAGATTGCCAGCATTGTGGAGACAAACAGAGGGCAAAATACTTTAAAAAATGACACAGTGAGTGTTTTGGGTGTGGGTAAATGCAGTAAAAGCAATTGAGTTGAAATGCAGCTATAATATTGTTTCACATTTACCAAACTCAATTGTCTGAAATGATAAACCATGCGTCACAGTGCAGGCGGTCACAGTGCAGGCGGTCACCATGCCAAATGCAGGAGGAGGTGTCAGGGAGCGCCCAAAACAAACCCCCCCCCCCAAACCTCACAATACCAAACCAGGCTGCTGTAGTAGGTGTTAGATGGTGGATGACTTGAATGGCAGTCAGTTTGTATTATTATTATGGGTTAGAAAACATTGCGGTACGATGAGAGGGTCCATGTGATGAGGGGGCGGGGCATTCATTCCAGGACGGGGCTGCTGAGACTTACTTCCTGTCGGGAATGCTCTGCTCAAAGAGGAATTGGACTCTGACAAAGGGACTCCCCACGCGTCAGATAGAACCACTGGTGTTCAGAAAGGACACAACAAGTACAAGATCGATCAGATTACCCGTGTTTTCCTCTCAAGTCAGTGTATTTTTGTGTAGTCCAACAGTGTTCGCTTCATGGGTATAAACAGTTATTATCATCGACAGTATCAGAAAACAAAGACACGGAAGCCTGATCCACCCATTATAATTTACTGCTCAGACATTCGCACACATATAATACAAATAATATAATGTAATAAGGTCCTGTTAATAGATTTCTGTTATATGCAATATTTTGAGGATGTTTTTCCCAGTCAAAAGATAAAATATTTTGTTTAAAATTATGAATCGCGACGGCAATGGTCCTAGTTTTGAATCATTCTGGTCATGGTCATCTTTATCTGAAATCCAACATGGACAGAGCCGGGCAATACATCGGAATATAACTGTTTTGAATATGTAAGAAATGCAATGTAAGTATGTAGTCACAGGTATAACCCTATAAATAAGAACTCCAAAAAGATGTGATTAAAAATGAAAATAAAATCGAAAACAAAGCAATATTTTTACTTTTTATTTTTTTTTTTAAATGTTTTGCAATATCTGAACCTCAACCAAGTAATTTATAGGTACATTTAGAATATTTCTGCAGGATTGCAACAAACAAATACATATTTTTTGGTAATACTGGCCATTCCTAAACATTGAATTTACTTATTGGATCAAATAATTCCATATAGTCTAGTTAAAAGGCCCATATTACACTATTTTCTGATGGATGTTATAATGTTGTTTCGTCATCACAAACATACCTGGAGTTGTGTTTTTAAACTCCACACACCTTCGCTACAATCGATAATGGCTAAATTTAGTCTTGGAATTGTCAATCTCTACTGAACAAAAGGTAAAAGGTGTAAAAGAGTATTTTGAGCTTTAAACTAATAATGCAGGACACGTGTGAATAAAACAAAACACAACTCCAGGTATGTTTTTGAGGAGATAACAGCATTATAACATGCCTTAAAGCTCACAAGTATCAATTTTATGTAATATAGGACCTTTAATGTTACTTTACAAACTGATTTGACATGTTTTGCAAATATCCCACTCCACGTTTATGCAAAAACTCTATAATCCTCTCTATGTCAAAACCTCTTCAGGAGTTCACTGTCTGCCATGAGTGACACGGCTGCCTCGCATGGAATGAAAACATGAATTTGTGTCAGGATGTAGTTAGCCTCGCCTCACAGAACAGTTACATAACAGCTACGGCCAAACGCACCCAGCAGCGCTAAATCTGTCACGGGCCGATAAAAGTGGGTGACAAGAGAATCTGCATATATAAACAAGAAGCACTGAGCTGTTAGCAGGGCCTTTGGTTGCTGACTTCAACTTTAATCTCATATTTGCAAGCGCTTTTTTTTTTTTCTTTTAAGTTTCTTTCTTACAGAGAAGGAGGCTCTACAGACAGGGGGCGCTATGAGACAGTTATTCATTTACTAATTTCCTGTGAATATGGTTAATCAGTCTCTTATTGACCAATCACTGCTTCACTGTTTGATTTTCTAACTTACGCCATAGGTTAAATCATTAATTTTGTGAAGCCCTGCTCGGTGACTACAGTTGTGATTTTGGGTACACAAAAATGTATCGAATTGAAATATTGGCATCAAACAGGAAATAGTACTTAATGGCTTTTAAAACTGCTTAAAGTGTGCGCCCTCTACCCTACAAAAAGGTTATTTCAAGATTTAAAGGCTCTATATTACGCAAAAATGGACTCTTGTGAGCTTTTTATGTTATAATGCTGTTCCATCATCAAAAAACATACCTGAAGTTGTGTTTTATTCATTCACACACATGTACATCTCCAGTGCCCAAAATAATAATAATAATAAAAATGCATTTTATTTATTAGGCGCCTTTCTGGACACCCAAGGTCGACTTACAACAATATAAACAAATTAAGTATGATTAAAACATACAGTTAAAAGCCTACAGTTAAAGTGGGACAGTATTTAATTGATTGATTGTATTTAGTGTTATATTTTATTACTATTTAGTATTAGTAAAATGCTCTTTTCCACCTTGTGATAGTAGTTTTCACATTAACAGCTTCCTTCTACACCGTTTATTTAGTAGAAATCGGCAATTCCACGTCTGAAATTATCCAAATGATTCTAGTGAAGGTGAATGGAGTTTAAAAACACAGTAGAGCGCTAGAGAACTCCAAGGAAAATCCAAGGAAACAACGTTATAACATAGACCAGAAAATAGTGCAATATGAGCCCTTGAACACTTGAGAATATTGATATTGAGTAGTTCTGACCTGTTTAATTGCTTTTACATGTTGCACCTTTATTTATTAGTTGATTTGGACACAACAGTTACATTAAAACAAACAGATTTAATAATATTCTAATATTCAACACTAATCCATGGGAGGTAATTATTACGTAATTTAATTTGACTGAAAATATTTCCAATATTTTCCAAAAGTGAGGAGATTTTGTAGCTTTAGTTTTTGTTATCTTGAAAATCAAAGACATATATAAGTAATAAATAACTAAATAAACCCCAGATAAGGGAAAGAAAGATTAATTTTATGGAGTCAAATTATTACAATTTACTAAACTGGTCCAATACTGTAACCAATACTAAACCAGGCCTTGAACTATAGACTACATAAATTGCGTCATCCTTTGCACAAACATATGCAGAACTGGGACTAAACCAGGTAGATAATCTGGTTTTTCAGTTAATCATAATATAATCTAACAATTGTTTAATATTTTACCTTCAGTTTTCTGTTCCCCGAAGGCTGTTTCGAAAGGAGGCCCAAATAAGGCTATAGTGTCCTCTGTAACAGGAGACTGACTGCTGCAAAGGCATTATTCATAAGTTGAATTATTAATTAATATTTCGATTAATAAAAACACGTAATTACTCTGTGACTCAGAAGTATAATAATAGGCGTTACCTGAGAGGCTGAGGAGCAGGAGCTGGTGAAGGTGCCACAACAGAAGGAAGATTGACAACACGCCGAGGTCGCACAATATCGTCATCTGAAATGTTAATAAATAATACGTAAATAAAAGAAGAAGAAAATGTGGTTTGTAGAATTTGTAATGGGAATAAAATTGGCCAGGATAATACTTACTGGATGTGTTCCTATTCAAACCCTGTAACGGGAAATAGACAAAGAAATGAGCGTCAGTATTTTCTATCTAACATAAAATTATACCTAAAATGGGATAATGAGGAGGAGACAAAAAGTATTATAGAGATGCTATTGTTTTTTGGGTAAAAGTCTTCTGTTGAGCTTTTAGTGAAATTTTTAGTATCATATTTTAAAAGGTTATGATTAAAAAAAAAAAGATAATTCAAATTTTGGTGCAAATTCATTTAATGTATCTATATGTATATGTTGATTGATGGTAAATCTAGTTACGTTTGACAATTACAATACTTAATATGTAATATTAAAGCTGCACTATGTAACTTTCTGGTGGAGGGTCCGTCACCTGCTTGTTTCAAATATGACATTAAACAGGTCTATCTTACATTTATTCAATTACAGGTGGTTTTATTGCACAAAAATCCCTAGAAAAACAGGCGTTCTGACTGTGAGCGGGGTCGCCTCTCCACAGATCTGACCTGTAACTTGGTCTGGTTTGATCTCCATGAAGATAGAAAGGTTTAATGCCATACTGTGACACATTCCAGACAAAACAATAAGATTTCTATGGAGAAAAGCATTTGATGGACCTTCCACCAGAAAAGTCACACAATGCACCATCTTCTTATTTCTTAATTTTTCTGTCTCTATAAATCCAAACTGCTTTATAGACAATACAGTTATATACAAGAAGCTGTAATTTGGCATAACATTATTACCATCTCATTGTGACATTTAGAGCATTGCATACGGAAGACGGGGAAGCTCACAACAATACAAACGCCGCAACAAATACAAACGCCGCAACAAATACAAACGCCGCAACAGATACAAACGCCGCAACAAATACAAACGCCACAACAAATACAAACGCCGCAACAAATACAAACGCCGCAACAAATACAAACGCCGCAACAAATACAAACGCCGCAACAAATACAAACGCCGCAACAAATACAAACGCCGCAACAAATACAAACGCCGCAACAAATACAAACGCCGCAACAAATACAAACACCGCAACAGATACAAACGCCACAACAAATACAAACGCCGCAACAAATACAAACGCCGCAACAAATACAAACGCCGCAACAAATTCAAACGCCACAACAAAAAGCCACAACACACCAAAAAAAGCGACAATGGAAGTGGCCGCGGTACTCTATTTTCCAATAGACCAAGTGAAGAGGATCAAGCGGGAAGTGAATGGGAAAAGTTGAAGAAGAAGAAGAAGAAGTTGAAGAAGAAGAAGTTGAAGAAGAAGAAGTAGAAGAAGAAGAAGTAGAAGAAGAAGAAGTAGAAGAAGAAGAAGTAGAAGAAGAAGAAGTAGAAGAAGAAGAAGAAGAAGAAGAAGAAGAAGAAGAAGAAGAAGAAGAAGTAGAAGAAGAAGAAGAAGAAGTTGAAGAAGAAGAAGTTGAAGAAGAAGCTGAAGAAGTTAAAGAAGAAGTTAAAGAAGAAGTTGAAGAAGAAGTTGAAGAAGAAGTTAAAGAAGAAGTTGAAGAAGTTGAAGAAGAAGTTAAAGAAGAAGTTAAAGAAGAAGTTGAAGAAGTTGAAGAAGTTGAAGAAGAAGAAGTTGAAGAAGAAGAAGTTGAAGAAGAAGAAGAAGAAGAAGAAGAAGAAGAAGAAGAAGTTGAATAAGTTTAAGAAGAAGTTGAAGAAGTTGAAGAAGTTGAAGAAGAAATTGAAGAAGTAGTTGAAGAAGAAGTTGAAGAAGAAGAAGCTGAAGTAAATAATTTCCTGCTTGATCCTCCTCGCTTGGTCCGTCTGAAAATAGAGTCCTGTGGCCACTTCCGTTGTGGCTTTTTTTGGTGTGTTGTGACTTTTTGTTCTGTTGTGGCGTTTGCATTTGTGTTGTAGCATTTGTATTTGTTGTGAGCCTTCCGGGGTCGGAAAATAGAGTCCCGTGGTCACTTCCGTTGTGGCTTTTTTGTTGTGTTATGGCGTTTGTATTTGTTGCTGCGTTTGCATTTGTTGTGAGCCCCTCCGGCTTCCATAATCGCAAGATCACAACATACATTAATGTTAAAGCCATGATAAAAATGCATGACTACTTTGCAAACACCAAACATTAAAACACCAACACTGAACATAAACCGTGGAAACACATGAAATACAGAGAGACAAGTTCTACCAGAGAAAATAGTGAACACATAAACATCACATAAAAAGACGACGTGACTAAAGGAGGAGATTGGACACGACAGGAAGAGCGAGACACACCACTACGGGAAGGTACGACTTCAAAAGGACCAGCTGTCAAAAGTGCAAATGAGACACTCCGTACGACAACCTCCACAGGCTCAAGCATAAACCCACGTTAGGTAAGAGTCTGAACCCGCCTCTCCAGCTTTAGTCCAAGAAAAGACATTTTAAAGGAAGCAGAAGTCGAGAGGAGACAGAAAGAGAGATGGACTCACCGGGCTGCGTCTCTGTGACCAGCAAAAGGGAAGAGAGAAGAGACACCTGGTCAGAGAGTGACAAATCAGTTACATCCTGTGCTCATGATGCTCCGGCCTGTGTTGTACTAATGGGCTTTAATGTGGGCGACTGATACTAGGGAGGTAGTAATTTGATATATTCTGGTTTAATTTTAATACTCGAAGAAACTGTACTTGAACTGAAAGGCGCTTTACATGCAGATTTTCTGGTGCAGGGTTCACCACATTTATAATTCATATATAAAGATGTCCTTCAGGTTCATTAGGTCTTCTACTATTCTACAGGATAGTTTATACTGGGTCAGGTCTTTCTGGGTCTGTCCTTAAGACACTAAAGTCTGTACCATCTTATAAATTTTATATCTTACCATCTTTCTTTCTTATGAACAGCCCCAGAGAAACTGCTTCACATTTCCATCATTGCTCTGCCTCGAATCCATTAATTTACAATGGACACAGAAGTTACATTGGACCAACCAGATTTAATAATATTCTAATATTCAACATCAGTCCATGGAAGGTTTTAATTACGTAATTTAATTTGACTGAAAATGTTTCCAATATCTTCCAAAAGTGAGGAGATTACTGCAATTACTACTCCCTTTTGTAGCTTTAGTTCTTGTTGTCTCAGATGTAAGAAATAAACAAATAAATCATTGCTCTGCCCGGAATCCTCCACAATATGGCATTAAAATGATCTATCTTAAGGCAACCACATGAAACCAATGGGGTTACAGCTCAGGTCTATGGAGAGGCTAGCTTTCTCATGCTGTAATGCAAGTGTAAGAGTTTAAGAGAGATTTAAAAAAAATAATTTAACAACTATAATTGAACGCAAGGTAGAAATTTAATGCCATTCAGTGGAAAATTCAAGGCAAAGCAAACAGCCACATTTCTGAGACAAGAAAGTGGCAGATCCATCACCAAAAAATGTTACATACTGCATATTAAAAGTGGTTTAACCTTTTATTTGAGGGTAATATCTTTAGTAGGATTGTTGGCGACTCAAACCATAGCTTTAGTTGCTTGTCTGTAGTATTTTTCTTTCTCAAAATGTGCACATATTATTTTACCTGTGAATATAGTTTGCTGTTTTTTAAAAGAGTCATATTATAAATGGGGTTTCTGTCTTAATTATGAGCTTCTAATGGGTCCAAATGGAGGAGACGAAAATAACACATCTTTTTCAATCGATTCTCAGTCAGTCCCCGCTGTAACGACTGTAGATTCTCTTTCCCCCGTATGAAAATCTGCAGTGTAATCCCCGGTGTCTCATTCTGCCCCCTCCTGCCCCTTCTGCCCCTCCCTCCTCGGTTCATATCTGTGGACATTATAGACCCGGCTGAGCTCATGTTCCAGTTGTGCAGCGAGCCGTGATGAGACCGTGATGTAATGAGGGGGCGGGACCAGCCGCACAGATCCTCTCATGTGATTGGACGGATTTGCCTCATGCAGGAAAATTACAGTTTAATATATTTGTATCTGGAATCACGGATCTTTCTCATGATTAACTTGAGCATGTTAAATTTTAAAGCCGTGTAACCTTTTTTAGCGGAGGATCTGCTGCTCCCTGTGTTTCACCATGGAAATGTTATTGCTTTGCCTGTAATGTTCCACAGTAGAGCTTTAAACTTGTCCATTTACATATAGATAAGCAAAGTTACAGGGCAGATCTGTGGAGAGGCGACCCTGCTCTGTGTAAATATACATATTTTCATTTTGTTTTGTTTTGTTGTAACAATAAAAGCATCTGCAATGTAATAAAAACAGATCACTTTAATGCCATACTGTGGAACTTTCAGGACAAAGCACCAGCAACATCTTCACAGAGACAGGAATCATTCTTACTAAACCTAAACAGTAAAAAAAAGCTTTTTTTTTTCATTGAATCCTTTAAATCTTGACGTTAACTGCATTTCCAGACCTTTTAACTTCCAAAAATATTTATACAATTAATGAAAAACTAACTCTGTAAATGTGGATGTGTGCTCCTACAAACTACATTTCCCACAATGCTCTGCTACAATGAAAAAACCTCACTAAAAACCTTTCCCAATGAAATGCCCCTGTCTGATAAATTAACAGTTACCTTAAAAAACATACAGTGAATAAACGTCATGGTCAGTAACAACAAACTTTAGAAGGTTAACAGCGAGCAAAGCCAGTCTTACCGGACTCCTCTACAGGTTAGCATCATTAGTGAACAAAAACAAAAAAGACAAAAACAAGCAGAAAAAGAAGAATTAGAAAAGAGCATTTAAGTATACATTACAACTGCAAAGCAAAGCAGGAATTAATATAGGTTATAACACTATCAGCCCCATCCCCACCCCATAAATTACCATTTATTTATTTATTATTTTGTATTTGTAAGCAGTTAAAGGTGCATTGTGTAACTTTTCTGGTGAAGGGTGCGTCAAATGATTTTTTTCCCCTGGAGATGTTATTGCTTTGTCTGGAATTTTGCAGAATACGGTATTAAGCTTTTACAGATTTGTGGAAATTCAACCCCGCTCACAGTCAGAACGCCTGTTTTTCGAAGAATTTTTGACCCATAAAACAACCTGTAATTGAGTAAATGCAAAGTAGAGCTGTTTAATGTCAAACTGTGGAACATTCCAGGCAGAGCGACGGCGTCTCCATAGAAACATGCAAGTGACGGACCCCCAATAAAAGAGTTAAATAATGCACCTTTGATCCAATTGACCAAAAAGTCCTCTAGAAAAGAAACGCACTTCCGAACAAGTCTGCAGTTAGTTTTGTCTTAAAAAACAGAATTTGGGAGAAAATTTGGGAGAAAATTTTGGGGAAAATTTGGGGGAAAATTTGGGGAAACGGAGATGCTTTTTTTCTGACAATCCTGTGAACTTCAGTACCTCTGCTCCCCTTTATTGGACAGTTAAATTAGTGTCTGTGCAGGCCCGGAGTTGCTAAGAGAAACTGTGTGAATGGGACAATTTATGAGAGGCTGAAATGAAGTAACTGTGCTCTGTCCAGGAAAACGCAGGCTCCTTTGCACTTTAACATTTTACTGTAACACAGGGCTGAATATATTTGACAAAAATATAATATATAAGTATAAAATGTCTGTGTTGAAGCATTAATGGAATTAAATGAATAAATTTAAAAGAACTGTGTCTAGCCTGAGCTCTTACAGTTTTTAAAAAGGAAGTATAATCACAACTGAACTTGGGTTGCCAGTTCCTTAACCTGCAAATAGACACGTACAAGTTTTTCTCTTTCTCAGTATATGGGTCAGAACCTCTTGAATTCCCTCACTGAGCGGCAGAGGCTGCACTAGCACTGCTTCCTGTTTGGCTGCAGGCTCTGGGGTTGAGGCAGTGACCATTCAGATCAGAGAGAGGCATTTTAGGTTTAAAACTACTGGATTTGAGCTTTGAAACTGGCAACCCAAATGAGAGACTTATGAGATAATCATTCTGCTTTTTGACTGGAGAATCGACTTGAGAACCAAAACACTGAATTATAACACACACTTTTACTCTCAGGCTTTTAATAGTGGGTGAGTTGTGTGGTTCTCTATGTCTTTTATTTTATTTTTTTATGTATTTTATTGGTTTTATTCATTTATTTATTACTATTCTATGTTTTTTGCTCTAATTTGATTTAATTGGTTTTATTGTTTTAAGACATATGATATGATTAAATTTGATCATTTATTTATTATCATTATTTTATTCTTGTTGTTCATACTATGTATTTGTGGAAACACTTTTTATGGAAATTTTCAACTTTTCATTTAACTTATCTGTTAAAAGTCCTTCTAGGGACAAGTGTTGCGAATTAGCCATGGCTATAAACAGTGTGATACATGCATCAGATTATTTTGACATAATGACCTATGTTTATTGTATCTGTCCCTATCAAATAAACGATAAATAAATACATAAATAAATAAATGTGCTATATACATAAAAAGGATTGGATAACACAAACAATCTTTTGTGATTAAGAATAAATAAGCAACATGTTTCTCCCTGTATCTAGGAGAAACAGATTGGCCATGTTTATGTTTATTTAAAGCGGCATTGTGTAACTTTTCTGGTTGAGATGCTATTGTTGTGTCTGGAATGTTACACAGTATAGTATTAAATCTTTCTGTCTTCGTGGAGATCAAACCAGAAGTTACAGGCCAGATCCTGTAGAGGCGACTCCACTCACAGCCAGAATGCCTGTTTTTCTAGGTATTTTTGAGCTATAAAACCACCTGTAATTGAATAAATGTAAAGTAGATCTGTTTTTCCACAGAAACAAGGAGGTAACGGACCCTAAACCAAAAAGTTACAAAGTGCACCTAAAATAAAACTCTTACAGTAACAGCAGCTGGCCATAGAAACCTCCCTCACACTTGGTTTGCGCTGTCTGTAGCGCTGCTCGTGAACTGAATTATTGAGGGCGGGAGCTCAAATGACCACAAACTGACACACGACTATTGTGTCCACTTTCCTACTTGAATTATTTACCCAGGTCACTGACGCTAAGCCTCGCCGAAGAACAGAGGAAATAGGGATATGGGAGATGATAAAAATGTGGCTGTAGTTTGTTCTATCAGCCCTACTGGTTTGTTGTAAATGAGTCCTGAAGCTGGACTGAACAGAGTTGCGTCACTTTAAACGAGAGCTTTGCACCCAGCGATTTGGCGGCGTTCACTGTCAAGAGGGGCGGTGGTGTGGCCGGACATCTGCCTTGTGTTAAAAACAAGTGACTAACAAAGATCTGATCAACATGCATCTTAAAATACGCAAATCAGACGTTCTTTACTGTATTTAACAAACTATAAGATGCACCGGATTAGGCGAAATGTCAATGAACGAGTCTATTTTCATACATAAGGCGCACCCAGATTATAAGGCAGATAAGTCAACTCTTTATTTTTATTCAATTTTATTCAACTCATTCACATTCAAGCCATACTGAAACATTTTGACCGATTTTTGAGCATCGTGTATCATATAAAATCGGTTCAATGTCAGTGAGCACAACCCGAATCAATACATAATGCGCACTGTCAAAATTTTAAGAAAATTAAATGATTTTAAGTGCACCTTATAGTCCAAAAAATACGATACAGTTAAAGGTGCGTTGTGTAGCTTTTCTGATGGAGGCTCCTTCAAATGCTTTTCTCAATGGAGACGTAATTGCTTTGTCTGGAATGTTTCACAGTGTGGCATTAAACCTTTCTATCTTTATGGAGACCAAACCAGTCCTGTTTTTTTTTTAGGTATTTTTGAGCTATGAAACCACCTGTAATTGAATAAATGTAAAGTAGAATGGAACAAAAAGTGGATGGTTAAATAGTCTAAATCATGCAGTTCTTTGGGCAAAGTCTAATCCAATTCAATCCATTTTGTTTATATAGTAGCCTACATTTTATAAACTGTAACTAGCGCTGTTAATGATTGGCTGACGGTGCTGGGGTTTAGGTACTGACCATTTTCAGATCAGAGAGAGCGATATTTTTATTACTGTATTTCTATATTTTATTTTATTTTTATTTGTACAGAGACATTTATATTAATTACGCCTTATTTGCCACCAGTTTCTTGCTATTTTTGCGACTTATTTATCATTACCATTTCTCTTATTATGATGTGTGAGCTACTTTGTCCAAGTAATTCCCCTTGTGGATCAATAAAGTTTGTCTAAGTTGTCTTAAGTTAAACCAACTGGATTTCAGCACTGGATCTGGCAACCCAAGTAAGAGACTCATGTGAGGCTCATTCTGCTTTCTGATCGGATAATTGTGTGAAGAAGCAAAACACCGAATTATAACCTAAACAACAAGGCCGTCATGTCCAAAGAGAATTGTTTAGAAAAGAAATGTATATTCCCTTGTTATGTAACTCCTGTAAACATGTTGTAATGTGATTTTTCTGTTCATTTATCAGTTCATATTTCAGAAAATTCACTCTACGGACTCTAATTACATTCTTGTAAATAAACAAAAGAAATAAAAAAATAAAGAAACTCTGAACTCACAATTTAGATTAAAATTATAATTCATGTACTTAAAGGTGCACTGTGTAACTTGCAAGTGGGGGAGGATTTGTCATCTGCTTGTCTCCATGGAGATGTGCCTAGAATGTTCCGCAGTATGGCCATAAAAAAAGAATCTCTGTGGAAACTTGCAACCCAAATTACAGGTTAGATTTGTGGATTAGTGACCATACTGACAGTAAGATTATATGTTTTTTAAGATATTTTTGAGCAATAAATAACACATGGAGTTGAATAAATGATCAGATTAGTTTAACGCCATAACTGTGGACAACTTAAAACGGAGCGTTTACATAGGGTGACCAGATTTTCAAAATAAAAAGCTGGGACATCCTTGATTTGTGTGGTTTGTAATAATAAAACTGTGAAGTGTGTAATGAAGGAAAATTATTATGCACTTGGCACTAATGTGAGTCAGTATAGTCATATTTTCTTTGTGTTTCGGTCATTTTTAAGCAGCTTTTCTGTATTTTATCTAAACAAGCGACAATTTCTGCCTCTTTACTGTTGGCAAGGATCAGATTGGTCTAAAATAGGGACATCTAGGACATTTCTTGTATAAAACTGGGACAAATCACTGGTCTGCTGCGGCAGGAAACATGGGGCTCAAAACTGGGACTCCATCCATCTCCTTCCGCTTTATCCGGCAGGGTCGTGGTCAAAACTGGGACTGTCTTGGGTAAATAGGGACGTCTGGTCACCTTACATTAACATCTCCATGGAGACAAGGTTGCGAAGTTACACAGTGCACCTTTAATATCTTTCCCCTCCTTCATACTTCTCTGTGATTGGTTAAAAGCTCCATTTTGTCACTTAAACCATACAAACACTGACAAATAGAAGGAGAAAGTTTAGAGAAATGTGTGAGTTGAGGCACTGAATCAGGCTATGATGCTTTCTCCTAAACAGTGGATCGTCACAGGGATAAAAGTTCACAATTCAGTTTGTATCGAACATATTTCCCAGGTTTCTGTTTTCTAGTTATTGGTATAAGCATGAAGAAAACATGCAAAGCCACCTATTCAGCTGATGCCATCAACATTCCCGGGAGTGTGATGTTAATTGAAAACACTACTCTGCCTAGGGTGACCAGATTTTCAAAATTAAAAAGTGGTTTGGAGTGGTTGGTAATAATAAAATTTGTGCATAATTAAGGAAAACTGTTATGCACTCAGCCAATTCATGATTTATGCACGACTAACAATTGTGAATCAATCAGTATAGTCACATTTTCTTTGTGTTTTGGTCATTTTTAAGCAGCTTTTCTGTATTTTACCTAAACAAACGTCAATTTACGCCTCTCTTTACTGTTGGCAGGAATCGAATTGGTCAAAAATAGGGACACCTGGGACATTTCATGTATAAAACTGGGACAAATCACTGGTTTTGGATAAATCTGCTGGGACAGGGGGACTGTCAAGGGTAATAGGGACGTCTGGTCATACTCACTCTGGCAGAAGCTCAGTTACTCAAATTCGACTTCAATCTGAGCTTTGTTATAACACAATCTGACCAGAAAGAGATTACTTGGTTGGAACTACAGCATGTGAGATGATTTTTACACTTAAACTAGTCTCTCACACAGAATATTACAGTCAAGTATTCGCAAGCGTTTTTCAGTTAGTCCCTCTCACCTTTTTATTGAAAATCAAACACCTAAACAGGACTGTGAACACACTCATGTACTCATCACAGGCTCCTGCAAATGTATTGTTTAAAGGTGGATTATGTAACTTTTATGTTGGAGAGTCTGTCAAATATTTTTCTCCATGACAATGTTATAGCTTTGTCTGGAGTGTTTCACCGTATGGCATTAAACCTTTCTATCGTCATGGAGTCCAATCAGAATGGCAGTCAGAGTACATGTTTTTCTAGGTATTTTTGAGCTATAAAACCACCTGTAATTGAATAAACATAAGTTAGAGCAGTTTAATGTCATACTGTGGAACATTCTAGGTAGAGCAATGACATATCCATAGAAACAAGCAGGAGAAAAGTTACATAGTGCACCTTTAAATCCATTTTGTGTGTTTTCTTGAGTTTTCAGACCATCTTAAAAGGTTTTTGGTCCGTGTTTGTTCATGTTTGCATTGTATCACCATGATAACTGATGGAGATTCACTGCAAATTTCTCTGATCTGGCCAAGATTTTTAAACTAATATCAGGTTATTCATCTTGTTTTCAGATTTATTCTCTACTTACTCATTCTGAGACGGCTTAATTCTAGTCTAGAGGTACTTTATTTTAAGATAACTTGTCAACTAAAATGATCTGTCCATGCAGCAGGATAATGTCACTACTGTTAAGTCATTTTCTGATAGATTTAAGTGTTTATATCTTAAGCACAGATGCAGCCGGGCCCTGTTACAGTGAGTGAGAGTGGTGTTACTGACCAGAGACGGGGACAGGGCTATGTTCCCTATGGACGCCTTCAGCTCGTCCACTGTGGGCGCCGAGATGACGCAGTCCGGCGGGAGGGGCTTAATCTTGATTTTAAACTTTCTCCTCTGTTCCTCCTCCCCCTCCGATTCATCCGAGGAGAAAAAGTGCGTCTTCTTGGGAGCAGGTGGGAACACATGGTCAAGGAAAATGCTCTTGGGAGTTGCTAAATGCTCATTCAGTTTGTAAAAATAACCAGGAAGTATTTGCACAACCCTACTTCTCGTCTTGTCAGGAATCTGTAAGTTTTAGCTTCGTGTTATAGGTGACATTTTGAGGACTAATCGCCATTCAGAGCATCGTCATATTTTGTTTTAAACTGTCAACTCCTGTGGCAAAGGTTATAATAATTTTTTTGATCATTCTGACACCTTCTGTATGGATAAACAAATAAGATAATGGCCATGATGTTTTTTAATTATTCTGAATTAAATAGTTCTGAATTAAAATGTTCTCCCTCAAGTTTACATGGAAATACTAATTCTGAATTGAGGTTCACATGGAACACATTAAATCGCCTGTATTTAACTCCACTCAATCTCTGGGGATCGGGAAGGGTTCTGATTGGACAGCGACACAAACGTATTTATGTCGACCAAAAGAAAACACACACTTCAGCTGCTACCGGCTTTTCTGTCATGTCGGTTTGTAGTTTCACCACGGACACAAACACGATCCAAAGTTTTTTCCGCAGTCGTCCCGATGACATTGAAGCAGGAGCTGGAGAATTCTATCCTCACGCTTGAGCTGAGGAGGAGAAGGGAAGAGTGTCGGAGAAGGAGGAAGAAGACAAACTGAGTCAACGGCTGCAACGCCTCAGCCCACTCCCACATCCCGCTCGCAAATCCAAAGAGCAGTGGATGAAAGTCCGAAGCCACGACTGGTGGAGCTGGAGAAGGGCGACCCAACAAGCATGCACTGAACAACCGGAATTATTTTTAAGAAGAATAAACGTTTACATGATCAGGAATAAATTCATTCGACTTTAAAATGGGGATAAACCACGCACTTACTTCTTAATCATTTTCATTAGGAATTAAGTGTTTACATGGTCTTTTTAAAGCGGAATTCATTTTTATTCGCAATTAAAGCTCTCGTGTAAACATGGCAAATGACATAAAGCTCATATCCAGCCAAAATCTACGCAGAAACCCTCCTCCGCAACAGCAAAAGCACTTGTCACCTCAGCCTCTCCATCTGTTTCTCTTCACCACCTGTTCAAGCCAACAGAGGAGATATTTTTCCTAACAAATCCAGTCATGTGTTTCTTCCCGTTTATAGGCGCCATGTTGAGTACCTTTCACAAGTCAAAAGATTTAGAAAAATATTTGAGAAATACATACAACAAACATAACGTTGCTGACATTTAGAATCAGTGGGGCTTAATATAAAGTCATATTATACCCTGAGTAGCTATTGCACCTCTCTTATTTGTCTGTTAAAAGTTAGGTGAATATATTGTGCTTAATGTAAAGGATATCTCCCTCCTCTTCCTCTTCATCAGGTCTTATGCTGTAACCCTCGTCATCGACCTCGGGAGAGTTCTGGAAAAAAACACAAAACATGAGATTAAAAATCATCATTCATGCATCATTCAGCACACTGAGCACAAGTAGTTTAAAATTATGTAAGTTTTATATGACAAATCATGAAAAATTCCAATCAAAAATGTCATTCTTTATGTTGTGACGCAAGAATGTTCCACAGTATGTCATTAAAGATCTATCACCATGGACACAAGCCAGATGAAATTCAGATCAAGCCTACACACAGTAAAAATTCATGTTTTTCAAGACATGTTTAGCAATAAAAATGCACGTAATTGGAGAGATCTCATATTGTGGAACATTCCAGGTAAAGGAGCGACATCTCCATGGAGACATAACAGTCGAAAGTTACATAATGCAGCTTTAGTACGTCTTTACTTACATATCTTTCCCAGTCGATATCGCCGTAGAAGCCATTTGGGGCCCCATTCGTCTTCCTCTGTGACTAAAAAGGAGACAAAATTGCGTTTTTAACCTATGAATGTAAATGTTAGTTCTACTATATTGTCATCACTTGTCTCATTACTACAGCTACTACTGCCAAAACTACTGCTATAATTCAAGGATATGGACGTCTAAGGAAAATGCTAGTTCGTGGGTTTTTTTAAACAGGCATTACTAAGTCTGGAGGGTGAATAATGAACAAGTTGATCTAAAGTGAAGTGGCGGTACAGACTTCTAATGGAAAATCTATTCTCATTAAGAGCTGTAGTCAGTACCGATTCAACCTCTTGAGGCTCCTGGCAGATATGAAAACAGGTGTCAGATTTCTTAAAATGAAGAATTAATGAATGAATGTGACGAGGAGTTTAAATGTTTTCAGTCACTCACCCCTTCTCTGTCTGGGGACCCCCTGTGACAAAGAGAAGGAAATTGGAACATATTAGCAGGGCTCATTTAATCATAGGAATCGAGTTCAAGTGCTCGGCTAATTATTTGAAAAGCTCTCATTAAAAAATGGTCTAATACTTTCAGTAGATTAGCTGATTACGTGTAATAACTTGAGGCAAAATTATACTGAATACAGTTACAAAAACTACTATTTTATATCTAAAAGGGAGTGGGAAAAAAAAGTTAGTATCATTTTAAAACTAAAGGTTAAACTGGCATGGGAAATAATAGGTTTCATATTTAAACACTGCAAATTTGTCTGATCTGGCCAAGATTTTAAAACTTATATCAGGTTATTCATCTTGTTTTCAGATTTATTCTCTATTTACTAATTCTAAGATTGCTTCATTGCTGTCTAGAGGTATTTTATTTTACGATAGCTTGTAAAGTAAAAATATCTTGCTGCATGGACAGATAATTTCACTACTTTTAAGTCATTTTCTAATAGATTTACGTGTTATATGTTAAATTTTAGCCAAGGTTTTTTGCAGTGATGGGTCCATATTACGCTATTCTCTCATCTATGTTATAATGTTTAGTTTCCTCCTCACAAACATACCGGGATTTGTGTTTTAGTCACATGTTTAACACACAAAACCTGCATATTTAGGCTAAGTTCTTCTCTCAAACAAAGAATACTCCAGTTCCAGTGTTTTTAAACTCTAGACAAATTCACTAAAATCATTTGGATAACTTCAGCCCTGGAAGTGCCAGTCTCTACTGAAATAAAGGTAAAAAAGTAGCTGTTAACATGAAAAAATACTGCTTCATGACATCACAAGGTGGAACAGAGCATTTTGCTGATTAACCAGGATTATTCAAACATGTGGGAATGAAACAAAACACAACTCCAGGTCTGTTTTTGAGGAGTTTCTGTATCACATCTATATTTCCTTCAGCAACATATCACATATTTTAAAAAGTTGTTACCGTGACAGGCCCATTTATCACTATTCCTCTAGAATGAAATCGCCTTTATGAATTCAGCGGAATGAAAAGTGAATGAAAAATTGAAGTAAATATAATCGCAGACAACCACATCTTTGTAAAAACTCACTCAGCTGAACCCTTCACCCTCTGCACGATCTGAGCCCCTCTGCTCGGGCATGAAGCTCTCACCACAGTTTCTTCTCGTCTACCAGTGAGAAAACTTCAAAACACTGTCACTGTCATTTAATACTCTGATTATTTGATGTATTATTTTACATTTGAATTTATGGTTTTTCATGCATGCCTATTAGGGGTGAAACGATATAGAATTTCCATAAGACATGATCTGGAGCTACGAGAATGACAAAAGACGAGATTTTGACTTTATAATGAATAAATTGTGCAATCCAGTTCCCAATTTTAGCCTCACCATTTTCTTTTTGCTCTATTTAATACTTCTGCTGTCACTGTAGCACTTTTTGGGACTACAGTTTCTCAAAAATGTAACCTGCCAGTACGTAGCTCCATTTTTCACCCAGTCCAAAAACATGGGGAAAAAAGTCTCACAAAATCATTTTCAGGACGTGTCTTGTGCCAAATTTGTGTCGTGAGAGCTTGTGGCATAAGATCTTGTCCCATCCCTAATGCTTATTATATTTCTTATTCTCTGAAAAGTCGGTGTACGCACTCAATTCATTGATTTATGTGCTTACTATAGCTATTTTGAGAGCTAGGAACAAGTTAAAGCCACGGTTTGCATTGACAATTTGCAAGTCGGGTGCCTAGCTTTAAGTTACAGCAGATGAATGAACGTTTTGTGTTTCCAACAACAACAAAAAAAGACTGAGTTTCTTTTATACAAAGTCTCTATTATAAAATTCCACTGCTGTATATGGTACTACAATTTAAAAAATGTATTGTTTTGGAACCAGAAAGCAGAGTGAGCCTCACAAGAGTCTCTCATTTGGGTTGCCAGATGCAATCATTTGTAAATAAACTTATAAATGACTCTGATCTGATTTGAATCTCCCCAAACTAAACCCCAGAACTTGCAGCATCAGCCATAAAACACAACAAACCCTCCCCAAATACACATCCTGCACACAAAACCACTCATGAAAACATAACTTACGTGGAGTCATTGTCCTTCTCTTTCTTCCGTATCCCGAAGGCCTTCCTGGTACGTTTTTTCAATCCTAGAGGCAAAAGAGCAAAAAAAATCGATCAGTTCCTGCCATCAGTAACACCACATAAGTACTTGGTAGGAGGTGTAACTCTTCTTGGTGGAGTGAAGGTTAGATCAGCTGGTCTGCCTCCTCTCCCAGATAAAAGCTTTGACTCCATGCATTATTGAACAGCTCTGGCCACATTGATCCAGATGCCAAAAACTGTTCGCTGCTAAAACTGCGCTCGCCGTCAGCACAGGGAGAGGACGGAGGGCCTTGTAAAACCCACGCCTATTTGTGATACATTAGAGAAGGGTCAATACGTATATGAATAAACAATCAGGACGCGATGGATCGAGCCTAATTCAGTGTCTGGGAAAGTATTTAAAGACGCACTGAGTAACTTTTCTGATGGAGGGTCCGTCAAATGCTTTTCTCCAAGGAGATGTTGTTGTTTTGTCTGGAATGTTTCACAGTATGGCATTAAACCTTCCCATCAATCATCATGGAGACTAAACCAGAGCAAGTTACAGGTCAGATCTGTGCAGAGGCGAACCCGCGCACAGTCAGAATGTTTGTTTTTCTAGGTATTTTTGACCTATAAAACCACCTGTAAATTAATAAATGTAAGGGAGGGCTGTTTAATGTCACACTGTGGAACATTTCAGGCAAAGCAATGACATCTCCATAGAAACAAGCAGGTGACTGCCCCCCAAACAAAAAGTTACAGCAGGCATGTCCAAACTATGGCCACATGTGGCCCTCACACCAATTGTTTTGGCTCTCAGGCTTCCAGGTGAATTAGCCCATACTACCGCAAGTAGTACTTTTTACTGCATATTTTTTTAAATCTACCTTCATCAAGCAAGTGTGTTTCCTTTTGAGGGTCTAAGCACAAACAAAGGTCTAGAGTGTCATTTAAACTTGTTATAAATGCACAGATTTGAATTACTCACTGTTTTGACCACCAGTCTATGACCCTCGATCGGCCCTCATGCTAGTCTGTGTTTTAGTATTTGGCCCTTGATGAAAAAAGTTTGGACGCCCCTGAGTTACAGAGTGCACTTTTGAAGATGCATTGAGTAACATTTTACAGGTGAAGGGGCTGCTACCCGCTTGTATCCATGGAGATATTATTACTTTGACAGGAATAACTCGCAGCACAGTATCAAACTTGTCTGTCTCCATGGAAACAAGCAGGTAATGCCATAAAAACAAGTGACCGGTCAGATCTGTGGAGAGGCGACCCCGCTCACAGTCAGAACGGCTATTTTTGAGCTATAAAACCACATGTAATTGAATAAATGTAAAGTAGAGCTGTTTAATGTCATACTGCGGAACATTTCAGACAGACCAATGAAATCTCCATAGAAACAAGCAGGTGACAGACCCCGAAGCAAAAAGTTAAAGATGCATTGAGTAACTTTTTACTGGTGAACAGTCTGCTACCTGCTTGTCTCCATGGAGATATTATTGCTTTGACAGGAATAACCCGCAGTATGGTATAACACTTGTCTGTCTCCATGGAAACAAGCAGGTAATGCCATAAAACCAAGTCACAGGTCAGATTTGTGGAGAGCAACAGAAATAATGCCTTTTTTTTTCCAAAATGCACTGTGTAACTTTTCTGGTGAAAGAGTTGTCACATAAATGTCTCCATGGAGATCTTCTTGTTTTGGCTGGAATAACCCGCAGTATGGTAAAATCAAACTTGTCTATCTCCATGGAGACAAGCCACCAAAACCAAGTTACAAGTCAAATTTGTGGAGAGGCAACACTGAAATAATGAAATAATGTAAATTTTCAAGGCATCTTAAAATAATCGTGCACTATGAAATATCTTGCCTTTTTGTTTCCATGGAGATGTTATTGCTTGCTTTCCCTAGAATGTTCCACAGAATGGCATTAAACGTGTTTATCTCTAAGGAGAAAAGCAACTGATGCCACCAGACCAAGTTACAGGACAGATCTGTTCGAGAGGCGACCCCACTCGCAGTAACACCACCATTTTCAGGGGATTTTAGTAAGAATTAAAATACTTGGAATGGAATAAATTAATATAATGTAATGCCATGCTATGAAACATTCCAGGCAAAGCAATAATAACTTGATGGAGACAAGTTACATAGCCAAGTTACCATCTCCAGATCTTAGCTAAAGGTTAATTGTCAGAATCAGGAAGTATCTATCTGGATTATACATATACTTTAAATCCACCCACACACAGGCAGAACATGCAAACTCCACAACACAGGCCATTGTTTTGGTGAGGAAGGACAGCTAACTACTTTAATACTGTACCTCAATAATCCCAAAAATGTCAAAAATGATGATTTTCGAGAAGTGAAAAACGCCTGCACCAATTTGAAACCACAATCTAGGAACTTTATGAACTTTAAGGCCAAGTATTTTCTTTTCTAACTTGTAACTTATTTGAAAAAGTAATGGACTGTAAAACATCAAGATACTGTAGCACGTTAATAAAACTGCCAACCGAACCGAAATTGTCCACAGTTACCATCTCTACCAATCATTTTAACTTCAAATTCACTTTAAAGACGCTAAATGTTCATTTTCTTACCCACAATGAAAGCCCAGTTGTCTCCCTCCATTTCCTTTGTGATATTTTTCCTTAATTGTCATTCTTCCCGTCCGCTCGGACACACACGCTCCACATCCTCCAACTGAGCTCAGCGCCACAGACTGAGAGGCAACCTGATGCTCGCACTGTTCTGTCCGCTGACGCGCACACACACACACACACACACACAAAATACAGACACACACACACACACAAATACAGACGCACAGACACATACACGCAGGCAGAGAGATACACACAGGCACAGGTAGCTACACCCGCACACACACACAAGGATACACATAAACAAAAAGACATGTACACACAAACATAGGCATACAGACATGCACACTCAAACACACACGCACACACATGCAAATACAAACACACATACAGACACATACACACACAGGGATGCACACATATATAAACACACACAAAATACAAACACATACATACAGACACGTTCATAAACACACACGCACAAATACAAACACACACTGGAATTCATACATAAACACACATGCACACACACATGTGCACACACATGAATACAAAGATACACAGACACATACATAAACACACGCGCACACGGATACAAACACACATATACATAAACACACACACAAATACAAACACACACATACATAAACACACACGCACACACACATACATAACCACACACGCACACGGATACAAACACACACATACATAAACACACACACACAAATACAAACACACACACACATAAACACACGCGCACACGGATACAAACACACATATACATAAACACACACACAAATACAAACACACACATACATAAACACGCACGCACGCACACACACATACATAATCACACACGCACACGGATACAAACACACACATACATAAACACACACACACGAATACAAACACACACATATACATAAACACACACATACATAAACACACACGCACACACACATACATAATCACACACGTACATGTATACAAACACACACATACATAAACACACACACGAATACAAACACACACGAATACAAACACACATACATAATCACACATGCACACGGATACAAACACACACACACACACACAAACACAAACGCAGACGGATACAAACACACATACATAAAAAAACATGCACACACACAAATACAAACACAGACATACATAATCACACACACACGAAATACAAACACACACAAACACATATACATATACACACAACACGCACAAATACATACATAAACACACACATAAATACAAACACACACACACACGCATACAGCAGGTATGGGCGTTCAGGCTTCTCAAATTCAGCAACAAAATAAAGCTTGAATTAAACAAATGAAAAATGCCGCCATCGTAACTCAACAGAACTGTGTCAGGTCTGGTTTTTGTGAAATCTCCAGTTCCCAGAAAAGAATCAATAACCACAGTTTTTTAGACGCTTTAGAACTTTCAATAGTTACGTCTTATATAATGGTTTTTACAGACGCTCAGAGTTACTTAACCATTTTGTGCATCATCCATTCACTCGGTTGTGGTTCCTATCGTAGCCACAGACTATCTGAAGAGAGGCCAGACTGTACCACTGCATCCTCCCATAACACACACACACACACACACACCACATTCATACTAGCCAATGTGGGCGGAGTGTCTTGCCTAAAGACACAACAACAGCATGTACTTGGGATGTAGGGAAATATCGTGATATCGTCAAAAGTCTCGCAATATATCGAATTACAAGTTGTTTTTTTGCTTAAATTCATCGTTATGGCGCAGAACAGCTAAAAAAACTGAGAGAACTACATAGCCCATGATGCTTTGCTCTGTTTCAGTCAAATCAACATGCTGTTATTTATTTATTCGCGACCTGCACTTCAATCGTAGAGCTCAATATTCAAACACATTTAGCATAATTAACAAAACAATTGAAACCTATATAATAAGAAATAACTGTTATTAAGCGCTTTAAAATCTTAATTATTTGAATTATGACGAGAGAAAAGTAGAATATGCACAGTTTTGTTTTCGCCTCTGCCAAATAACGCAATAGACATCGTACAGTGAGATGCAGATCGTGAAAATGTCGTGCCGAGAGATTTAGACATCGTTACATCCCTAATACGTACTGAGCCACTGCTGCCCCCAACCCTGTTTAGCAAATACTGAGACATGCACTGATAACATTTAAGTTTCAGAGGTAACATTTGGGCTTGTACATAAAAGTGCGTAATCGTTATCGAGGATACGGATCGATATTAAAACTACTGTGCTGCCCTAGAAAAGATCTTAACTCAACAGAGCGTGAGACTGAGAAAAAATGACCTCCAAATTTCTGTTTTGTCCAGACAAAAGTATAACAGGCAGGGCTCCCAAAATTTGACAGCTACTTGCTATAATGAAGAAATATTTAGCAGGGTCAAAGCTTTGTGTCACGCAAAAATAAGGAGTTACTGCCTTTTGCCATTGCACGACTCCTTATTTTTGCCACACGATACAAAAGCAGAGTCCAGTAACACACAGTAACAGTAAATAAGAGTCAAAGGTCAAGTTTGAGCTCAATATTTTTCACGATATTTATTCACATGATAAAGGAGGTCTTAAGTACCCCCAAAATGACATGAACTCATTTTGACCAAACATGTTACGGCGTTGACTGAGGGATTATACCGATATAAGACCAGGGTGACCAGACGTCCCTATTTACCCGGGACAGTCCCAGGTTTGACCCCTGTGTCCCCCTGTCCCAGCAGATTTATCCAAAACCAGTGATTTGTCCCAGTTTTATACCAGAAATGTCCCAGGTGTCCCTATTTTTGACCAATTTGATCTAAACCAGGACTAAACTAATATTAAACCAGGACTACATCAGGACTGAAACAGGACTATCACCATTTCTGACTAATCCGATCCCTGCCAACACTAAAGAGGAGCATAAATTCATTTGTTTTGCCAAAATACAAAAATCCATATTTGCAAATGAAACATGGATTTGTAGCTCTCCACCTCCTTCCAAGTAGCTCACCAAAGGATTTCCAAATTATACTTATTGTGCTGAATAACTAAAATTTGATTTATTAAATGCCCATTACCATTGTAGATGTATAATTTTGATGCGTAATTTTGTACACTAATAAATGGATAATGATTTGTTTTATAGACATCTAACTGTGCCCTATCTAAGGCTCGCTGTGGCTCATATTTACTGAATTTTTTGTGACCACTAAAACTAGTAGCTCTCTGGCATTTTCATTTTGAAAAAGCAACTCACCAGAGGAAAAGGGTTGGAGACCCATGCGATAAAGCAAAAAAAATGCAGCAATAGAAGTCCCTCAGATTATGGCTGATAGAGAATAAATATCTTACTATCTTACACGCTCTTTTTCACAATTTCATTTATACCAGAATTTAGAATATTGAAAATCTGGTCACCCTATATAAGACCTCACAGTAAAGTCAAAGAAAGTGTGACCATTTAATGTTAAAAATGATATGTTGTAATATCGAAATGTTCAGTTTATTCCTTAGTATTTCCTTTTTTGCACTAAACTGTCGAATTTCTCCACTGCAAGATCAATAAAGTCCTATCTAATCTTATCTTATTATCAAAAGTCTTTAGTGTCGAGACTGAAATTGTAATATCATCGTGCCAACACTGTACTTGTAATTCAAATCTCCAAAAACATGTGTTCGGAGCCTAAATCCTCAAACAGCCTAGTCCCGGGTTTCATCACATTCAGCGCAGAAGCTCTTACATAAGCCCTGACACAAAGACTCGTCCTTGTACAAACAGACTCTGAGTCTGAGTCTGAACCTCCTGAATACAGCCGCACTGTCACAACTCCCATTAACACGCTTCTTCTGAATAGAGCGATTAAAGGGTAACAGGGTTCAACTCATCATTATAATTTACTTCAACAACACATTTGACCTCGGATTTAACCTACAGGGACACACAATATCTGTTAAATGTTTGCTAATAAATGAATTCAGTAATTTAATATATCCTTGGGTTTCTGAATATACATAATTAGTTCCATTTTATCTTTCAAATGGGAAAAAAGCTCAAAATCTTACAACAGGAAGCTGAATAATGCTTTACAACAACCAAGCGTTGACTTAAAAGTGCACTGTGTAACTTTTCCGATGGAGGGTCCGCCATCGGCTTGTCTCCGTGGTGATGTTAGCGCTTTGCCTCGGAAATTCCACAGTATGGCATTAAACGAATATCTTGTGTTTACTGAATTGCGGGTGGTTTTATTTCTCAACGTTACTGAAAAACATGCATTATTTCTGCGAAGGGGTCCACTTCTCCACAGATCTGACCTGTAACTTGGCCTGGGGATGTGGCCTGCTTGTTTCCATGGAGATTAAATGCCACACTGTAGATTATTTCAGGAAAAAACAACACGGAGTGAAGCAGGTAGCGAACCTCCTACCACAGAAGTTGCAGTGCACCTTTAAGTACTGAACAACAATAAAAAACGCAAATTACAATAAAACTATTCGCCAAAGGTCATTCTAAACAGTAAATAAAAATGGTAAATAACACCACCACCACGTGACATCACAAGGTGGAACAGCGCATTTTGAACTGCAGAGATGTAGACAGACTAAAGCATTACTCAAACCGTGTGAATAAAACAAAAAAAACACAACTCAGGTATGTTTTTGATGAGGTAACATAACAAGCCTTAAAACTCTCAACAGTCCATTTTGCGTAACACAGGACCTTTAAAATGATGTACTCAATATTCTAATGTTGCATATCTCCAAAACAACAATTCTAATAAATTTTTCCATGCATCTTCCACTCCCACAGATTATTGTGGGTTCAACCTTCACTCTTGACTGTCCTTTGGTGCGTTTTATCACAGTGATTTGTGCTCCTGTGCCTCTCACAGTTTTCCTTTGCACCCTGTTTGGAGCGAACAGCACATTTCACGGGGGAAATGCCACGTCTCTTTGGTATTTCACTCCAGTGTTTTGCCTGAGGTGTTTTCCTGCTGTAAATCCTGGTCTGCCCTCGTCACCTTCACTACAGAGCTAATAAAACAGTGTTCTTACTTAAAAGGGCCATTATGTAACTTTTCCGGTGGAGGGTTTGTCATCCGCTGGTCTCCATGGAGATGCTCTGCCATTTCTCAGGTACGATTCACAACATGACATTAACATGACATTTTTATCTTGCATATTATTTTATTACATGTGTGTAATCCACAAAAAATAACTTGAAAATACATGAAAATACCTTAATGTCCAATATGGCATCAAACTTATCTTATTCTTTTGATTACAATGTTTTTATTGCTCAAAAATAACTTAAAAATATGAATCTGGTGTCACCTCTACATAGGTCTGACCTGTAACTTACACAGGCGTACAAGTGTAAAAGAATCAGGTTTAATGCCATATTGTGGAACATTTCGGGTGAAAAAATACTTGAAAATACCTTAATGTCCCACCATATGGCAGCAAACTTCTCTTATTCCTTTGATTACAATGTTTTTTATTGCACAAAATAACTTAAAAATATGAATTTAGGGTCACCTCTCAATAGGTCTGACGTGTAACGTGTACTGTAGGTAGAAGAATCAGGTTTAATGCTCTACTGTGGAACATTCCTGATGAAAAAATACCCTCTCCATGTAGACAAACAGGTGCCTGCGCCTCCAAAAATTAGTAGTAGTACACAGTGCACAATAGACTTGAAAATATATTGTAAAAGGATTTGAAACCATTGCAAAGGGTGTAATTATTTATGTATGTATGTAATTATAATTTAAACTGCAAACAACAAAATATCCTGCCTTTTAAAGTCAAATATAAACCCTGTAGTTTAGACCAACAACATGCTTTAAAATGCACAGACTTCATGTAGTTCCTTGCAGTCTTCTGTCAAATGTTAATGCTCCAGGATGTGTTTAAAGTGTGCACTGTAATCTGATTCTGAAATGGATTTAAAACAATCAATTGCACATCTAATACAAAGCAAAAAACACCAGGCTTGCTGTTTTTGCTACCCTTATTCTGAATGTATTATTACCCTTTATATTTTTGCTCTTTGCTATTATCATATATTGTGATGCGTGAGCTTCTGTGTCCAAAAACGGTCCCTTGTGGATGAATAAAGTTTGCCTCAAAACAACAAATTATGACTTTTTGTACTAATATCCAATACATTTTATTAAACACATGTGTTACCTACACTTCAGCGCAATCTAAATGGTAAAAATCCTGTCTATGTTTTAACATAGAGTGACATTTGTTTGTTGTATAAGACTCTACGTGGAAGGAGTTAATTAGCAAAGACGGAAATAGTTCAGGCTGTTTAATGTCCTAATGACTTCCTCAGTGCACAGAGGATGCTAGCCCAAGTGCTAACAGAATTAGCGGCTTCTCTACAAGATGCGTAATGTAATTCTATAAAGAAGAATACGAGAGGTTACACAGACAAACATGCAGCCTGGCAACAAGACTAATTAGGCGCTGGGTGACATAAGGCTACTACTATAATGACTGCACATGAAATGGAAATGTTTGCTGATGTCAATGCAAATAAGAAAGACTACAGATAAAAGATCAAATTTAAATGGTCACAAACAGAAAAATACATAATTCTTAATGTCCTCCGCAAAATCACTAAATATTCTGTCTTAATTTTAGTAAAAGCTGCACGAGGAAAAGTATAGCTAAAAGGCCTGTCTTAGTTCATTGTCTTCATTACTACTATTTTAAATCAAAATGTTAAAATCAGAATTCAGTTCACAGTGCACACTTTAAGCACCCCCAGGAACATTAATATCTGGGACACAGAAATATGAACTGATAAACTAATACAAGAATCTCATACATTTCAGAAGAACTTCAGAGAAACCAGCAAAATGAAAGAAAGAGTTTTTGTTGTTTACAGAGGCCATTACAACATAGACACTGCATTTTGTTATGAATATAATTTGGTAAAGGCAAGGCAAGTTTATTTGTATAGCACAATTTGTACACAAAGTAATTCAAAGTGCTTTACAGAATAAGAAATGCATTAAAATCACAATACAAACAATTCAAAACATAAATAATACAATTTTAAAATAGAGATGAGAAATTAAATTAGAGAGAATTAGAGAGAAGAGTAGAGTGCGGAATGGAAAATGAAAAACCTTTCAGTCATATGCACAGCTAAACAGAACCGTTTTTAGCCTGGATTTAAACAGAGTCAGAGTAGAGTCTGTCTCACATGTTCAGACTGTTCCAGGTTTTAGCTGCATGAGTCTGAAACTCTGACTCCCCGAGTTTAGTCCTGACTCTGGGCACCAGCAGGAGGCCGGTCCCTGAGCTCCTCAGAGTGCAGATGGTTCATACGGCACTAACATGTCACAGATGGACTTTGGTGCTCGGCCATGGAGAGACTTGAACACAAGCAGAGCTGCTTTAAAGTCTATTCTCTGAGCCACAGGGGGCAGTGCAGAGACCTGAGCACAGGACTTATGTGCTCGTACTTCCTGGTTCGAGTCAGGACTCGAGCTGCAGTGTTCTGGATGTTCTGTAGCTGTTTTACAGCTCGTTTGGAGAGGCCAGTGAGAGGCCGTCACAGTATCTAACCTACTGGAGACAAACGCATGGATAAGTCTCTCCAAGTCTGCTTTAGACAGCAGACCTTTGACTTTTGCTATGTTTTTTAGATGGTAAAAGGCTGTAGATATTATTGATTTGATGTGGCTGTTAAAGTTCAAGTCGAGTCGAGTCCATTATTACCCCGAGATTTCTAGCCCGATTTGAAGGTTTTAGAGAGAGAGACTGGAGGTAACTGCTGACACTGTCTCTTTGTTTCTGTGGGCCAAAGTAAATGGTCACATTTTTATACAGTGCATTTACTTAAAGAGCTTTACAACAAGGAAATACTCACCCATTCACACACGCACGCACGCACGCACACACACACACACGCACACACGCACACACACACACACACACACACACACACACACACACACCAGTGTACACAGGCAAATCAATTATAACTCCAGACTGTCGATGAGAATGTCTGTGTCGACAGAATCATGTTTGAAATAAAACTATCCTTGCATCACATGAATCGTCGCATGTTGAGGGACTATTTTCTCATATATCAGTCCACCGCTGCTGAGCTTTCGATCAGGAAGTACAACTCGCTGCTGCTGCTCAGACATAAACCCTTCAAATGTGAGGCTGGTTTTACTTCTAAAATTATTCTATCGACACAGACATTCACATCGACAGTCTGGCATTATAATTGATTTGCCTTGTTTGCACTAGCCTAGCATCAGCAAAATCTCCAAATACAAGGACTGGATGGAATATTTAAAAAATGTCTCCACATTTCTCCAACACTCTGGCTCACGAGGAAATGAGGCCCTATGTCCAAAATTCTGAACTGTCCCTTTAAGTGTGATGATGTTTATGTTGAGTGGGATTTGAATCGCAAACCTCCCTAACTGGAGTTTCAATATTTGACAGAAAAATGATTATATGTCTATTAGTATTAGTATGTCTATGGCAGTTACCATGCTGACAGTGCACACATACACAGAAAAAATACAAAATGGATTTAAGGAACGCATTTTCAGGAGCCTGCAATGATCGGGAGTGTCCTGTTTAGGTGAATAACAAAAAGGTGAGTGACTGAAAATTATCTGAGAAGGACTTGTTTAACAGCACAAACCAGCTCAACAGCTGTCACTCCAGTTTATTCAGTTCTTTATGCTCAAATTGTGTTAAAACAAAGCTCAGATTAACATCTAACTTGTGTAAAGGAGCTTCAGGCAGAGCAGAGCCTCCAGTTAGCATCACAACCCCAGGGAATTTTGATCACAGACGCTGCAAAGAATCAATATTAGAGGAGTTTGTAAAATTATTCAGTAAACTCATCTTGAAATCTACTTGATAATATTCTAAAAAGTGTAAAAAAACATCCCAGAGAGAAGATCCTGCCCTCAGAAAATGCCCCGTCAGCTTGTGTTATGAAAAGTGTCATAAAAAGTCTGCAAAATACCAACATTATAGCGGTTTCTACAATTATTCAATTCAATTAAACTCAACTTCACTACACTTGAAATTAATTCTAAAAAGTGTAGAAAATGTCCCAGAGAGAAGATCCTGCCCTGAGAAAATGCCCCGTCAGCTTGTGTTTTGATTACACCGTGGTTTTGGTCCCTCCCGTCATTCGAAAGCACGTGGTCGGCCCAAACTTGGCTCGTACAAACACGACCTTCAAAACACTACAATTATATGTGTGCTATTATAAAACCATACGCACAACCACGGCCACCATGACCTAAGATCTATGTTGCAGCTTAAAATAATGTATGGAAAGAAAAACAAGGAAAGATAGCTCATGGTTTGGCTGTAGTTTAGCCAGCAGAGGGCGCAAGAACTCCACAAAGAGGCAAAAAGATGAGTGATTAAGCAGTTTAAATAGGGCTAAAATAGTAGCTGCGAGGATTGAAGGCTTGAACTGGTGAAATTGCACTCAAATACAAAATGATTACAACTGCCTGATATCAAATTAGGCCATTTTCATATTCATCCACCGAGTTCAATCGGTTCCACGCTGCTCTTCCCACACGCCGCCGACATCTAAGATGTCTAAGGCTACGTTCAGACTGCCGGGCTTAATGCTCAATTCGGATTTTTTTGTGTGAAATCTGATATTTTTACGTGGTCGTTCACATTTCCAGTTAAATGCGACTTGTCCGTGATCTCCAGTGTGAACTTTGAATGCTACAAAAGTGTCACGATGACGCGATTTTAATGTTGAGATCGTACCGGAGCCAGAACATGTACAGCTTATTTATTTTAAGGAGGAAATTGAGAAGGAGAAGGACGAGGTTTGTGGCTATGGCAGTGGCGGTAACGTACGTAAAAAGGAACGGTAGGTCGGACGTAGGTCAAAGAAACGCGACCTGGCCTTTCAGACTGAACTCGCATGGCAAAAGATCGGATATGTATCGGTTTTAGGAGCACGTATCCAAGTGGCCTGGGTCGCATTTGAAAAAATCGTATTTGTATTGTTCAGACGGTCATTAAAAGATCAGATACAGGTCGCGTAGGAGTGAAAAAATCAGATTTGAGTCCCTTCAGGCTGCAGTTTGAATGTAGCCTAATTGTCGGAGAAGCAGCATAAACATTACTTTCCAAGCGTCCCACTACTTGACATGAGTAATATTAACGTGACAGCCTATTATATAAGATGCTTGGGCCGGTGCAAGGCTCTTGATCAGGGGTGCATGAAGTACAAAGCGATGAAGAAGACATGGCGGGAGAGCATAGACTGCAAATTGCGTTATAGATGTGTGAATAAAACAAAACTCCAGGTACGTTCGTGATGAAGAAACAACACTATAACATAGATCAGAAAAATGTGTCACAGGGGCTCCAAGAAGAAATTAGACCACAAGACAAAAGGCCAAGGAAAAACAAATCAGGCTGTTATTCATATTTTCAAACACGCCGCATATAATAATAAAAATGACATACAAAATAACATAGCCAAGACTAATCTGCATGCTGGAGCTGGAGTGCAACAGTCAAGCCTCTATACACAAGTGAGACGCAAATACGAATATGCAGTTGTTATGAAGTTGGCTACTGTGTGTGTCGAATTTGTGTGTGACTTGACAATTGTTGAGAAGAGTGTGAATAGAGGCACGTAATGAAGGGATGTTGGAATAGGCGGCGGACCGCAGTTCAATCTTGTGCAACTAATTGTGACAGGAAGGGCATTTGTCTTAGAAAAATCACCCATGGCTGATTTACAGTGGCATGAATCCACAGAAATCACACAAATCATGTCCTAACTGGTCCTGTTTAGGTGTTTGACCGTCAACAAAAAAGGTGAGAGTGATGAACTTGTTTGAGAGAGGAAAAATCTGCTCAGTCACTGTAGCCCGCTCTTTCTGGTCAGATTGTGTTAAAACAAAGGTCAGATTAAAGACAGAGCATGCCTACAGTTCGCATCAAGCCTCCAGGTCAGTTTGAGGACATCAGCTACAACGTGTCAACATGGTAAACTCAAAAAAGTGAAATCTCCTCCTGCAGTATTGACCTTTTGCTGATTTTTATTTAACCAGAAGACAAACACATGTACAGGAGTGTCACAATCATTACTAACTACACTTATCCTTGAATATATGAAAGCTGGATTTGATATACATGTAATCTGGGGCTCAGTATTTATCATGAGTACAATTTGTTTGCAATAATGGGGAGATTTTTGCCATTTTTATGTTAAGATTTGAGCTGTAGAGGGCAAAATAAAAAATATCCATGGTTAATTACTGGTTCATGGTTGGTTCGTGGTTGGTTTGTGTCAGTGGCGTAAAGTAGTTTCAGTATTATAATTTATCACAATATTTCTCTGTCATGCTTCAAAATCTATTATGGTGACAAGCCTGTGTGTGTGTGTATATCTTACTTATGTAGTCCAGAGGGCCACCCAGTCAGGCCGGGTTTAGGTGCCATCTTTAGGCTCTGGACTCTTTCCAGCAAATGTGTTTAAAAGGAGGAGAGATGAAGAGGCCAGCCACAGCCGGCCGGGCCCAACCACTCACAGTGTGAATGGAGAGGCGTGCTCTCATGCATAAAAAACAGAAGAAACAGAGACACAGCTGAGGAGAGGGACGGAGGAGAGCTGAATGAGAGGGAGCCCAGGCCTAAGGGACACATCCAGCTATAATGGCATTTTCAACCGGAAAAGAGAGCGCATTTCTTTAGTGATATGTTTGGTAAAAGAAAAATGGAAAACACACTGAATCTAGGGATGTACCAATCCAGCTTTTCCTCTTCCAATACTGATGTTGATATTCTGGCTTTAGGTATCTGCCGATCTCCGATATGAACCAATACCCGTGTAAGTACTAAAAATATAATTCATTTCCTTTAAACACAAATAACATATGGTTAAAAATGACCCACATGTGTTTTGTAACTTCTGGGCAACTCATACAAGTTTAATATCATGAGACATTTTGGGCAAACATTGGCCAGTAAATCATCTTATTGCACAAATTTATCATCCAAAATGGGATATCGGCTGAACCAATATCTTATCTTAAGGCAAGACAAGGCAAGTTTATCTGTATAACACAATTCGCACACAAAGTAATTCAAAGTGCTTTACAGAATAAGAAATACATTAAAATCACAATACAAACAAATCAAAACATAAATAATCGTCATACAATTTTCATTTTTCATTCCGCACTCTTCTTTTCTTCTCTCTAATTCTCTCTAATTTAATGTCCCATCTCTATTTTAAAACATTTTAGTCATATGCACAGCTAAACAGAACCGTTTTTACCGTTTAATCTTAAGCCAATACCCGCTTCACTAAAGCTTTCACCAATATTCGATACCATATATTGTATCAGAGCTTCCCTAATTGAATCATAAATAAAAGAAGACACATTGTGCCAGAGTCTGTTATATACTGTAGATATAAAGATCCAGCCGTGTCATAGATTGTGTTACAGTTTGCACATTTTCCATTTCGGAATGTTGATCTAAAATGACTTAGAAGAGATAACAAGAAGAGAAACAAGTTTGCTGACTTCTAGAAAACTGCAGGCGCCCGATGGGAGCCGACGTCGCCGTAAACGGCACAACGAAAAGATCAGCGCCTCCTATAGAAAGATGCACATCACACTTGCGAGTTGTGGATTTTTTTCATTTGAGCAAAAATACCCAACGCTGCCAAATCCTAAATGTATCACAGGGTAAGAAAATACAATAGGACCAATAAAAATACAATTGTACCAAGTAAGTACAGGACAAGTTTTACTACAGGCCTGAATATGCAATCTATCATCAATCTCCTTTCTTCACAGCAGTCTGAAATCCCCCAGAGCTCCATATAGCCTCTGTGTTATTGTAAGAGGGTTTCCTGTGTGGGGTTTTGGCTTGTTTTCATGTGACGTGTGACACAGCTGAGCCGAATGTGGATGTGTTCAGGTTTGTACAATAGGCCACAGCTAATGAGAGGTACAGGGTTGTCCACAGAGCAGAGGGAGGAGGGAGAGAGGAAGAGCGATGGAGAGAGATATGAAAGAGAAAGAGAAAGAAAGAGGAAACACTGCGGTCTAAAATGAACTAATGAACCTCAGCACAGAAGAAGCAGACCAGAACAACTGATTTCAACATAAAATGACTGTAACTATGTGGAAAATTCGAGCAACAATATTATTCTTGCAATATTTGAATACCCACTATCCAATTAGGATCGTTGCCATAGTCATTAACAAAAAAATCTTGTGAACGGTAAAAAGTCCTCAAAATGATCATAACAGGAAGCTGCATTTGTACATTATTTAACAGAAACCTTTTGCTACTTTTACTACTTTAATTATTTCTAAATGTCTTAACATATTTTTGCTCTTTGTTATAATGAAAATTTTGCATGACTGTGGATCAATAAAGTGTGTTTAAGTCTGTCTTTTACAGCATTATTGAACATTATGCACATTATTCCAAGTTAAAAGCGATTTAACACAAGTCCCAAATTTAAACCGAAAAAATGCACTATTCAAATTGTGTCAAAACAAAAAAATAAAATGACAAAAACTGGCCAAAACAAAACTAAATTTAAACCAAATTCAAAATGCCAAAAAAGTGAACTTCTTTAACACTTTTTCTATAACAGAATTAGTAGAATCTCTTGTGTTACCTGGCTGCATTACTATAATTTGTTAATATATTGTGCCACCGTAAAAAAACAGAAAGTAACTGCAACAAGGGCTTTTGCTTTGACAAGGTGAGGTCACTGATGGATGGAGGAAGTAACAGTTCGTTCAGTACAATAGAACAATAGTGGTCCAGTACACACAGCAGATCAGAATCAATACATTTTACCAGAACTTTACTTTTCCATTCAATGTTTAACTTTACGCTCAGTCAATATGTTAAAAGTAGTAATAAAAACAGCCATAGGACACAGTGTAAATATTGGCGGAGGGAGCTTTTTCTATGTTAAACAGCACATTCACATTAAACAATGTAAATAAGGAAACACATCAAAAACACGTCAAAAACACGTCAAAAACACACTTAATTCAGCTCAAAGCAAGGCTGAAGTGATGCTATAGGGGCGAGGAATACAAAAATAAACTACAGTAAAAAACATATTGGTTGAATGGTTTGCTTTTCGACACTTCAGAGAGGTTACACATTAATTTATAGATTTTTGTTCCATTACGCACGCTGCCCTTTTTGTTACAGGTCGACCAAGTGAACCAGTGACACAATGGCAGACTTACACCAGATGCCCTTCCAGTCACAAGTAACGTGCTTTCCTTTCCATGTTAGTTTGCCTAGTTTTACAGTCAAGGAAGTAACAATTCTCACAATATGATATTTTCACAATACAATATGCCTCTCACGTGATGATTTTACTGTGATCTTTTGGGGAGAGGCTGAGGATATGCTTCTTTTTCCTCTTAAAATTCCTTGACAAGCCTTTAGTGCTATCATCAAAAAATACAAAGTTAGTTTAAGCATCTATACCCATTTTTTTAGCCACGTATTTGAGCAAATTTTGCCTCGCCCCGGCACAGATACATTGTACAGGCGGCTATTTACTGTGTGCCAACCAATTCTAAATTACTGTCTGAGAATCAGTAAGCGTGCAGTTAGGATGCTGGTTGTTGTTAGGTTTACTGCAATGATAAAATTGCACTAAAATGCCAAAATAAGACACTTTTACACAGCTGATCTGTAGGAAAAAAAAGTGATTTTGGTGTTTAGTGCCCTTTAAATGCCCTTTAAACTGAGCTACCAGTTCTTTAAGCTTCAAATTATCCCAAATGACATAGAGACAATTTGAGTTGACTCATCAATTAAAATGGCAACTAAAGGCCTATCCAAATTGTGTCAAAATCAAATCATAATCAAGACTGAACCTGTGCTAAAACAAGGCTACATGAGGACTACATTCCAAAAGAGATGATTGGACAAGCCTTTTACAGTACTTCTCTTCGTCATCTGTCACATTGTGTGGCAGTTATATTGACATTACGCTTGGGCCCTGCTCCTGCACCAGCCGCCTCTGTGCTGCTCTATAATATCTGGCTCTGACCCACTTTCTCTCGCTGCTGACGTCAGAGCACGAACCATCTTTTTCAATCGCTGCACTCAAACAAAACCCATTTCCCTTTTCAGTCCTGGGCTTTATCTCGACACCGGGAACTTGCCTAGTTGCCCTGTGCATTACCGGTGATGGCAAACAGTTGAACCACCTGGACAGGATCGCCAAGGGTCTAAATATAGTCGTGAACAAGCGCAAACACAGCCTGACATCTCTTCTTTGTCTTCCCTGGGCTGAGCTAACAGTCACTGGCTGCAGGTGGGGGTGGACACTGGATGTTTTTAAGGGTTTCTGCACTTTTCTCGTGTCAGGACTTCGTGGATCTAGTTAAACCTGTCATTTGAGCCAGAGACATTTCTACATTAAGTGCCCTATTCCTAAAAGGTTATCTTATCTGTTGCATAGATGAGCGAGCAAGATAATTCACAAAGGCTACAACTACACTTGCAGAAGCCGATATTACCTAAAATATTCATGGTGGTGGTTGTGGTGGTTGTTGTTTTATTGCTCATGCTATTATCTTGCTGGCATTAACTTAAAGAGAACAATAATAACACAATATCTGACAATTAACATAAATACATAATCCAGCCATTATTTGCCTTGTCTTTTTATCTTTACTGCATGGACAAAAGGAACTGGAAGAAGATAAATCTGAATCTTCCTTAGTCACATAGTCCTTCATTATTTTTTATTTTATTTAATTTTATACTTTATATCCCATAAACATGACCAAAGTGTGTCCCCAGATAGGAGGCAGACATGCTCAAATCAAATCAAATCTTTTACAGACATGAGGGCCAAGATGTTTGTGTTGCAATTTCAAGTTTTGCTTTGTGTTTTGAGTCTATCACGAGTCTCTCATTGGGTTGTCACTTTCGAAGCTGAAATCCAGTTGGTTTAAACCTAAAAGGACTCTCTCTGATCTGAATCTTCACTACCAAAACTCCAGCATCTGCAGCCAATCATTAACCAGAGCTATTGCAGCTCAGTGAGTAAATTCTGAATGTTCTGAGCTTGCACACGATGCATAACCTGTCTACATATTGAGAAAAACTTGTATGTGTACTTTATCTGCAGGTTAAGGCACTGTCAACCCAGGTTCAGCTGTGACTGTAACGCCTTTCTTAAGAGCGTAGGCTACATGCAGTTCCTAAATTGTTTGTGATTCTGGATAGTCTCCTCTGCTTTGTTCAGACTTTCATTGATATTGAATGGCAGGTTTACTGCTGTGGTACTGCGTTTCTCAAACTAACTTCAGACTCACTTGTATAACTTCTGAACTGCACAGATGCATTGTGCGGTCCATATGTGAACAGACTTCCTTTACGGCCCCTGTCTCTTCCACCTCATTTCTCCTCAGTCATTCTGTTCTTATGTCAATACCGACCTCCTCTAGTCCCCCATCTCAGGCTCCAAATAGCATATACAAGGAGCCGGCTGTCAATGACTCTGCCACGAAGCCAATAAAAGGCGTTAGTCACGGTCCCTTCGCACAAAGACGGACTCGCATGTATTTTTGCTCCTCTATATCTGTCCATATATTGATCGAGTGTTCAGGGCTCCAGACAAAGTGCTCCTCTTATGCTCAAAACAAGACACATTTACAATAAGCACACAGCAAACATTATTCCACTTAGAATAATAGATTTCCAAATGGTTCAAGGTTGCATTGCACTTTTCTGGTGGAGGGTACGTCGCCTGTCTCCATGGAGATGTTATTGCGTTTGCCTGGTATGACGATAAGCACATCTATCAAGCATTTATTCATTACGGATGTTTCGGTTCCTCAAAAATAAAAGTAATATAGCACACATGTTTAAAGAAATACACATAAAAACGAAAATTAAAGATGGAATAATACTGAATTCAATAAAGTGACATTTGATTTTAGCTGGCAACACAAGCCAAGGAGCCTACAGCTTTCGGATTTTTTGGTTGATTTTCCAGTCAAACTAGTCATCCAATCAACTATTTACAACATTTTGAAGAAGTTAAAAGGTCCAGTGTGTAACATTCTGGAGGTAGCAGGTTACTTGCAGGATTCCATGGAAATAGAAAGTTAAAACCGCACATCAGAATATTCTCCATGGATATGATCTGTTTTATGCAATACTGTAGAAGCAAAATGATCAACATTCCCACAAAAACAAGCAGGAGCAGGTCCTCCTCCAGGCAAAGAAAGAGGTTTGTGGAGATGCAAGCTCGGTCACAGTATGGGAGCATGTTTTTCAGGGTTTTCAGTGCAATAAACACGAAAAAAAATTCCTAAATTCTCTCAATTCCTCATGAATAGACACAAGTAGCAAATCATATCACCCTGCCCTACTCTGAAACCACAACTGTAACCCCAGTATGAACTTTATGGTCCTCTATTAGATGATACAGATCAGACATTTCTCTTTGTCACTCGCCTCATGCTCTCGGTCTCTCTTTCTCTCTATAGACACTTCCTTTACGACCCCAGAGCCTCTCCTCCTCCTCCTCCTCCTCCTCCTCCTCCTCCTCCTCTTCCCAACCTCATCGCTGTGACTCTGCCCGTCTCCACCACATTACACAGGAAAAAGGATCATTTGTCTTTCTAATGGGCCTCTGCAGAAAGATCAGCTCCATGCTTATTTAATGTGCACAAGTGGATTTCTAATGATTTCTAATGTAGTCATGGAACTACAGTATTTGTTACATAACGCACGCCGCAAGTGCCATACAACAGGATGAAATTTGGTGCAAACGTAGCAGAAAGTGTGAACAAGAACAACAAAAACATTATACGTAAATAATGTATAAACAAAATATTAAAAGATGCACAATGGGACTTTTCTGCGTGTCTGCCTGTAAATGTGATTTCTTTGCCTAGAATGTTCCACTGCATGGCATTCACTGTAAACTTTTCCATGGAGACAAGCAGATGACACCACAAAGTGGTTTAGACCTGGTTTAGTCCTGGTTTAGTTCTGGTTATGACCTGGTTTAGACCTGGTTTAAACCTGGTTTAGACCTGGTTTATACCTGGTTTATACCTGGTTTAGACCTGGTTTAGACTTGGTTTAGACCTGGTTTAGACCTGGTTTAGACTTGGTTTAGTCCTGGTTTAGTCCTGGTTTAGACCTGGTTTAGTCCTGGTTTAGACCTGGTTTAGTCCTGGTTTAGACCTGGTTTAGTCCTGGTTTAGAGCTGGTTTAGACCTGGTTTAGACTTGGTTTAGATATGATTTAGTCCTGGTTTAGACCTGGTTTAGTTCTAGTTTAGACCTGGTTTAGTTCTAGTTTAGACCTGGTTTAGTCCTGGTTTAGTCCTGGTTTAGACCTGGTTTAGTTCTAGTTTCGACCTGGTTTAGTCCTGGTTTAGACCTGGTTTAGTTCTAGTTTCGACCTGGTTTAGTCCTGGTTTAGACCTGGTTTAGTCCTGGTTTAGACCTGGTTTAGTCCTGGTTTGGACCTGGTTTAGTCCTGGTTTGGACCTGGTGTAATCCTGGTTTAGACCTGGTGTAGTCCTGGTTTAGACCTGGTGTAAACCTGGTTTAGTCCTGGTCCAGTCCTGATGGGGTGGGGGTTGATGACGTCACGAATCGCGTGCCCCATCTTAAAAAATCCCCACTACACCACTGCACAAAGCCAAGTTCCAGGTTAGATCTCTCATTGTAAGAATGCATGATCTTTAAGGTGTGTTTTGATCACGGAAAACACAAACAACTGAAGTTAAATGCCATACTGTGGAACATTAGTAAAGCAATGACATCTCCTTAGAGACAAGCAGATGCGGTAACTTCCACCAGAAAAGTTACACAGTGCGGTCTACAAAAAGATAACAGACTTGCTCGCAGTGACAACTTCCAATATGCAAATATTAATGCAGTTTTGCGATTCATTTTACATTCAGATTTTGTGCGATACTTGAACCTCAACCAACACTTAAAGGCACATTTTAGCATATTTCTGAAAATGCATAATGTCTTTGGGATAAAAATTATATCCAAACAGGATTTTTGTCAATGCCCCCTACACCCCTACGCTGCAAAGAGATAAACTACCAAGTCCTCCAGTAATAAAACAGGAGATGATATCAGTTGTTCATACGTAGCCTGGCAACATCTCCCACCCCTGCACCCATGGGAACACAGGAAATGACTTTGTTTGTCCGAATCAACAATTATGAAAATGAGGACAGAGGATTCGAGGGGGAGGATGAAAACCACAAAAAAAAAAAAAAGAAAAAGACAAAATCAAGATAAATGTTTGTATTTAGCGCGTTTTAATTGAGTCCGGATCCTCAAAACACTGTCCGAAATTCTTGTGGATTATATAGACTGACTCCCTGCTGTGTAATCTCAGTCTGGTTTAGACTTGGGCACCCCTCCCATGTTCACACCCAGATTATAGGTCTGTGGGCAATTTTAGGCTGGCACAGAAAGACCTCTCCATACAATCTCAGGAGAATTATAATGAAAAAACCCAGAATGCAACGTACTAACTTAGGAACTGCTGACAAATAAATCAACTCTGAACTATAAACATGCAAAGTAGGGCTGAACATTTTTGGAATAATATCTATGCTTTTCTCCATGGAGGAGTTATTCCTTTGGCTGAAATATTTCACAGTATGACATTAAACCTTTCTGTCTTCATGGCGACTAAACCAGGCCAAGTTACAGGTCAGATCTCTGGAGAGGCGATCACACTCAGTCAGAATGCCTGTTTTTCTGAGCTCCCTGTAATTGAATACATGTAAGTGGAGCTAATGTCATAGGAGAGTAGTGACATATCCATAGAAACAAGCAGGTGACGGACCCCCAACTACAAAAGTTACATAGTGGACCTTTAGAGAGCCATTACTTCCATAAAAAAAAAATTACAAAGCTAGTTTAAACATGTTTCCCACGTATTTGAGCAAATTTTGCCTTGCCTCAGCACAGATACATTGTACAAGCGGCTGCTGAGGTCAAAATAAGTCTGCCGTTTACTGTGTGCCACCAATTCTTATTCTTACAAATTATTGTCTGAGAATCAGTAAGTGTGCAGATAGCATGCTGGTTGTTGTTAGCTTTACTGCAATGATAAAATTCCAAATGGCCTCTATAAACTTGTATAGGTATCAACTTGTTGCAGTAAATCATTTGGATGCTCTGAATACATAAAGTGTGTGGAGAAAGCATCATAGTGGAGTCAATGGAAAAATTCAGACCAGTTACTATCTGCTTAAAGAGCCATTAAATGTCCTCCCGAAGCTTTACCCCATTCCTACGTAAACTCTGAAAAATCCTCCAGAGTGGGCGGTGCCGGGTGGGTTGGGGAAGCGGGTGTGGGGCGGGCTCTGGAGCGATGATCGACAGTCGACTGACAGCAACAATCCAACGCAGTGCAGACCGGTGCGCTCCGTTTCTCTTTTCTCCAACACGATGGGACATCAGTGACCGGGGGCGGTGCCAGGTAGGGGCGGTGCCAGGTAGGGGCTCCTCATGTACCACCGTAGACGCCAGTGGCTGCGCTCGTCACGTAATAACCTCAGAACAGCATCTGACTCATTGGCGGACGTTACTCCTACCCGAAAATTCAAATGTACTGGCCAAAATTGATCCTAAAGAGACCGTTACAAACACGGCTTTGACCCAAAAGTCAGATTTTTAACAAATATGCACTAAAATGCCAAAATAAGGCCAGGGATAGGTATACATTTACATTTTAGACACATTTACACAGCTAATCAGTAGGAAAAAAAATGATTCTGGTGTGGCCCTTTAAGATTAGATTAGCAACATTAATAATAGTAGGATTCAGTTCAAAGTTCACATTTTAAATACATCCAGGCACACTTGAGAGAAAACTGAAATATGAACTAATATAAGAATAAGAATGTGGATTTCATGGATTTCAGAACAGCTTTGTAAAGGTCTATGAATGAACAAGTTTAATAGGATAAAACAGAATATTTTTTTGTTTGCAGAGGAAAATATGTATATGTTAATAAAAGATACACTACATAACTTTTCCATCCCCCGATTTTGTCCATGGAGAGCTTTGCCTGGAATGTTCCACAGTATGAAACAGGTTGTGGCACCATGTCAAGTTACAGGTCATATCTGTGGAGACCTGATCCCGCTCACAGTAAGAATGCATGTTTTTCAACCCATTTTTGAGCAATAAAGTCACCTGTAATGAAAATAATGGCCTAGTTGGATAAATAGTTAATGTGGAATATTCCAGGGAACAAGAGCACATCTCCATGGAGACAAGCAGGTGGCGGACCATCACCAGAAAAGCTTCAAATTGCAGCTTTTGTTATTTTTTTTCACTTGCAATGATTTAAACTGTGATTTCACTATATCTTGCAGCCCGCCTTGTCCTTATGTCTCTTGACAATTATAATGAAAAACCTTCCCATAACCTCCTCTCCCAAATAAGTGACCTCTGACCTTTGAAGATGCAAAGGTCAAGTGCTGTTGGTGTCGAGAGAGCCCTGAAAAGGAGGGTTCTGGGGAGAAGAGGCAGGAAGAGGCCGGAGTTTATGAAAACCACAGCGGACACGATATGGAAGCACTTTGAGGGATCCCACCAAAATTCCAACGTCACCCTTTGAAACATTCTTCTATAATGAGCTGCTTCGGTAAATTACAGACCACCCTAATGCCAATGTCCTCCCCCCACTCGGTATAGAAGTCTGTTATCCTATGTCTGTTTACTTTTGATTTAATACGATTATTGAAACAACCGAGAGAAACAAAGAAATTAAAGGGCGTATATTACACTATTTTCTGTGTGAATGAAACAAAACACAACTCCGAGTGTGTTTTTGAGGAAAAAAAATGGAAAAATAATGGAAATACTCTTATAATACAGGCCTTCCAGTAGACTTATACTATACAACATAGGCCCCAGACGCTTATTACAAGGTGGAATCCAATCCAAACCCAATAGAAAGCAGGAAAGACAGTAGGAGGAGCTGAATCCTAATGCAAGTTCTGAGTCACATTGTTTTCCAGTGTGCCGTCATCTCGTTATACTGTGTATAGTGACAATAAAGGCTTCCTTTTCTATGCTATCCTAATATCTAATGATGTATTATTGATCAGTATCTGGGTATCAGTCGATCTTTACAAAGTAGCGTCAATGGACTCTATTCACGCTTACATTTTGACATTTGGAAACATGCGGAAGACGATGACTTCTGACGGGTTCTGTTGGCGATAGTAACTGACAAAATTTGGGAAAACTGAGAAAATGGCCTGGTTTCCTTCATCTAGATTGGGGTGTCCAAACTTTTTTTCATCAATGGCCACATATTAAAACACAGACCAGCGTGAGGCCCGATCAAGGGTCATAAATTGGTGGTCAAAACAGTGAGTAATTCAAATCTGTGCATTTATAACAGGTTTAAATGACCCTCCAGACCTTTGTTCATGCTTAGACCCTCAAAAGGACACACTACATTTGCCTGATCAACTAGATTTGGTCTCTGGGCCATAGTTTGGACATGCCTGATCTAGATGTCATTGTATTCTTTCTTTTTTCCTTTTATAAATGACTTAGATTAAATAATTTGTCTAATTTAATAAAAAAAATTTTTTTAGAAAAGCTCTCATTGTAGCGTACGTTATATTTGGCAGATCAACAGTTACAAACAGCTGTAAATGACGTCGAAGATGTGATTAGAGTCACGTCCCCCATGGAAAGCTTTGGCAGATTGTGAAGACTGCTGCTGCTGAATTTTTACCATCAGTTTTGTCATACGTACCCAGTGTCGGTGACGAAGAGAAGCTAAAATATGCAGCGATATAAGTAGATTTTTGCTTTATAATACAAAAGGTAAAGGACAAAATCATCAGCAATCAACATTTTTGGCATATTGCTCACACGAATAAGAACAAGTTTAATAAAACATGGAAATATTTCATTGTGATCTGTAAATAATCAGAATCTAAACCCAAACAGAAAGCAGGAAAGACAGTAGGAGGAGCTGAATCCTTATGTAAGTTCTGAGTTACACTGTTTTCTATTGCGCTGTCAGCTCATGGCCATTTTGTTTACGGTGACTTTATCTGGAGGTCCCCGTGCTGTAGTGAACAAGTTTAATATACTGCTGCTGAGATTAACGCTGTGTAAGCTCCACAAAGGTGCCCAATCACATCTATTGTTCCCCGTGTTATGTAATACAGAAGACAGAGGGATGGTAACAGAGGAGGAGGAGGCAGAGGAGGCCCTGCGAGAGGGTGAAGGGCGGATACCAGAAGGTGAAAAGGTTTATACAAGACAGGCAATAAATGAGACAGAAGAGGCTGAACTACTTAGATAATCAATCAAACAAGCCAGGTTTAGTGGTGAAGAGTCCGTGAAATCTAAGGGCGCACCGATGTAATACTGCAAATTTTGGATTTTAATGTATTTATTTTGGGTTTCATAAAATAAATAAGCAGGAAAAAAAGCAACGGCCTTCCCTACAACATCCCTTATGCAAAAAATAAATAAATGGATAAAAAATAAATAAATGTATACATGAAAAAATCCAAGTTATTAATTAAAGAAAATAATAAAAGAAAAAATATGAATAAAAAATAATAATAATAACATTGAAATTATTTATGGTTATCGGCTTCCAAAATGTCTCACAAAACATCTCATAATATTAAACTTGTATTTTTTCAAAGCTGTTATAAAACGCTACTACTACTACTACTACTACTGCTGCTACTGCTACTGCTGCTGCTGCTGCTACTGCTACTACTACTACTACTGCTGCTAATACTACTGCTACTGCTGCTACTGCTACTGCTACTGCTGCTACTGCTACTACTGCTACTGCTACTACTACTACTACTACTACTACTACTGCTGCTACTGCTACTACTACTACTGCTACTTAGTGGTGTGCATTGCCATTGATCTGGTGATACATATCGCGATATCCCTGTCCCAGGATGATATATTGTGATTTATCAAAAATTACATATAATATCATGGTCGAGTACACCTTCATGAGTGCAAAATATATTTATTTTAATTTTTCAATTATCAGAACTTATCAGTAAATGGAACTAGATTTTTTCCATAAAGAACATTTTAAAAATCGATTCGGAAGCATTTTGATGCGGGAATCAGACAATTAAGTATCGCGATATATAACAGTGAATCGATTTTTCTTACACCTGTACTTCTACTGCTGCTGCTGCTGCTACTACTACTACTACAACTACTACACATATTTTATCAGGAGTACACGTTACACAGCACTATTATAACTGGACAGGAGGAGAGATTAATGCTAGTGTAGTGTTTGAACAGAAGAGCAGTTTCAACTTAAGCTCCAGATAAACCCAGCGGAGACGTCTTTTTTTTATTACAAACTTCAGAAACAGGAAGTACTCAAGTGGTTTCACGAATTGGCGGTTAAGTCTGGCGCACAGTAAAACAACATGACTTCCTGTACCTCATTTGGGCTTCTTAGAGAATATTTGACATTTGACTTACGGTTTACACTGACTCTGAAATTCTAACTGTAAATGCTGCAGTTTTTGAAGTGCCATCATTTCCTCCACAAATAACAACATATCCGGTCTTATTCTGCATAAGAATTGCAATCCCTGTAGTTTAGATCAGTAGAAACATGCTCTGAAATGTGATTCTTCTATTACTTTGTCAGTTCATATCTCAGTCTTTTTGTAAATTCTCTTAGTTGTGTTTAAAACTGTGAACTTTTAAACAAAATCCTATATTTTCTAAACGTAAATTGCAAATCTAAATGCAATGTTTGGCTTTTCTAAACGCTATTAAGATGTTTTTTTCCCTCCAAAATCGTCAGAGCCCTACTTTGAATAACTTTGAGTATAAACTGCGCACTAGAAGTAAACATGAAGTTCCTGTATGGGTCCATGGGGAACGTATGCCCAGTTTTTGTTGCTTGTGGCTAAAATTGGATGAATGTTTAGCTAAAATACGCCTGTAACTGAATAAATACAAGATAAATATTAATAGCCTAATAGAAGTTGCCTAAGTCATATTTGAACATTTTCGGAAAACAAGAAAAACACATTTTTAACAAGCACATTGGTATTTTTTATATTACTGATATTGAAACAGAAAGTTCAACCAGATGTATGAACAAGTTTCCAAAGGTGACGCAGCAGTGGTATGAGAGTAAAGTTAGGCAGATATCACAGTTTGGCCAAAAAAATTACTTAGGCAATTATGCTATTAGGCTAACAATGTGTTATATGCCATACTGAGGAATATTCCAGGAAACACCATAATATTTCCATGGAGACAAGCAGGTGACATTCCCCTCAAGTTACACAGTACATCAATAAAGGTCAGATATTGCACAAAATGGACTCTTCTTGGAGCTTTAAGACATGTTATAATGTTGTTACCGCCTCAAAAACATACCTGGAGTTGTTTTTTGTTTCATTCACACGTTAGGATGCTGAACTCTCTCCCCTCTCTAACCACCAGGCTGTAAGGATGCTGAACTCTCTCCCCTCTCTAACCACCAGGCTGTTCGGATGCTGAACTTTCTCTCCTCTCTAACCACCAGGCTGTTAGAATGCTGAACTCTCTCCCCTCTCTAACCACCGGGCTGTTAGGATGTTGAACTCTCTAGCCTCTATAACCACCAGGCTGTTAGGATGCTGAACTCTCGAGCCTCTACAACCACCAGGCTGTTAGGATGCTGAACTCTCTCCCCTCTCTAACCACCGGGCTGTTAGAATGCTGAACTCTCTCCCCTCTCTAACCACCGGGCTGTTAGGATGTTGAACTCTCTAGCCTCTATAACCACCAGGATGTTAGGATGCTGAACTCTCTAGCCTCTACACCCACCAGGCTGTTAGGATGCTGAACTCTCTCCCCTCTCTAACCACCGGGCTGTTAGGATGCTGAACTCTCTCCCCTCTCTAACCACCAGGCTGTTAGGATGCTGAACTCTTTCCCCTCTCTAACCACTGGGCTGTTAGGATACTGAACTCTCCCCTCTCTAACCACCAGGCTGTTAGGATGCTGAACTCTCTCCCATCTATTTAGTATTATTTAAATTAGAAGATTGAGAGTGAGAACATAATTTCAATTTTTTATATGGAAATTTGACAATAATTTAACTGAAACTCACCAAATAAGTCTCGAGAAATGTGTGACTGAAACAAAACACGACTCCAGGTAAGTTTGTGACGAGGAAACTGTGAAAAACTGTTAAAGTGGATCCATAGGGGGCTGAAGATGCAGGTGCTGTGACTGCGGAGTTTAAGATTTACTCTTATGTCTGTGTGAACCTCCAGCTCCCATGATGCCTCGCTGCTCTGTCTCTTGTTGCTGATTCTGGGAAAATCAATGGAGGCTCTATGTGGAGGATGCTCAGATATGGTCTAATGAAATCCAATCTGCATGAGTCACAGGCTGCAGAGACACGACCACCACGGACACTTGAGCAGGTTTCACAATCACACACACTGTAAGAAACTGTTACGTAACAACATAATTAGACTATTCAAACGTCTCGAATGCAAATCATGCACGCAGTTATTTTCACATTTCTCTGCTAGTCCTGTCACCATAAGAAATTCTGTAGCATTGTATTTTTCTATAGAGATAAACTGAGATAAATGATAATATTTCAACTATTTTTGCCACTAACACAATTAAAATAAAGTAAGAAAATCCAATAAACACTTAAAGGCCTGAGAAGCAACACATAAATTGCCAAACGAAGCAATACCTGGCCATAGAAGTGATTTATTTTACCCTCCGCAGCTCAAACCTGATAAAAATAACAAAAATCTCCCCAGTTTAGCTCAGAAAAAGTTCCCACTAAATAGCTTTGGTTTGGTGGACAGGTGCTCAAACCACTGAGCCACTGTTATAATAATAATAAATTGTTATTTATAAAGCACTTTTAAAAACAAAGTGCTGTACAAGCAACAAAAAGCATAAAAATAGCAAACAGAAGACACTCAAAAACAATGACGCAATCAATTTAATTAAATATAATAAATAAATAAATAAAAAGAAATACGGAATAAAATCAAGCTAAAACCTGTTAAAGGAAAGTCAATCAATAAAAAAATCAGTTTTATGAATGATTTAAAAGATGATACTGATGGTGCAGCCTTATTTCCTCAGGCAGGTCATTCCAAAGTTGAGGCGTCCGGACTGAAAAGCCTCGATCAGCCTTCGTCCGGAGCCACAGAGACCTGCCTGAGGATCTAAGGCCCCGTCCACACTGGTACGTATTCAAGCCGTTTTCGTTGCGGATGCAGTGTTCGTCCACACTAATCCGATGGAAAATGGCTCCGGAGACGGAACGATCTGGATACGCCAGCTCCCATGTATTCAACTGGGCACAGATCTGATTGGGCACCTGAAGAGTTATAACTTTGTTTCATTGTGCCATATATGCTGTTGCAATATTGAAATGAAGATTGTTTGTAACAAATGTCTTACAATGGCTTATGAAGTTAATTCTTTCTCTTCTCGCACACATTTTTCTGTTGTTTTCATCACTGTCTCATTAAAAAGCAGACAGCATACACACATACGGTTGACCTTCGTCCACCTGGCGAAGTTATGTTTTCCCTTACAGATAAGACTGATGGTAAACGTACTCCACGTAACTGGATGTAGATAATAGAGCTTCAAAACAGATGTTTTTAAATGGAAATGTACTAGGATTGAAGAGAGGCGGACCAAGAGGCGTTTACAATATTTGCATATTCATGATGAAATGTTTTAAATAGTTGGGTTCGAGTTATGTTTGTGGTTGCTCGGTTTGCTCTGCGAGGGAATCCACGCTTAGATTGTTTCCCAGGAATCTCGCCCAGCATGCTGTATCAGAAATATTGTGAGGTGAATAAATTGGCTTGAATTGAACTTCACGAATCCTGGTCTTCAATCTGGTATGTGCTAAAATGCGTTTAGGGAGATCTTATTACGACGTCGAGTAATTGGAGTCCCCTATTTCAGTTTTGAACAGCGACACCTTCTGATTGTATTTGTTTGAGTTTAAGATTGGAGAAAGAAGACAAGATTTCTTCAAATGGTGACCCCGGCCCGTGCTGAAGGGGGAAGTTGAGTCGTAACAGCAGACGTTGAGTCTAGGGGCGTCGGACTCCGTTCCTAACCCTTTCAGGAAAACATACCAGTGTTCTTTCCACGCCGCTTTGCTGTCTCTCCCTGACGGGCCCGTAAAACAACTAAAAGGTAAGGAACATTGCCTGTTTCTCTATATTGAGACGCAATTATGTTCCATTGGACAGACTAAATTAAAAGGGAGACATTGCATCGTGGTTGTTATCTGAAAATTGATGTGTGGATTGAACGGTTAGAACGACGTCAAAAGTTCTCCCAATGTCTGAAGAATAGGTACCTTAAGTACATTTAATGACTGTGTCATAGTAACCAAATTTTAGAAATCCAGGATTCATATGGTTGAAAGAGGTGGTTGGAGTCCCCTCGCCGGAGGTTAAAGTCCCCGGTTAATATAAAGAGGTGGTTGGAGTCCCCTCGCCGGTGGTTAAAGTCCCCGGTTAATATAAAGAGGTGGTTGGAGTCCCCTCGCCGGAGGTTAAAGTCCCCGGTTAATATAAAGAGAAAAAGAGGTGGTTAGAGTCCCCTCGCCGGTGGTTAGAGTCCACCGGTTAAGAGGCTATGAGTGTAATGAGCCTGTGAAAAGTACGAACACTTGGGTTAGAGGCCCCGTCGATCTCTGGAACTCGTTAACGCGATCCATGGCGACGAAATAATTGCGATTAGCGCGGTAGGGAATTGAAGCAGAGTTGGGAGAATCCATTTTACCGTACTTTGTTACAATTTGTGTGCTTTTGCACGACTAAAAGACAGTTGAGAGTTAAGTGCGTAGTTGGTTTGCGGAAGTGACAAAATGGCGGCTCCAGCTAAAGCCATGCCAACAAAATGGTGGCAAGGCATGCTTGTCAGCACAATGGACAAAAAAGAAAGGACACGATTGGAGAAATCAAAGCAGGAATTTGTAAAAGTAATGGCAGAAAGAGGCATAGGCACAGAACAGTTGGTTCCGCTTCAAAGAATTGTATAGGCATGTGTCCTCTTCGAGTTAAATTCCGTAAAATAAGGGACGGCGGAGTCCCCTTGAGTTAAATTCTGTGAATGAGTGTGAATGAGTGTGTGAGTGGAAGCTTAATAACCACTAGGTTATTAATTTCATACCAAAAGATTGGGATTGTAAATAGTGAGTTTTTGTGGATGTAAAGACAAGATTTCTCCGCCTTAACGGGTAGAAGTGAGAAATACCACAGGAATAGATTAATCACTATCCCAATCAATCCTTAAAATCAGTCTTAGAGACCTCCCTACGAGTGACAGACTGATCCAAATTGTGACAAAATGGGAAACCTAATAACAACCAGTAAACCTAGAGATAGATTGAAATGCAAGGATTATAAAATAATGGAGGCGGAAAATGCAGGATATAATAAATACCTAGACTTATGGGTAGAAAAATATAATTTTAAAGGCAACCTGAGTGTAGTGACCTTGAAGGCATTACGTGACCAGATAAGGGAAAAGACAAAAAATAATGAGAAGAAAATGCGTAAGTAGGGCATAACAGAGTTAGGATGTTGGTTAGAGATGGCAAAGCTGAGAGAGGAGCGACAAAAAAGGAAAACAGGAAAGCAGAGAGGACAGAAGTAAAAGAGAGGAAGTGTTTTGTTCATAGAAAGGAAGACACGGATTTAAGGGCAAACTTAATACTAGGGACCTCGTCGAGTTCAGAGGTCAGATAAAAGAAAAGGCAAAGAGTGATCCAGAAAGATGGAAAAATATGGCATGAAAGAGACAGAGTTTTGGTTAAGGGTAGATGGAGAAAGAGAGGAAGGTCAGAAAAAGGCAAAGGAGAACAGAATCCGAGTCAGCATTTTGGAGACATCATAACCAGACCACAACCAAATTGGGTTTTCGGCCTGACGTCAGCCAGAAACTTAATTTGGCGTATGGTGTGAAAGTTCTGTGTTGTATGATTTGACGAGAAGTATTTGAAGCAGCAGAGTTACAAAGTTACTTCTTGTTGAAGTAGAATATTCAACTCGTCATTAAGGAATCTAGGTGACTGAGACTCTGGGACCTAAAACACTCTAATTCCTGGGAGATACACCCCTAGTATGTAACCGCAACTTTTAGTTGTAGAAGCTTGTTGCATAAGGAATTACTGTGATCCTTGAGATATTTCCTTTGAGTCCTGTCACAACTTGTAGTTTTGTCTTGTCAGAATTTGTAGTTTGTTAAAAGTTGTTTTTGTGTGTACAAATTAGTGGAGGACCGTGAAACGGAGTAGTGCGCGTTCCCGTGTCCCCCCTCCCATCTCAAATTTCCTCTCTCCTAAGCCCGTGCATGTGAGTGTCCCTCAGCCCCTCCCTCCTCTCATCCCTCTCTGTGTTTCTGAAGGTCGTCCTGTGCAGTTAGGCGTATGTATAGGTACTTTTTATGTGGACAAGGATAATCTTAAGCAGAATATAGCAATATAGCAATAACAATTCGCCTTGTCTAGTCCTATGTTTACTTATTTTATAATTTTTTTAGGGAACTTGCTTTTATTGCAGTGATAGTAGCAGCCATTGTTCAAGTCCATGTGCATGTATTCCCCATGCTTCAATGTGATATGCAAAGTGCTTCAGTGTGTTCTGTACTACATGTTGTCTGTGTCAGCGCTCATTTTATGTAGGAATAGTTTTTATACACCAAGTAAAAGATGTTCAGAGCCACGTAGATTTGTTAAAAGTACAGATCCCAAAGTAAAGTAGTGAACCTGAGGTTTATAATAGAACAATATTTCATCGTGGTTAGTGGGTGGAAGCTAAGGATGTAAACTTTGTTCTTAAAGTTGGTTCATTAATTGGAAAACTTGGTGAAAGGAGAGAGAGTAAGTACTTTTGTTGGTTGCTGGTTTGAGTCTAGGACACAGTGTGTTTTTATACTAGGTTATACTATACTTATACACCTATATTCCCAGTAAGAAAAGTTGGCATGGAGAATGATCCAAGATCTACGTGCAGTAAATGAAGCAGTAAAACAGAGAGCACCAGATGTGCCAAATCCACATACATTATTGAATACTCTAAATTCTAATGCCCGATATTTTGGTGTTATCGACCTCAGTAATGCGTTTTTCAGCGTTCAAATTCATCCAGAGTCGCGTGGATGGTTCGGCTTTACATTTCGCGGTGTAAAGTACACATTCACCAGACTGCCACAAGGGTACGCTGAAAGCCCGACAATTTTTACACAAGCAATTACGAGATGTCTATCAAGTTTCACACCCAAACATGGTAGCCAAATTCTAGTCTATGTAGATGACATCCTCCTGGCTAACGAAGATCAAAATAAGTGTAAAAAAGACACCATACAATTGCTCAAATTCCTAGGTGAGTCCTAACCCCGCTCCACCTACACTCCCCGCGTACAAAGAAGGCCAATCTGCTACTGAATATATAGACCTGTGTACAGAGGCTTACATTAAAAACATGCAGGTGCACCCATTTAGAAAGCCCACCATCCTGCCCCAGCTTCCCAAACCTGTCAGGGCTCTGATAGAGGGGACACCTGGTATCATGGCGGACCATGGCATGTTTCAGACGCACTTGAGGCACCATCTTGAGATTTACAACAGAAAATCTGCAGATGCACACAAAACACACCAGGATATGACACTGGAGCTTCAAAGACTCCAATTGGGCGAAGCCATAAAAAAGCCACAAAGGCGAAACAAGAGGGTAAGTCAAAAGGGGACAAAGCAGGAACCACCTCCCCCGGACAATACCTGGGTCAAACAGATCCTACTTTAGATACAGGTACACCACCACCCATTCACATGATCAGTGCTCCCACCTCACCAGCAAGCATTTATTATGCGACACCTCCCCAAAATTCTAGGGGTACGGGAAGGACATTCACACAACCAAGGGGATGGAATTTTAGAGGTCGTGGGCAGATTCGCGGGAGAGGGACGGGGTTGGCAGTCGAACCAGGGTGGACTATCCTATCAGTCCCAGACAGCTTGTTACATTTGCCATCAAGAGGGACATTGGGCACGAGACTGCCCACATAACACTGGGATAGGTGCCTATGAGCAATATCCACAACAACGCGGTGGTTTCCAGGGCCACCTGGCCCTCCTCGAGGTAGAGGGCCGCAGGTCCCACTCCATGGTATCGCGGGGCTCTGCCTCTGGAGGACAGTACTATGGAGGCTCGGATGAGCTACAATGGAATGCTCACCAGATGGACTTGGTCGTTTGGCCCAATGGACAATCGGTTTACGTGTTATCACGGACAATCATCTGGGTGTTGGCTGGCATCTGATTCTGCACCCAAGGAACCCTCGCAGATATTTTCTGGGGACTTTGGAACCTTCTAAGACAATGGATGAGGGCATACTGTCACATATGCTCCTCTGGAAACCTTAGTTCTGCTCGCTACACACATATACTCCACCAGAGGACACCTACCACGTTACCTTGCACTATGATCGCACCTACGATCCAATCTATGACATGTTGTTTGACCCATACCGTGGCACTGAACACACTATACACACAGACTCAATTTTTGTTCATAAGAAGGGGGTAGTGGCTTCTGTGATTCTCCCCGAACCTTTGAATGATTTGTTTAGGTCAGCGACGGTTAGCGTCCCACATCTTTCTCTCTTCCTAGGCCCTGGATACGAAGCCAGGGAGCTAGGACCGTTGACTAATCACCTTCAACAATTAGACGACTGGGAGATTACACCCATTCCCAATGTTTTCTATAGCCAATCCGAAGATGCTTACCGCATTGCTGTACCAAATGTTCCTGATCAAGTTCTGCTCTAACATACCCAAATTAGTAGGGACCATGGTCGGGAATTAACCGACCATGAAGATACGGAAAGCTTGTTCCATTTCTCTTTGGTCCTTCGGTGCCTCTGATATTGGTGAGTGCCTTTCTGTCCCGTCAGTGATGCTTGAGGTGGGCCCAGATGCCCAGCCAGTTTGGATCCCACAACAACCGGGAGTAGAGGAAGGTCTAGACGCACTTTGGGAGGCGGGGGTTTTGGAACTCTCAAATTCTGATTGGAACACACCACTCAACCCGGTACCCAAACCTAACGGTTCGTATCGCATGGCACATGATCTGAGGAAAATCAATGACATAACAATCACTCCACTTTTGCCAGTTCCTGACCCACATAAATGTCTTACCACACTTACATCAGACATGAAATTCTTTACAGTAATCGATCTTTGCTTGGTCACTCATTGGATACCTATTTATGGCGTCCCTACTCAAATTCAATCTGATTCTGGTCCACATTTCACTGGTTCACATGTTGCCATTGTTTGTAAAATGCTTCGCATCAATCACACATTCGTTTCAGTTTATCATCCACAGTCTGATGGTCTTGTCGAGTGTATGAATCGCACACTGAAGTCGATACTCTCTAAATCAGGAGTGTAAGATTCTTAACCTTTTACCGCTGAATGAAATAGGACTGAAATGTTGTATAATGGACAGCATACGAGTGCGAATGTGTTAAAAATTTGAATCTAATGCTAAGGTATGAATGAGATGCTGTGTTTGTGAGAGTGTTTGTGTCAGACTGGTGCTTTGAAATACTGCTCTTATTGTTTATCTTAAATTATGTATTATTTACTCCTGTAAATTAGGGACTGCAGACGGAAACTAGCTATCTAGCTATAATCTGGTGCAGAACATCTCTGTTTTTTTTTTTAACTTACTGTATCTGTACATTGTCCCTTCAAATAAAGACTAAACTAAACTAAACTCATTTTGGTCCGAGGGCCGTATGCAACCTACATTGATCCCAAAAGGGCCGGATCAGAGAACTCAGTTCTCTCTTCAAGTTATTGTATTTTTCTCCTTGTCTCGTAGTGGTGTTTAGGATTATATTCCTCGAGCAACGCCACTTGTTCCAAACACACTGAGCACAGATTTCCCATTCACCTCTGTCAACAAATAAGAATTAGACAATTTTTCTTGGGAAATCCTGAACGTAGCATCTGCTTTCTCATTTTTGACATTTTGCTGATGAGGGTCAGTCGGCCCAGTCAAAAGCGATGGTCCTTTAAGAGCGTTTGGAAAGAGGAAAGTCTTCATTTGTGCTGCTCTGGTGGGGAGTCGCTTAGCACAGAAATGCCGGAGCAGCTGCTATGCTAAGCGGTGCAGAAAATTAACAGAAAAATCTGAAAATTTTAAGTATTTTAATAGAAAGATCAGCCGAGGCCAGATTAAAGGTCTTGGAGGGCCGGATCTGGCCCCAGACCATGTTTGACACATGTGCTCTAAATTGTTATGACTACCCTAAATCTAATTGGCTCGATCTCCGCCCGGTTGCTCAGTTTCATCATAGACACACCATTTCGCAATGTACCGGTTTCTCCCCTTATGAGCTCTTATTTGGCCGTGCCATGCCTGGCACCTTTACTAGCGCAGCTATTGATCCCACCACCTTGGTCAAAACAGTGATGCAGTATAGACCTTATTTTTATGCGCTTAAGGCTACTGTTGAACACCTTGAATTTGTCTTTCTCAAGCGCCCCGTGCGTTCAAAATGGTCTGAACCTCGTTACTCTGGACCTTACAGGGTAACTCAACGTACCGCCCACGCTATCAAAGTTTACGGATCCAAGCACTGGTACCATTGGTCAGTAGTTAAGCCCTACTATGACCCCAAGAGGAGTAGAACTCGCCCCACTGAAGGGGGAACAGACTACATCGCCTGAAACATGATATATTGCACTATTTAGGTGAAAAAGGTGGCCTCCCTAAAGTGATTTGGCTTCTTGCACTGATTTTTATACTTCTGGTAGTATTACTTGTTGAGCTAAAAAATAAGAATGAAACTCGGATAAATAATGATGTAAATATAAATGATGACCCTTCTGCTTTTCTCTCTGTTAAAGGTCGGCCGGAAAGGAGCGGACACAAGATCCACGATTGGTATTTGGGGTGGGAAAACAAGACCCCACGAACGAAGTTTCATGTTAATATTTGGTACAATTATGCAGCCTTTGTGTAGCTAAGCAACAAAACAAACTGCTATGTATGTTCCAGAATTCCATTATCTGCTAGACACCCTACTGTTAGGCCAGTGCCATTTCAGACGCAAGCTCTTGTTTTCCGGACATTTTGCTGTCTGCCCAGTCTAGGGGTTTGTGCCATGAGTCGGGACCATTGCTGCACGTATGTCCCAGACAACATGGGAAATGAGGGTAATATCACTAGAGCCATAAAAAATTTTTGAAACAAATAGTTGCTGCGATCACAGAGGCGATTTCGAAATAAGCGGAGGTTTGTTTGATTGGCTTGTCTCCGGCTCCTGGCAGGCCGTCCTTGAAGGGTTTGTATTATAATGTTGCTTGGTTTTGTTTGTGTTTGTTGTTTTTGGATGTTGTTTGTCTTGTCTTTCTAAGTTTATTTCCAGATCCATTCAACGTGTCACTGCAGGAATGTATGTCCAAGGCAATGTGACCATGTATCAGCCTGAGTGTGAAAAGCTTTTGCCCCAAAAGCGATGTTGATAATGATGATAATGATGACGAATCTAAGGACCTGACACAGCGTCTTGCTGACTGTGTTGTGTGATTCTGGTAATGTATGTCTTCACACCATCAGAAGGGGTGTTTGTTTTTGTTTTTTCCCTTGTAACCATAAAAGATATAAAGTAGCAAAATCATACTAGAAAAATATTTTATTACTTATGCAGGGGGTAATCAGCGGTTTAGATGAAGGGGTTTTATGAGAACTGGTTGAGTTCTCAGAAGGGGGTTTGAAGAGTTATAACTTTGTTTCATTGTGCCATATATGCTGTTGCAATATTGAAATGAAAGATTATTGTTTGTAACAAATGTCTTACAATGGCTTATGAAGTTAATTCTTTCTCTTCTAGCACACATTTTTCTGTTGTTTTCATCACTGTCTCATTAAAAAGCAGACAGCATACACACATACGGTTGACCTTCGTCCACCTGGCGGTTATGTTTTCCTTACAGATAAGACTGATGGAAACGTACTCCCCGAAACTGGATGTCGATAAGAGAGCTTCAAAACAGAAGTTATTAAATGGAAATGTACTAGGATTGAAGAGGAGGCGGACCAAGAGGCGTTTACAATATTTGCATATTCATGATGAAATGTTTTAAATAGTTGGGTTCGAGTTATGTTTGTGGTTGCTCGGTTTGCTCTGCGGGGAATCCACGCTTAGATTGTTTCCCAGGGAATCTCGCAACCCAGCATGCTGTATCAGAAATATTGTGAGGTGAATAAATTGGCTTGAATTGAACTTCACGAATCCTGGTCTTCAATCTGGTATGTGCTAAAATGCGTTTAGGGAGATCTTGTTACGACGTCGAGTAATTGGAGTCCCCTATTTCAGTTTTGAACAGCGACACCTTCTGATTGTATTTGTTTGAGTTTAAGATTGGAGAAAGAAGACAAGATTTCTTCACACCGTGTGGAAACACTGAAAACACTGGGCTCTAGCTGCCTTTCTTATTGGACCACTTCACTGTGACCTGCGCCTTCCTGATTCGCTGGGTTTGTGACATTGGGCATGCGACGCTATTGCGTAAAAGTTTAAACAAACCCTAGACAAACGCGGAACAGCGTCGGCCCACAAAAATACTGTTTTCACACTTGCATCTTCCTCGGCTCGAAATCAACTGCTGCAACTTCCATAGAACTATGGCAACTTCAGACACGATGCTCCACTTCCTTGTTTTTACCGCCCACGTGGTGTTGTGACGTTGTGACGACGTGACGCCAGCCTAGTCATGTGACTAACGTTTCTGGCCCTGATACGGTGATACTGTGATGCAGTGATTTGTTTCAGTGTAAACGCTCTAAGGCTGCGGGAGGCTCGTACAGGGTTAAAAGTTCTGAAATGTAACTTGGTGCCAGACCTAAACGAGCTTTAAAAGTGATCACTGTTGCTGATAAGTTTTATCTGTTGCCACAAACTCTATGTACAATAATTATAAAACTCTGACAAACATTTCCATGACTTAACCAGCCAAACTCCGCACATTTCTCTCCCTGTACCTTCAGACTGCAGTAAGGCTGAGGGTCCACACTGAGGGGGAAGCAACAGTAAAAGAATGTGTTGTGTCACTCCAAACATGTCCCAACACCGTGAGCCGATGTAAAGTTCACATATGGAAAATCCTCCAGCTTTCATCACTCTTGTATAACAGTGTAAACAGCTCGCACACGGCTGCTCACTCTCCCGCCTCTTTCTCTCCCACTCTTCTTCTCTTTCTCCCCCATCCCTCTATTCCTCACTATCTCTTTCACTTTCTGTCTCAATCTCTTCAATCTTCTCTCGCTCTCCCACTCCGTCCAGCCCTAAGTCTACTGTCCTCCCTCTCTTTCTCTCTTCCTTCATCCCTCTCTCTCGATATCTCTCCCACAATCTCACTCTCCCTCACTCCATCCATACCTTCCTCTATCTTCCCTCTCTAGACATCTCTCCCATTCTCTCTCCCTTCCTCCGTTTCCTTCTCCCTCCAAATCTCTCCCTCACTCCTCTTTATCTCCCATCCCTCTGTTCCTCACTATCTCTCTCATTCACTCACCCCCTCCTCCTCTCTCTTTCCCACTCTATCCAACCCTAAGTCTACTGCCCTCCCTCTCTCTCTCCCTTCCTCTATCCCTCTCTCTCGATATCTATCCCACAATCTCTCTCTCAACCTTACCCTCTCCATCCCTTTCCCTGTCTCCCTCCCTCACTCTCTACATCGCTCTCTCCCTTCATTCATCCCTACCTTCCGCTATCATCCTTCTCTAGACATCTCTCCCACTCCCTCTTCCTCCTTCCCCCTTTCCTTCCTTATCTCCCTCACTCCTCTCCATCCTTCTCTATCTCTCATCCCTCCATTCCATCTCAATCTCTCTCATTCACTCACCTCCTCCTTCTCTCTCCCGCTCCGTCCAACCCCAAGTCTACTGCCCTCCCTCTCTCTCCATCTCTCTCTTCCTCCATCACTCCTATCCTCTCTCTCTCCCTCCAGATATCTCTCCCACCCCCTCTCTCTCCCTGTAGCTTTCTCTCGCTCCTTTCCCCATCCCTCTCTTTAGATATATCTCCCACAGTCTCTCTCTCCTGTCATCCTTACATCTTCTCTCCCTACTCTCTCTACATATCTCTCCCACCTCCTCCTCTCTCTCTCCTTGCAGCTTTCTCTTGCTCCTTTCCCCTATCCCACTCTCCAAATATCTCTCCCATAGTCTCTCTCCCTCTCTTCCTTCCTCTCTCTCTCCTGTCATCCTTACATCTTCTCTCCCTACTCTCTCTATATAACTTTCCCACCATCTCTCTCTCTTCCTCCCCTTTCTCCTTCTCTCCTCTCTCCCTCCATCTGTCTCTCCCACACCCTCTCTCTCTCTCCCCCCTCGCTTTTCTTCATGAATCACACGCCCCGCCCAGCCCCGGTGCATGCTGGGTAATCTCCTGGTGCTGCAGGTCTGTGCGCTGGTGCATCCTCCTCTGAGTGGAGCTGACAGCTGTTTGCTCAGGGCTGGATCACACTCCAGCCTTAGAGCTCCACGCTGCTGCTTATCTCCAGGAATGCGCTCTGCTCCGGGAAGGAAATTTCACTTTTTTTCCACCGACGATTCCTCACAAAATTCAGACTATTTAAAAAAGTCATAAAAATGACTTCTGTGAACTTTTAACCCTTCAAAAAAAAACAAAAACAAACATATCTGGCATCGTTTATGTGTTTTGTTTCATTCCCACACCCTTTATTATTCGTCTGTCTGCATCTCCAAAGCTCAAAATGCTCTGTTCCACCTTGTGACGTCATGAGGCGGTAGTTTTCACGTCTACCTTTTACCTTTAGTTCAGCAGAGTTTGGCAAATCCAGAGCTGAAATGATCCAAATGAGTATAGTGAAAGGGTGTGGAGCTTTAAAACACAGTGGAGCACTTCCTGTATCACCACGTGACATCATAAAGTGGAACAGAGGGTTTTCAATTTGAGACTCAGCCTAAATATGCAGGGTTTGTGTGTTAAACATGTGAGAATGAAAAAACAAACAACTCCAGGTAACATTACAACATAAATCAGAAAAACGCAATATAAGCTCTTTAAATGCATCGCTTTTGCATATATACCAAATGTTACTGTCTAAATATTCCCTTCGCACTTCTGTTATGTTTGCAAAATGACCTATGTGGCAACTATCTTGTCTAGACAGGAAGAATAAACGCTTCTGAAATTCTTGATACGTGAGTGGCAGGCGGATTAACCGGGGACACGCATGGTTTGTGTGTATCAAAACAAACACGACTGCCTTTACTCATGAGGAAACAGAAAATACGATACTGAAAAACACTGCAAATGGAGAAGAGAGTGAGTGACGGGTGAGTGTAACCAATTACAGTGAAAATGCAAAAAAAAGCAGATGACTTTAGTTAACTTTTCGAGGCAATATAATAGACAAGAACGCGGGATAAAAATCTAAATTGAGATCTGGCTCCAAAAAATCGTAATATACATTTTTTAGCATATCTCCCACCCCTACTGATACTTTAAAATGACGTCACGCTGAAGTCGTTGTACATGTATCTCTACGCAGGCTTCCTACAGTGTCTTAAAAAGTCTCAAAAGCATTGAATTTATGAATTTGGAAATAATACCTTAAAAAGACTGAAAAAAGTCATGAATTTTTTATATCTGGGTCTTAAAATGCATTCAGTACGTAAGTTCTCCGTTTTGCATTTCTCCTTAAAAGTTTAATTTGTCAAACATCATTATTTGGTTAAAAAACACTGCCTAAATAAAGAGCATCCGGTCAAAATACTCCAAACACTACTCCCCAGATTCCTTTGTTTGAGAAATAAACAAACACAAATTCAAGAATTTTGTTTTTCTTTGCCGGTAAGTCTAATAGGCCTGAAATAGGCTGTGAAATTGGTATTAAGTTTTTATATAAATGGTCTTAAAAAGGTCTTGAATTTAACTTGAAGAAACCTGTAGGAACCTGTAGTCTATGGTGAAATGATCAGCAGTTACCATGGCGACGCAATGCACACATTAGTAAACACTACGAGCGTTCATGAACCAGTTTAGGAGACTTGTTTTACAGCACAAATCAGCTTACCTGTTATAGTTTCAAATAAATCAGTGTTTTCTGGTTAGATTGTGTTAAAATAAAGCTCAGAGTTAATAGAGTTAATAGAGCTTCAGACAGAGCAGAGCCTGCAGTTAGCATCACACCCCAGGGAATCAGCTGCAAAGTATCGATACAATACACAAAATAATATTTAATTCTAAGGTTTCTGACTGATTCCTTCCTATCTCCTCCCAGCAAAGGAGCAGACACAGGTGTTTCAATAGAGAAGTGAAGATAATTTTAGAAATAAGAACAAGTGAATCTAAAATGTTGACCGCCACTACCACACAAACCTTATAAATATACAGTTTCACTTCACGTTAAAAGGTTTACCCCATAAAAAGAGCCATGTTTCTGTGTGAAACTCAACATCTGGTTTACGCACGTTTACACTGAAGTAAAAGAAAGCACCTGGTTGCCCCAAATAACTGCACTCAAGTCTGTATCTCTTGTTTTCTTAATAAAATAAAATAAAATCACAATTAAACGTATATTTATGTTTTTGGTACATTCTTTCAGTGTTTATTTCATCAACTGTGTCCCCAGATCTGATGTGTGTTCAAATCAAATCCTGAGTTTACTGATAACACTTGCAATGTGGATATATTAACTGCAAGGTGTTTATGTTTACATCATGGAAGGGTAATAAGGTCTGGAAGATGAACCCAAGATGGCGTCGTGTTTTCAGTGGCTTGTGCTCATTGGCGTGAAATGCACAAACTTCATTACTTCCTGAATACTGGCCTAGCCCTGCCTACGGAGTGATTTTTTTGGCGCTTTGATGATTTAAAAATTCTAAAAACAAGTTATTGTTGTGAAAATAGAGAAGAATCCCTATGAAATCCAAGTTTCGTGAGAGCTGCGGATGCCCTGTCAGCTAAACACGGGCTAAAAAATACATTGTTTTCTATTGAAGTTGCAGTACCTGGAGCGGCCACTAGTCACTCTTACCACAGAGGAAGAATGTCTTATCCAGTTCTTATTATAGCTCCATGAAATGAATGAGCTCCTCCTTTGGGTTGCCAGATCTTAATACTGAAAACACTGGAGCGCTAATGCCACAAAATACCGCCTTTTCACACAGTCTTTGCATATTTAAAATGGTTGCAAATCCATCTAAATGCTTCAAAACAAAAAAAAAAGAAAAGATAAACTTCCTTTAAATACAGCAATTTGGCACAGCTAGCCAATTCTCGTCAATATTTCTTGTTGTTTAGTTAATTAAACAGCGAACAGACGAATCCTAGTGCCCCAAAGCACTAAACAGGCATCTCGGGAGTGAATACATTGTCTTGTCATCAATATTAAATCATCAAATGGATCCAACTGCCCTCTGGGTTTCTTGTCACTATACAGCATTTCTGAAATCCACTGGGAATATTGAAGAGCACGTATTATGCAATATGAAAGAGCAATAAAGCATAAAATAAGATTGACAGATTTTACATGAAATATTTAGTCACTGTGGTAACTGGGTCATTCCTTCAATTTTCTCCTTCAACTATCAGCATATTTATGGAGAAAAAGTCAATAATTTTCAGCAAATATTTACTCCTTATGACATTGGTGAGTAGCAGTGTAAAACCAATAGAACGTTTGATAAACTCTTTATACAACTAGGTTCTAGAAATGTACATTTTTTGGCATAGTGCTGGTCCTGAGCAAACACCAGGGTATAAAACATAAGCAACCAAAAGTGTATGCAAGAGCACATTTCAGAGAGATAAAACTCACCTGAGGGTACTTAGAGTCCCATTGCCATATGTTCAACTAAATATGCAAATGAAGACGACCAATAATGTAAGAGTTTCTTATTTAGACAGAAACGTTTCATTCCTAATACTTGCATAAACATGTCAACTGGGGATGTAACAATAACCGAAATATTGTGATATCGTATCGTCAAAGGCCTCACAATAATAACGTGGACCATCACAATATAGCGAATCACAAGTCTCTTTGCTTAAATGAATAGTTATGATGCAGAAATAGCTGAAAAAAAAACAGAGGGAACTACATAGACCATGATCCTTTGCTCCGTTTCAGTGCAGACGACATGAAGAAATAACTGTTCTAAGCACTTTTACATCTTCATTCTTTGGATTAAGTCTTGTGAAGGCATTTTTAGAGGAAAAAGTAACAGAGCCTCCACAAAATATTGCAATAAATATGGTACCGTGAGATGTATATGGTGAAAATATCGTACAGAGAGATTTGGATATCGTTACATCCCTAATGACAATAAATGTTCCACCAAATGATTGGTCAAAGCGTTTTATAATGTCAGTCTTGTTATTATGTAGAATATCGTAATATCGTGAGTCTCCACACCATATCGTGAGCTTTACCAAGATATCGCAATAAGTATCATCATACCGTGAGGTTCATACTGTGATGATATCGTATTGTGAGACTTGGATATTGTTACACCCCTAATGCCAACTGATTAAATGTAATTATTTTCTCTGTTTAAAAGGTGCATTGTGTAACTTTTCTGGTTGAGGGTCTGTCAAATGCTTTTCTCCATAGAGATGTTATTGCATGTTTCACAGTATGGTATTAAACTTTTTATCCTCATGGAGACCCAACGAGACCAAGTTACAGGTCAGATCTGTGGAGAGGTGACCCCGCTCACAGTCAGAAAAAGACAGAGTAAATGTTTGGGAAATTCTGTTTGATTTGCAATTTCTGTTTACAAATTAAAAGGTGCATTGTGTAACTTTTCTGGTGGAGGCTGTCCTAATGGAGACCAAACCAAAACGGGTAAAGTGACAGGTCAGATCTGTGGAGTAGCAACCTCGCTCATAGTTTTTGAGCTATAAAACCACCTGTAATAGTGTAAAAGTAAGGTAGAGCTGTTTAATGTCACACTGTGGAACATTCTAGAAAGAGCAATGACATATTCATAGAAATAAGCAGGTCACGAACTCTCCACCAGAAAAGTTACACAATGCACCTTTAAACACCCAATATCGACTTTCTTCCTGTACGCACGAGCGCCCTTGGAAGCGTTTTTTTCCAGATGCCACAGGATTACACAAACATGTGGGTTTATCTACCGCGGTGTCCCTGCATCATTACACCATTGCATAAGCCTGAGTGTGTGTGTGTGTGTGTGTGCGTGTGTGAAGTTTAAAGAAACAACGTCATCACAAACTCCCTCTAACTTCATTCATCAGTATGACCTAACTGCATGTGTACAGAGACCATTAGGGACTTCCTTTTTAAAGGCAATTCAGGAAAAAGACAGAGTAAATGTTTGGGAAATTCTGTTTGATTTGCAATTTCTGTTTACAAATTAAAAGGTGCATTGTGTAACTTTTCTGGTGGAGGCTGTCCTAATGGAGACCAAACCAAAACGGGTAAAGTGACAGGTCAGATCTGTGGAGTAGCAACCTCGCTCATAGTTTTTGAGCAATAAAACCACCTGTAATTGAATAGATGTAAGTAAGGATGCACTGACATTGATAATAGTATTGGGTATCAGCCCGATACTTCCATAGTACACTCGTACTCGTTAAACATTTGCCAATACCACACACCGATACCACTATTACACGACACATTATGCAGTATCCTGGTGTCAGTATCCCCAATAAACCAGTATCCCGGTTATGAGAAACCAGAGCAACATAAATAAAGCGACTGTAGCTGACATCAGTGAAAGAGCTGCTGCACTCGTATGAGCTCTGAAAAGTTTAACATGAACCATCTCCAATGTGATATATGCACAGAACAGACTCAGCTGCACATCCCTCTGTCACAGAAAGAACACAAATATCCCACTGAGTCGTGTCCTTTAGTCCGACAGAAGCTGAACACATCAGCACCGAGCTGTTTTTTTCAGCGCTTATACTGTATGCAAATGAGCCATGCGGCTTTAAGTTTTGTTTTTGTAAAATGTGACCAAATGTGTGCAAAGCTGCATTAAACACATTAAAATCAAGATTTTAAAAGTTTATTGTTAAATTTTCATATTCACATATGATGAAAATGAAATTACGTTTCTCACTCTCAAAGCTAAATTAAATAATAATAATAAAATGAAAGAAAAGTTCAAAGCTCTTCTCAGGGAGAGCGCCTGCTGTGTAGAGAAGTAATATCATGGTTGTTTGTATTTTTTTCCGGGTTTATTGAATATATTTTTGCACTTGCGCATTTGTAAGATTGGTAAAGTATCGGTACTCGGTATCGGCAAGTACAGAAATGATTGTACTCGTACTCGTATCGGTTTTCAAAAAAGTGTTATGGGTACATCCCTACATGTAAGGTAAATCTGTTTAATGTCATACCATGGGACATTTCAAGCATAACAATGACATTCCTATAAAGACAAGATGGTGATGGACCCCCATCAAAAAAGTTACATAGTGCACCTTTAGGATACAGTTCACAGTGCACATTTTAAACATATCCAGACCAGGAGCATTACAATGTTGAAATGTCATTGAAATATGAGCTGCTAAACTAATACAAGAATCCTCTCCTTCCTCCTCTCAGAAACTTGAAACTACAGAGGTTAGCGTTTAATTCTGGCCTTTTGACAAACATCTATCCAGGTGTGTCCACAAAACGCCTGCTCATGAGCACAACAATAACTTTAGGCTCATACATACAGAGACGGGTGCGCTGAAGCTGCTCCGTGACTACTGTCCTCCCAGCCCACCTCCTCACATTATGATGCACGAAGAAAACTCTGACTCATCCTCGCCAAGCCTCATCTCACAGCTCCGCTTTACTCGCTTAAATAAATATTAGTTTATAATTATAGGAGGCGGGTCTGTGACAAGTACAAGTCACAATAACTTTTATTTTTCTCAGATTTCATATAAAAGTTGGACTTATTTTCTGTTTTGTAAACTGTCTTGCTCTCAGTCAGGGCTTGACAGTATTTTTAACAACATTATTAGTCTAATGTGAGTCATTTTTGTGCTCTATCCAAAATCAATACCAGATTTAGTGTATTATTTGATCTTGTCTTGTCTTTCCAATTGCATTAACTTCAGATTATAAATCAAATGTTGTCTCTAGACTCTTAATATCTTATATCCGTCTTATTTGTTCCCCAAAGATCAGTTCTACTTTTGATTAATCACTTCAACCACTACTTTGTACTTGAGTAATAAATTTTTCAGTTGAAGGGAGAATGTATAGAGACTCATCAAAGCTCAAAACAAATCAAGTCAAATTAGAGCTAAATAACAATAAATTTAGAGATAGTAGTGTTGAATAATCTAGCAAAGACTTATTATAAATATATAATAATTTTTTTTTAAATATACTTTATTAAAAATATCTCTCAATAGATAAAACTATAATATACAAATAAATGTAAAAACAAAAAAACAAAAACAGAAAAAACCCCCAAAAACCTCTAAAACCCTGTCCAGGGGTTAAAATATTTACTATTTACAAAGTTGAAATAAATTATTTGATTCGATAGTTTTTGACTTGAGTAATAAATACAATTTATAAGTAATGGTACTCTTAAGTGAATTTGAGTATACTTTTCTTATGTGGTAGTCTTGTACATCCTTTCATATCCTAATTTCACCCTTATTTAATGCAGTATATAATGTAGGTGGTTGTATCAGCTGTAAGACAATCTGCCTGTAAGATCCTCCAGCCCTTGAACAGCCCGTCCAGAGGAGGAGGAGTGTTTGAACAGTGCCAGGGGAGGGCCTATTTATGCTGCGAGTAAAAATATTGCAGTCAGGGCCCTTGCCAGCTCCAGTGGTCATCTCATTACTAACACAGGCATGACTCAGGCACATGCGGGTTACCCTGGAAACCATATACCAGCCCATCTGTGGGGTGAAGTGGAGCAAGAGGGTGGATGGGTTATCTAAAACTACACAGGATTGCACACAGACTTAAAAAACAAACACAGATAATGAGTACTAGAACTTGAATTGAAACTAGAGACTCATTTGAACAGGTATCGATACTGAAAAATGCCATATCTTTCCTCAATAGGTTTAAAATCAACTTCAACTTTCAAATAACTTTATTTATCCGTTAGGAACTTCGTTTGCAGACAGAGCACAAGCACAAGTGAAGACTCCACACAAACATTGACAAAAATGGTCTTAATGTAGATCCAAACCAGTACAAAACCAAATGATATATTAAAATGGATTATATAGAAGATTGATTATGATTTTTGATTGATAGCGCAGCCTCTTATTCTGCAGGTTCTGAGCTTTCACATGAGGTATGATCCTTATACTGGGAATGAGAAAAACATGTATGTGTTTTCTATCTGGCAACCCGGGTTCAGTTGTGATTATAGTGGCAAAGGAGAGAGTTCAATTTGTCAAGAGTTTATTTGGATGAATACGTTTCGCTGCTCACCCAAGCTGCTTCTTCAGTTCTGGTCAGAATGCTGAAGGGCACTGCCTTAAATCTGCCAGCCAGGGCAGTCACTATGAAATTACTCTGAAGCTAATACCCTACTTACAGTTTCTGTTGTTAGCTAGGCCTGTTGAAATAGAGTAGAATAAATAGAGTGTGTGGTCATATTAGCATAATCATTCAGGGCCAGAATGAAGCTTTCACATCTCTGGACCTGACCTGGCTACATCAATTGTTTTCTTAATTTGTTTTGGTTTAGGTTTGAGAATTGAGTTATAGATTGGAGACAGATGGTGTCTGAGTCCTCCATTTCTGTTTAAGGAAGGATTCTCTTGTTTAACAAAAACAGTCTCTTTAACTCCAAATCAATTCTTCTCTCTGACTAAGACCTGCACCTCACTGTCCTCAAAGGAGTGGCCTGTGGCTTTAAGGTGGAGAAGTACAGCAAACTGAGGTCCTTTTAGGTGGAGATGTACGGCAGACTGAGGTCCTTTTAGGTGGAGATGTACGGCAGACTGAGGTCCTTTTAGGTGGAGATGTACGGCAGACTGAGGTCCTTTTAGGTGGAGATGTACGGCAGACTGAGGTCCTTTTAGGTGGAGCTGTACGGCAGACTGAGGTAGTTTTCGATGGAGATGTACGGCAGACTGAGGTCCTTTTAGGTGGAGATGTACGGCAGACTGAGGTCCTTTTAGGTGGAGATGTACGGCAGACTGAGGTCCTTTTAGGTGGAGATGTACGGCAGACTGAGGTCCTTTTAGGTGGAGATGTACGGCAGACTGAGGTAGTTTTCGATGGAGATGTACGGCAGACTGAGGTCCTTTTAGGTGGAGATGTACAGCAGACTGAGGTCTTTTTCGATGGAGATGTACGGCAGACTGAGGTCCTTTTAGGTGGAGATGTACGGCAGACTGAGGTCCTTTTAGGTGGAGATGTACAGCAGACTGAGGTCTTTTTCGATGGAGATGTACGGCAGACTGAGGTCCTTTTAGGTGGAGATGTACGGCAGACTGAGGTCCTTTTCGATGGAGATGTACGGCAGACTGAGGTCCTTTTATGTGGAGATGTACGGCAGACTGAGGTCTTTTTCGATGGAGATGTACGGCAGACTGAGGTCCTTTTAGGTGGAGATGTACGGCAGACTGAGGTAGTTTTCGGTGGAGATGTATGGCAGACTGAGGTCCTTTTAGGTGGAGATGTACGGCAGACTGAGGTCCTTTTACGTGGAGATGTACGGCAGACTGAGGTCCACTATGGCTCTCTCATCTGTGTTGGTACATTTTCTTGTGCAGTGGCTGTTTCGTTTCTCCAGTGTAGCGCTCACTGCAGTCTTCACTACACTGAACAGAGTGGACCACATTGCTTTGTTTGTGGCTTGGTGTTGTATCCTTTGGGTGGACCAGTTTCTGTCTTAAAGTGTTTGTGGGTTTGTTTGTGTTAAATAGACTGGGATTTCATGTTGTCTGAAAATCTTCTGTAGTTTTCTCAAATTATATTGTGATTATAGCACTTCTGTTTGTAAAAGTACATGGTTTGGAGCAGAGTTTAGACTTAAAGGTGCACTGTGTAACTTTTCTGATGGAGGATGCTATATGTTATTGCTTTGTCTGAAATGTTTCACAGCATGGCTTTAAATCTTTCTATCTTCATGGTGACCAAACCAGAACAAGTTACTGGTAAGACCCATAGAGAGGCAACCCTATAAAAACACCTGTCAGGTAGAGCTGTTTAATGTCATACCGTGGAACATTCAAAGCAGAGCAATGGTATATCCTTAGCAACAAGAACACTGCAAAAAATCTTAACATATAAACACTTAAATCTATGAAAAGATGACTTAAAAAGCAGTGAAATTATCTTGCTGCATGGACAGATAACTTTACTTGACAAGTTATCTTAAAACAAACTACTTCAAGACTAGAATCAAACAGTCTCAGAACTAGTAAGTAGATGATAAATCTGAAAACAAGATGAATAACCTGATAAAAGTTTTAAAATCCTGGCCAGATTAGAGAAATTTGCAGTGAAGGTGACGCACTCCATACCAAAAAGTTCCATAGTGCACCTTTAAGGGGAATAAATGGCAATGATTTCTGATACATGTGTATTAATTCTGTTTAGGAAATTAATATTAAAACCACCATGTCCTGCTCTTTAAAACTTCTCCAGACCAAAAAGTGAAGATCTCATATTTCACCACAGACCTACGAAGCTGTAAATCACACAATCATACCCACACAGTACTTCCGCTGATTACATACATATATACAAAGTCAATGTATTAGGGAGGTAATACTTAAAAAGATGTAAATAAATGCAGGGTTGCTTGAAAATGAAGTATTGTATTTAGAGAAATCTTTGTAAAACAGGGCACGATGAGGTAAGATTCTAACATGTCATTTATCTGAAGAAAGAGCTCCTTCCTCTTTCTAGTGAAAAAGTACAGACATCAAATTGAACCTGAAGGAGTATGATATTGTTTTGTGTTGAAAATCGGACTCTGTTGTCTAAAAAAACATTTATTCATAATCATTGTGGAGTCAAAATTGGTATTTGGACTATTTGCCTTAAAGGGGCATGGCTTAACTTTTCTGGTGGAGGGTCTGTCAAATACTTTTCTCTATGGAGATGTTATTACTTTTCTGTATCATCATGGAGACTAAACCAGAGTTACAGGTCAGATCTGTAGAGAGGCGACTTGGAGTCAGTATGCCTGTTTTTCTAGGTATTTTTGAGCTATAAAACTACCTGTATTTGAATAAATGTAAGGTAGAGCTGTTTAAAGTCATACTGTGGAACATTCCAGGCATTGCTATGACACCTCCACGGAAACAAGCAGTTGACAGACCCCCACAATGCAGCTTTAAGACAGAACTCTGCTTTCTCTTTCTAGTGTTTCATGTTTGCGAGCGGAGTAATTACAGCGTGTGCGACCAAGAAAAGGCTCCCCCTCCGTCCACGGCACGGAGCTTAAAAAAGCACCGCTCACCAGGATTACCGTCCCATTTTAACACCTGCTCGTAATCCTGGCCTCACACAGCCCGAGCTAAGCCTGAGCTAGCCGTGCCAATGCTAACACCGGTCAAGCCCAAAGAGCAAAAGCACAAACCTCGTATACCTGTAGGGGGCACTCTCTTTAAGGGCCCACATCACACTAGTTTCTGATAGAATGTTGTTTTTTGTTGTGATTCGTTTCATTTACAAATGTTTAACACAGAAATCCTGCATATTTAGGCCGAGTTCTTTTCTCAAAACAATCTGTTCCACCTTGGGATGTCACGTGGTAATACAGGAAGTGCGCCACTGTGTTTTTAAACTCCATAAACCTTCACTAGAATCATTTGGATAATTCAGCCCTGGAATTACAATCTCTACTAAACTAAATGTAAAAGGAGCAGTTAACTTGAAAACTACAAATAAAAGATCACTCAAACATGTGTGAATGAAACAAAACACAACTCCAGGTACATTTTTGCTGAGGTAACAACATTATAACATGGCTAAAAACTCACAAGAGTGTAATATAGAACCTTTAAGTACGCAATAAATGGAAATACAACACCTACAATTATAACATGTGAAGATGTGGGGTACTTGAGTGGTGACACTAACAGAATAATAACTAACCTCATTGCTATAAATAATAATAATGATGAATAATAGGGGAATTTGGGAAAAATATCTAACTAAAGAGATCTTTCTGACAAGCAGATGAATTGACAAAAGACTGAAAGATGAGCTGACAAACTAATATGAGAATCACATTTCAGAATGTGTTCGTGCAGATCTAAACTACAAGGTTAGCGTTTTTTTAAGCAGAATAAATCGGGATATTTTGTTGTTTGTGAAGGAGATTATGAAAACTGAAAACTGCAGCCTTCGGTATTTGCGAACTGTTAGGGATGGGACGAGATACAATTTCCACAATACAAGACGAGACACGAGACTGAATCTACGAGAACGAGACAAGACGAGATTTTGAGATTTATAGTTTGAGATTTATAATAAATAGATTGTGCACTCCAGTTCCCAATTTTGGTGTCACCATTTTTGCTTTACTTTATTTGATTTTATATTTCCGCTGTCATTGTAGCTCTGTAATCACTTTTTGGGATTACAGCTTCTCAAAAAAATGTAACTCACCAGCACTTAACTCATTTTTCAACCCAATGCAAACGTAAAAACATGGGGAACAAAACTCACAAGTTCATTTTCAGCCTGTGTGCACAATCTTTTCTTATCACAATCCATCCCTATTAATTGCGTCCATTCAAATCGCGCTTTCGATTCGACTGTGATTAATATTGCAGTCCTACTTACTATGATGAGTGAGTAAGTGACTAGAGCAGCCAAATGGATCCAATTGACCCAAAATCAGTCTGAAGAGGAGAAATTATCAAATCACAAATGTTGCAAATCGTATTAGATAGGTAATAGGTAATAGAACAGATATACTGTATGATTTTATGGAAAAACATGTATCTTAGATCTTTACAAACGTGTTCTGAAATGCACTGCGTTCTTGTAATGGTCTAGTTAAGGTTAATGGTCCTTGATTGTTTCTTTTTTACATGTGTGAGACATTAATCCTGATATGAAAAAGTAAATTCCAAAGCTAATCGCAATTTTTCAAACATTGTGCACCCCTAACACTTTCTTCTATAATGATTCTTCTCTACCTCCTTCTTACTATATTACGGCTACTATTACCGCAATGAAAACAGTGTATTCACAACAGTTTTAGTTCAGTGAAGGAGACCTGTAAAGCCACGCAATACTAACACTGTCAATACTATCAACAAATCTCATTCAAATCAATAAATAGCTGAAAATATAGACAGAATACAGTCGTCCCTCATTATAACGCTGTTCACCTTTCGTGTCCTCGCTATTTTGTGGATTTTTTTTGGTGTAATTTTGCATGTTTTTTTTTTCCTTTACAGCAAATGAACGCACATTGTGATTGATTGATTGGCTGTTGTGCGTAATCAAAGGTGGCGTGTCTGTTTATAAGAATTTTCTCCCCCAGAAGAAAAAAACAGCGCCAACAACTACCCATAACTATGTTCTTCACTCGGGAAAAGAAACCTCCCCCAAGTGAGAAAAGTGTATAAAGTGTATAAAATCTATATAATAATTGTAAAAAACAAAGCCGACTACTTCCCGGATAAATAAGGGATCACTGTATCTGCTTTATCAAACCTTTTCAGAACGTGAACGATCAAACTCACAAAATGAACTCTGTGTGAAGGAAGTTGAAGTTGACGTTTCACATCAGACTGAGATAACCAGCTAATGGGATTCGTTCCGGCAGCAGACAATCTGGCATCAAGTTTGTTTTTTCCAACGCCTGGTGTCATTCAAATCAAGTTTTCTGATGTTACTGTGCAAAACAACTCACAAATGACTCTTATTATCGTCATTTTTACAAAGACGACACAGAAAATTTATTTTACTCAAATTCTGAACTGACAAAAGTCTCAGAAAGCCGTATATTCTACCAACATACAAAGGTGCACTATGGAACATTTCAAGAGGAAAGTCCGCTACCTGCTTGTCTCCATGGAGATGTTACTGCTACGCCTGTAATATTCGACAGTATGGCATTAAACATAACCATTATCAAGGCGACAAATGATAGCTTAGATCTGTGCAGCGGCGATCTAGTAAGAATTAATGTTTTTCAAGGAATTATTAAGAATAAAACTGTAATTGAATCAACGCCAGACAGATTAGTTTAATGCCATACTGTGGAACATTCCCGGCAAAGCAATATTATCTCCAGTTCTCCATGGAAACAACCAGGCGTGGACCTACAACCTCAAAAGTTACACAATGGATCATTAAAACCTTGCATGATATAACTGTAGAAAAGACCTGACCACATTTTCAGGGGTCAATATTTATCTTTTTATAATTTGACTTTTTTCTTTGTACTAGTGGGAATTTTATTATGATTATTACTATTTTTTTTTTTTTTTAATCAAATCTGAGCTGTAGAAGGTTGAATTATAAAGTAAAACCATACAGTCTACTTACTAAAGTGTCCTATTTATCTATTGCTCATGTTTTTTAACACAATTACACATTTAGAAGACTTTTGGTGGATAATTCTGCTTTCTGGTTTGCTTTCATTATCATATATCGCCTATATTTACGTCATCAATGTGTTGTAGGTACTTCAAAATGTGTTCTTGTGACAGGCGTACATGTAGAATCTGTTCCTTGGTTTCATTCATTCACGATTATCGATTATTTGCGTTTCTTCGGCACAAAGATTGCACGGGCTGAACTGATGCTAAAAACGGAAGGTCAGCGGATGACAGTGTAATGAATAGGAGAAATAGTGGCTCTTTGCTGCAGCTGTGAATCCATAGAGTCTCATCCCTCCATCACCGGCCTCCTCCCGCTGCTGATGTCATCTGTTAAAGGGACCAGGCCCACGCGCCTTCACTGTTTTCCAATGACTCCACTCGTGCTCATAGGTTTGGAGGGCAATGTCTGAGGTGCATTGTGTACATTTTCTGGCGGAGGGTCCGTCAAATGCTTGTTTCCATGGAGATGTTATTGCTTTATCTGGTATTAAACCTTTTTATCTTCATGGCGACCAAACGAGATCAAGATAGAGGGCAGATCTGTGGAGAGGCGACCCCGCTCACAGTCAGAATGCCTGTTTTTCTAGGTGTTTTTGAGCTATAAAACCGCCTGCAATTTAATAAATGTAAGGTAGAGCTGTTTAATGTCATACTGTGGAACATTCCAGCCATAGCAGTGACATACCCATACAAACAAGCAGGTGATGGATCGCCAACCAAAAAGTTACAGAGTGCACCTTTAAGACATTAGACACCAAATTAAGTTGTCAAAAGTATTGAAACTCAGATTCTAATTGATACTAAAACTAATATCAAAACTATATACTCTTTTGAACACGGATCGATACTAAAACAGTGACATTCACAGGACAGAAATGAACCTTTCCTGAAGCTTTAGAGTGATCTTGAGCTGTATCAGGACAAATATAAGAGCACATAGACGAGTACTGAACCTACCTGGACCACTGAGAGATTACACAGGTATAAGACCACATAGTCATGAAAAGAGTAAGGAAGAGTCATATGATTTTATGTCGAAAATCACATTCGATTGTCTAAAGAAAATGTCTTTTTATTATCATTGTGGTATCAGAATCGGTATTGAGAATCGAGTCTATTCCTTAGCACTGAAATCACACACTACACTGCTTATAAATATAGGAGTACAACTTTAAGACTATAGATACCAAACGACATGCATGTATGTGATCAGATATGAATGCACTAACCTTTATATAGTGTTTTTACATGCATTGTCCAACTATACTTTTTATATGTGAGGCAGCATCAGTGACCCAATAAATGCGTTTGCCATTTTTCCATGATTTTACTTGTGGTTATAAATACAGGAGTGCAACCCTATAGATTTAGATAATCAAATAGGACCTACATGCAATCAGATATGGAAGCTAAGTGTGGTAGTCTGGCCAGTTCATATACAGTCCAGTGTAAATGTGTTTTTAAAGGTCCTACATTACACAAAATTAACTCTTGTGAGCTGTTATCCGTGTTATAATGTTGTTACCTCACCAAAAACATACCTGGAGTTGTGTTTTGTTTCATTCACATGTCTGAATAAACCTTTACTATTAGTCTCTCTACATGTCCAAAGCTCAAAATGCTCTGTTCCACCTTGTGATGTCATGTAGTGATTGTTTTTAGCTCCCTTTTACCTTTAGTTCAGTGCATATTGGCAATTCCAGGGCTGAAATCCTCCAAATGATTCTAGTGAAGGTGAGTGGAGTTTAATAACACATTGAAGCACTTCCTGTATTACCACATGACATCACAAGGTGGAACAGTGTCTATTCTGTTCTACACGTCAAATCTCAGCCTAAATTTGCAGATTTTGTGCGTTAAACACGTGTGAACGAAACAAAACACACCTCCAGGTCTGTTTGTGGTGAGGAAACAACATTACGGCACAGACCAAAAACAGTGTAATATGGGCCTTTTAAGTACATTGTCCCAACTATAATTTATATGGGAGCCAGCTGGCACATAAGCCTTCCCGAACAACAAATCCAAATAATCCGTTGGGAAGGAAGCGGGCAGAGGAGGTGGGATAGTTGGGGGGGTGTAGGGAGACAGCTTTAAGAGGTACAGTTCAATTAGCTTTGCTGTTGTAGCCCTACACGGGGGAGACGTCAAGTGACCAGCCGGGCCCTATTTTCTCCATTCCTCCATTCAGCACGCAATGCAAGTCCACAGAATGAAACCACTCAGAATAGCAATATGATTTATGACACTGGAAGCCCCCACATGCGCATAGATGTACAGAAAGAAGCCTTAAAGCACGAATATGAGATTACAGTGAAATAGTACAAAAAAAGGACATATGAATCATCTTACCTTCCATCATGGTGGCAGATTTTCATTCCTCTATCTCCAAGGAGCCTAGAATCAATGCAAGGTTGTACGAAAGACGGGGTGCCAAGCCGGAAAAGCAAAAAACAAAATAAAAATACAAAAAAATATATTTCTAGAGCAGGAGTGTAGCTAACGCCCTGGCTAGCTGTGATCCTTTGACACCCCAGACGCTGCCTGTCAACCGGCTCAGGGGGAGAGAAGAAGAGATCCGAATGTAGAGAGAGAGAGAGGGGAGGGGAGGGGGGGGTTAGGGCACGCCAGTCCACGGATGTAGCTTTCCAGTGATGTCCAGACAAATCCAAGGCAGGTTTAAGCCACAGAGGACGCCGCCGCCGAGCACACTGCTTCTGCTGCGGCGAATCCCGGGTCCATATTCAGCCGAGGATGCTGAGAGGTGCAGGGGGTGGGGTCTGTGTGAGAGAGGAGAGGAAATAAATAAATAAATAAGGCACAGGCGGAGAGGAGAGGAGAGAGGGAGGAGGAGGGGTAGAGCTGCCAGAAAGAGGAGGGGGGCGGAGGCTTTCTGATGACGTCGCGAGGGGGCTTAGCCAGTCGGAGCGGACCAGGGCAGAGTCACATGGCTTACAGCTTGAATCTCCTAACACCACAATTGCCTGGGAGACATTAGACACAAGCGCGATCACACTGGCAAATAACTGTGCATTTACATAGACTTGCAATGCAATTCAAACACCTCAAACAGCTAGTCAGAAAGACAGTTTAAGCGCATGTACAAGCAAATTTGCAAAACAAGCGTCGCTATTTTCATGAACCTACCTTATGTCAGTGCAAAGACGGGTCAGCAGTGAGTTATGAAAGCAAAAAATCCCGGTTTGAAGCGAGCATGCAGCGCTGAAGAGCCATTTTGAAAGCACAAGCCAGTGCTGGTGGGTTAAGTAAGTGCTGTGTCCTGTTCTGTAGTGAGTGCTGCCTTGGTAAGCCCCGCCCCCTCTTCCTTAGCCCCGCCCCCGGCTCCTCCTCCCCTGCCACTGTTTTCACTCTGCACCCGCAGCCGACACAGGGCCATGGGTGCTGCTGTGACGTCATGGCAACGCAGGCTAAAACAGCACCCAGGCAGTGCGCAGGCAGGACGAGGGAGGGAGACAGACCTGCCCCCGACAGGAGGAGGCACAGGGCAGTTACATGGGCAAAACAAAGCAACGAGGGGAATAGTAATGAGGCAGAGCGGCCAAAACAACAACTACTGAGAGGAATAAACTAACTAAAAATGTGTATTTGGATTGGAAAACATTTGATTTAAATTGGAAAAGAAATTAATTTAAAGGTGCATTGTGTAGCTTTTCGAGTGGAGGGTCCTTTATGTCTTCATGGAGACTGAACCAGACCAAGTTACAGGTCAGATCTATTCAGAGGCGACCCTGCTCACAGTCAGAATGCCTGTTGGTCTTGGTATTTTTGAGCAATAAAACCACCTGTAAAGTAGATGTGTTTAATGTCATGCTGTGGAACATTCAGGACAGAACAATGACATATCCATAGAAACAAGCAGGTGACAAACCCCCAAACAAAAAGTTACATGGTGCATCTTCAACTTTTGATAAATAAGTTTGTATTGTATATATAACATGCCATATTTAGTATGTTCTGATTTCAAACGGTTTGTATCTTCAAAGTTGTCCTTTTCTCACAATTTAACTTATTACCACAATAAAAAACCTGTTTAAATTTCGAACTGTCAGTGAAGTCGACTTGGAAAAGCCATATTTTTAATAACTTTTAACAAATAAACCCTGGTTATTGCATTAATCCAGACACTTGAAATCTTGGATCGCTTCAGTGTTTTGATTCTGAGCTGTTAAAATATGAGAATGCATCTTCTTTATTTCACATGGTACAGAATACTTAATATTAATAATATTAACAATATTAATAATATCAATAATAATAATAATGATGATAATAATAATAATAATAATAATAATAATAATAATAATAATAATAATAATAATAATAATAATAATAATAATTATAATTATAATAATAATAATAATGCATTTTATTTATAAAGCGCTTTTCAAGACACTAAAAGACACTGATAGCTGATATATAGCTGTGAACTTTTAAACCCTGCGAATTAGTCGTACAGTTTGAACTTGGATTGAGCGAAACGATAAAAAATATCGCACAGTGTATGCCTGAAATTAAAGGTTACCTTTTGTGAGCTTTAAACCATGTTATAATGTTGTTACCTCCTCAAAAACAAACCTGGAGTTGTGTTTTGTTTTATTCACACAGGTTTGAGTATTGCTTTATTATTAGTCTGTCTAAATTGTATGGAGTTTTCTGTATTACCAAAGGAAGGTGAGTTTTATTTGTATAGCACAATTTGTATACAAAGTAATTCAAATTGCCTTACAGAATAAGAAAGACATTAAAATGACAAAACAAACAAATCAAAACATAAATAATCATTATAAAATTAACATTAAGAGAGAAGAGAAATTCCACATGGCATAACAAGGTGGAACAGTCTTAAATATGGACGGTTTGTGAGTTAAAATCAATGAAACAAAACACAACTTCAGGGATGTTTGTGATGAGGAAACAACATTATAACATAGATCATAAAACAGCGTAACATGAACTCTTTAAATACCCGTGCAGTGGACATACTGAAAGTGTGGGAACAGTGCTTTCTTAATGTGTTTTTCATGCTTAAAACCAGACAGTTGTTCCTGCTCGGTGCACTATGTCTCCCTTTGACTCCCATTAGCGCCCGTGCAGCGGTGACTCCCTCTTAAATCATTTCTTCATTTATCACCTGATCTTTAGTGCGCTGTTTGTGCGTCCATGTGGCTGCTCTGTCACTGGCCTCCTCCCTCCTTTCATGCTTCTATCGCCCTCACTCCCACACTTACACTCTGCAGATGCTCCCAAAAAAAGGTCCCCGCTGGCACCCCTCCCCTGCCCGCCCTGCTCCCATAAGCCCCCCTGGTTTGACTGCTGTATGACCCCCTCCCTCCTCCCCCTGCACCCCCCAGGCCTCTTTCATCTCTCACGCATCAGAGTGTGCTTCAGTGTGCTCCACCTGCTCACTGCCAGGAGTGGAAAATACTTTACAAATACTCACGCAAATACTCACGTTACTGTAGTTTTGTAGATTTTTAAAGGGTCTGTATTAAGCTATTTTCTGATTTATGCTATACCAGGATATCCCCGGGTTTGACTCCCCCAAATTTAAGACTTTTTAAAGACATTTTTAAGGCCACATAAACAAAAATTAAGACCAACTTTGCACCCATTATGCGGGCGAAAAACACCAGATCCAATTCTAATAATGACCATTCCTCACTGCTTGAATAACAAAACATACTTTTATTATAAAATCTCATTCAGAACTCATTTACAGTAGTATGGATTGCTTGTAAAATGGCCAAAACATTCTAACAAGATAAACTAAGCTTGGTCCTGGTCTTGCCTCACATTGCACTGCAGTCCATTTGAGTATACACAAAAATAGGCTAATGAAATTTAAGACCTTTATGAAAAAAATAAGACTTGGACAACATAATTTAAATTAAATGAAAATTAAGACCTTTTTAAGACTTTTAAAAACCCGGGGCTACCCTGTATACTGTTGTTTCATCATCAAAAACGTACCAGGAGTTGTGTAATGTCATGTGGTAATACAGGAAGTGGTCCACTGTGTTTTAAAGCTCCATACACCGTCACTAGAATCGTTTGGATAATATTACTAACTTGGAAACTACTACTACATGACATCACAAGGTGGGACATAGCATTTTAAGCTTTGGAAATGTAAACAATCTAATATTACAGAATTACAAAACATGTGTGAATTATACAAAATACTACTTCAGGCGAGTTTTTGGTGAGGTAACAGCATTAAAACATGGCTGAAAGCCCAGATTTGTGGATAATATAGGACCTTTACGTCCTGCCAGCTTCCAAACTGAACCTCTGCTGCCCTCTAGTGTTCACTGCGCATGCTGCAGCCATCAGATCACAGGATTTTCATGTAATTACGGCCATAGTCGAAATATAAAACTGCGTAGAAAACATTTAAACAGTTGTACGTGTAGTGTGGGCCTACAAGTTGCAGCAGAACTAACTTATCAGTAACAAAACTAAAACAGCTACATATTTTTTATCGTGTTGCGGTCAGACACAAATGCGTACAAATGATATTGATTGATAGATTGATGCATACGTAACTAAGAAAGACCTCAAGGCGTTTATATAATGTGTTGAGAAAGACAACATCCCTACCTGTACCTGTGACTGCACACAGCCAAACCAACCCTCTGCGCAGCCATGACATGAACACGTGCCCACGCAACACCACGAGCCAAACCAACACCAACGCAAAATGTGGGGAAAAATTTATTTTAAACTAGTATGAAGACTGTTAGCTGCTATAGACTGGATACTGAATGGCTTTAGTTGTCTTTTATTTATGTATTTATTTTATTATTATATTATTATTTATTATCTGAATGAATTTGCAAATCAGATATTGGAGTCTAAACTTGTCCAAATGAGCTGCTGTATCGAGGGAAGATATTGAACAGGATGTTGGCGCCATCTACAGTTTGATTTTTGCAGTGGAGCAGTTTTCAAAGGTTATCAGGCATAATTGGCCCTCGCCTAACGAAGTGGCGAGGGGTATTGTTCTTCGTTGGTTTCTTTATTATTATTATTATTATTATTGGCCCTCGCCTAACGAAGTGGCGAGGGGTATTGTTCTTCGTTGGTTTCTTTTTATTATTATTATTATTATTATTATTATTATTATTTTCTTCCGCCAAAATGATCGCATTTTTGACCCCCTGAACATCGACGAAAAGTCTCACATGGGGGTATCAGATCGACCGGCCCGGCGAAAAATTTGATAAAACGGGCATCGCGACAATGCCCAAAGTGCCCTTACTCGACAGCGCCCCCTGGAAAAGTCAAAAATTGAAAGCCTATGGGGAGCTGAAAAGCATATTTTGGCGTAGGCCGACAAAATTCAGGACAGTGATAGAAAACAAGGAGACAAGCAGAAAATGTCATTGTCACACCGCCCTATGACCAACAGGAAGTCGGCCATATTGAATCAAAAATTCACCGCGTTTGACTGCGTATGCATCAAAGTCTTCAAGTGTCTTGGTTTTGGTCCAAACGAGATCAGATTTGACACGTCACATCTACAGATGTGGGTCCACAAACGCATCATTTTTCTCAGCGCACTTTTTCACGGTTTGTCCGTAGCACGCCAGCGAATAACACCTTCGTTTCCTGTTTCTTTGATGCCCTCTCACGGCCACAGGCTTTGGCCTACAGAGCTCAAACTCATATCACTATTGTGTGATGCCGGCCTGAATGTGATGAAATATGAAATATAATAAAAGTGAACTCTGTAGCGCCACCTAGTGTATACATGAAACGTCAACATTATCGGATTTGGACCAAATTTGGGGATTAAATTCTATGCATGATTTCAAGCAAAATCTTATATTATGGAGATGGTGCAATTTTCATTGTTCGCCACCAGGGGCGCAAAGACTCAATAAAAAAATAGTTAAAAAATGCCTGCACACACAGGCTTTGTCTGATCGTGCTGAAATTTGAATCACTAATACCTGATTAGGGCTTGATTATAATAAACTATAAAGCATATGAAAAGTTACTCTATAGCGCCACCTAGCCTATACAAGAAACGTCAACATTATCGGATTTGTACCAAATTTGGGGATTAAATTCTATGCATGATTTCAAGCAAAATCTTATATTATGGACATGGTGCAATTTTCATTGTTCGCCACCAGGGACGCAAAGACTCCCTAAAAAAATAGTTTAAAAATGCCTACACACACAGGCTTTGTCTGATCGTGCTTAAATTTGAATCACTAATGCCTGATTAGGGCTTGATTATAATAAACTATAAAGCATATGAAAAGTTACTCTATAGTGCCACCTAGCCTATACAAGAAATGTCAATATTATCGGATTTGTACCAAATTTGGGTATTCAATTCTCTGTATCAAAGCAAGCAAATAAATATATTATGGATATGGGGTGTTTCCCACGGTTGGCCAGCAGGGGCGCAAAGACTCAAAAATTACTACACGCACAGACTTTGTCTGATTGTGCTGAAATTTGAATCACTAAAGCTTGAACATGGACTGAATATAATACACTATAAAGTATATGAAAAGTGAACTCTATAGCGCCCCCTACTCAGACATCAACATTATCGGATTTGTACCAAATATGGGTATTAAATTCTATGCGTGTCTACGACCAAAAAAATACATTATGGATATGGGGTATTTTCCATGGTTGGCCACAAAGGGGCAAATACTCCCCCCCAAAATATGTTTAAAGGTGCACTATGTAACTTTTCTGTTGGAGGGTCTGTTTTTATACACAGTCTTAGTCTGACAGTGCTCTTGATTGTAAAAGTCATGTGACCTGTGGCCTAGTTTCTATAATTTGGCTCTAGATCGTTCCCATTTTCAAATATTAAAGGTGCCCTATGTAATTTTTCTGGTGGACGAGCTGTCGGGAGGAGAGAGTCGTGCCAGGGCGGTCACAAGACCTTAGCGGTTGCCTGGGAGGCGTGCGCCCGGGCGAGGGCCATCATTGCATGCGGCGGCTTTAATTGGCCCTCGCCAGTTAACGAAGTTAATGGCGAGGGGTATTGTTCTTCGTTGGTTTCTTTTTATTATTATTATTATTATTATTATTATTATTCTTCCGCCAAAATGATTGCATTTTTGACCCCCTGAACATCGTGAAAAGTCTCACATGGGGGTATCAGATCGACCGCCCGCGAAAAATTTGATAAAGCGGGCATCGCGACAATGCCCAAAGTGCCCCTACTCGACAGCGCCCCCTGGAAAAGTCAAAAATTGAAAGTCTATGGGAGCTGAAAAGAATATTTTAGCGTGAGGCCGACAAAATTCAGGACAGTGATAGAAAACAAGGAGACAAGCAGAAAATGTCATTGTCACACCGCCCTATGAACAACAGGAAGTCGGCCATATTGGATCAAAAAATTCACGCTGTTTTGACTGCGGTATCGCCAAAGTCTTCAAGTGTCTTGGTTTTGGTCCAAACGAGCTCAGATTTGACACGTCACATCTACAGATGTGGGTCCACAAACGCATCATTTTCTCAAGCGCACTTTTCGCGGTTTGTCCATGTACGCTTGGCGAATAACGCCTTCGTTTCCTGTTTCTTTGATGCCCTCTCACGGCCACAGGCTTTGGCCTACAGAGCTCAAACTCACATCACTATTGTGTGATCCCGGCCTGAATGTGATGAAATATGAAATATAATAAAAGTGAACTCTGTAGCGCCACCTAGTGTATACGTGAAACGTCAACATTATCGGATTTGTACCAAATTTGGGGATTAAATTCTATGCATGATTTCAAGCAAAATCTTATATTATGGAAATGGTGCAATTTTCATTGTTCGCCACCAGGGGCGCAAAGACTCAATAAAAATAGTAAAAACATGCCTACACACACAGGCTTTGTCTGATCGTGCTGAAATTTGAATCACTAATGCCTGATTAGGACTTGATTATAATAAACTATAAAGCATATGAAAAGTTACTCTATAGCGCCACCTAGCCTATACAAGAAACATCAACATTATCGGATTTGTACCAAATTTGGGGATTCAATTCTATGTATCAAAGCAAGCAAAAAAATATATTATGGATATGGGGTGTTTCCCATGGTTGGCCAGCAGGGGCGCAAAGACTCCCCCAATAAATAGTTCCAAAATTACTACACGCACAGACTTTGTCTGATTGTGCTGAAATCTGAATCACTAAAGCTTGAACATGGACTGAATATAATAAACTATAAAGTATATGAAAAGTGAACTCTATAGCGCCCCCTATCCAGACATGAAACATCAACATTATCGGATTTGTACCAAATATGGGTATTAAATTCTATGCGTGTCTCCGACCAAAAAAATACATTATGAATATGGGGTATTTTCCATGGTTGGCCACAAAGGGCGCAAATACTCCCCCCCCCCCCCAAAATATGTTTAAAGGTGCACTATGTAACTTTTCTGTTGGAGAGTCTGTTTTTATGCACAGTCTTAGTCTGACAGTGCTCTTGATTATAAAAGTCATGTGACCTGTGGCCTAGTTTCTATAATTTGGCTCTAGATCGTTCCCATTTTCAAATATTAAAGGTGCCCTATGTAGTTTTTCTGGTGGACGAGCTGTCGGGAGGAGAGAGTGTCGTGTCAGGACGGTCACAAGACCTCAGCGGTTGCCTGGCATGGGCGTGCGCACCGGGGCGAGGGCCATCATTGCCGCGAGCGGCTTTAATTGGCCCTCGCCTAACGAAGTGGCGAGGGGTATTGTTCTTCGTTGGTTTCTTTTTATTATTATTATTATTATTATTATTATTATTCTTCCGCCAAAATGATCGCATTTTTGACCCCCTGAACATCGACGAAAAGTCTCACATGGGGGTATCAGATCGACCGGCCCGGCGAAAAATTTGATAAAACGGGCATCGCGACAATGCCCAAAGTGCCCTTACTCGACAGCGCCCCTGGAAAAGTCAAAATTGAAAGCCTATGGGAGCTGAAAAGCATATTTTGGCGTGAGGCCGACAAAATTCAGGACAGTGATAGAAAACAAGGAGACAAGCAGAAAATGTCATTGTCACCGCCCATGACCAACAGGAAGTCGGCCATATTGAATCAAAAATTCACCGCCCGTTTTGACTGCGTGTGCGCCAAAGTCTTCAAGTGTCTTGGTTTTGGTCCCAAGCGAGCTCCAGATTTGACACGTCACATCTACAGATGTGGGTCCACAAACGCATCATTTTTCTCAGCGCACTTTTTCACGGTTTGTCCGTAGCACGCCGTGAATAACGCCGTTCCTGTTTCTTTGATGCCCTCTCACGGCCACAGGCTTTGGCCTACAGAGCTCAAACTCACATAACTATTGTGTGATCTCGGCCTGAATGTGATGAAATATGAAATATAATAAAAAGTGAACTCTGTAGCGCCACCTAAGTGTATACGTGAACGTCAACATTATCGGATTTGGACCAAATTTGGGGATTAAATTCTATGCATGATTTCAAGCAAAATCTTATATTATGGAGATGGTGCAATTTTCATTGTTCATACCAGAGTGCAAAGACTCAATAAAAAATAGTTAAAAAATGCCTACACAAACAGGCTTTGTCTGATCGTGCTGAAATTTGAATCACTAATACCTGATTAGGGCTTGATTATAATAAACTATAAAGCATATGAAAATTACTCTATAAGCGCCACCTAGCCTATACAAGAAACGTCAACATTATCGGATTTGTACCAAATTTGGGGATTAAATTCTATGCATGATTTCAAGCAAAATCTTATATTATGGACATGGTGCAATTTTCATTGTTCGCCACCAGGGACGCAAAGACTCAATAAAAAATAGTTTAAAAATGCCTACACACACAGGCTTTGTCTGATCGTGCTGAAATTTGAATCACTAATGCCTGATTAGGGCTTGATTATAATAAACTATAAAGCATATGAAAAGTTACTCTATAGCGCCACCTAGCCTATACAAGAAATGTCAATATTATCGGATTTGTACCAAATTTGGGTATTCAATTCTCTGTATCAAAGCAAGCAAATAAATATATTATGGATATGGGGGTGTTTCCCACGGTTGGCCAGGAGGGCGCAAAGACTCCCCCAATAAATAGTTCAAAAATTACTACCGCACAGACTTTGTCTGATTGTGCTGAAATTTGAATCACTAAAGCTGAACATGGACTGAATATAATACACTATAAAGTATATGGAAAGTAGAACTCTATAGCCCCCTACCCAGACATGAAACATCAACATTATCGGATTTGTACCAAATATGGGTATTAAATTCTATGCGTGTCTACGACCAAAAAAATACATTATGGATATGGGGTATTTTCCATGGTTGGCCACAAAGGGCGCAAATACTCCCCCAAAATATGTTTAAAGGTGCACTATGTAACTTTTCTGTTGGAGGTCTGTTTTATGCACAGTCTTAGTCTGACAGTGCTCTTGATTATAAAAGTCATGTGACCTGTGGCCTAGTTTCTATAATTTGGCTCTAGATCGTTCCCATTTTCAAATATTAAAGGTGCCCTATGTAATTTTCTGGTGGACGAGCTGTCGGGAGGAGAGAGTGTTGTGTCAGGGCGGTCACAAGACCTCAGCGGTTGCCTGGCATGGGCGTCTTGCAGGGGCGAGGCCATCATTGCGCTGGCGGCTTTAATTGGCCCTCGCCCTAGAAGTGGCGAGGCTATTGTTCTTAGTTGGTTTCTTTTATTATTATTATTATTATTATTATTTTCTTCCGCCAAAATGATCGCATTTTGACCCCCTGAACATCGACGAAAAGTCTCACATGGTGGTATCAGATCGGCCGGCCCGCGAAAAATTTGATAAAAGCAGGGCATCAGCGACCAATGCCCAAAGTGCCCCTACTCGACAGCGCCCCTGGAAAAGTCAAAAAATTGAAAGTCTATGGGGAGCTGAAAGAATATTTTGGCGTAGGCTGACAAAATTCAGGACAGTGATAGAAAACAAGGAGACAAGCAGAAAATGTCATTGTCACACCGCCCTATGACCAACAGGAAGTCGGCCATATTGGATCAAAAATTCACTGCCGTTTTGACTGCGTAATACGCCATGAAGTCTTCAAGTGTCTTGGTTTGGTCCAAACGAGCTCAGATTTGACACGTCACATCTACAGATGTGGGTCCACAAACGCATCATTTTCTCAGCGCAGTTTTTCACGGTTTGTCCGTAGCACGCTGGCGAAAGAACACCTTCGTTCCTGTTCTTTGATGCCCTCTCACGCCACAGGCTTTGGCCTACAGAGCTCAAACTCACATCACTATTGTGTGATCCCGGCCTGAATGTGATGAAATATGAAATATAATAAAAGTGAACTCTGTAGCGCCACCTAGTGTATCGTGAAGCGTCAACATTATCGGTTGTACCAAATTTGGGGATTAAATTCTATGCATGATTTCAACCAAAATCTTATATTATGGAAATGGTGCAATTTTCATTGTTCGCCACCAGGGGCGCAAAGACTCAATAAAAAAATAGTAAAAAAATGCCTGCACACACAGGCTTTGTCTGATCGTGCTGAAATTTGAATCACTAATACCTGATTAGGGCTTGATTATAATAAACTATAAAGCATATGAAAAGTTACTCTATAGCGCCACCTAGCCTATACAAGAAACATCAACATTATCGGATTTGTACCAAATTTGGGGATTCAATTCTCTGTATCAAAGCAAGCAAAAAAATATATTATGGATATGGGGTGTTTCCCACGGTTGGCCAGCAGGGGCTCAAAGACTCCCCCAATAAATAGTTCAAAAATTACTACACGCACAGACTTTGTCTGATTGTGCTGAAATCTGAATCACTAAAGCTTGAACATGGACTGAATATAATACACTATAAAGTATATGAAAAGTGAACTCTATAGCGCCCCCTATCCAGACATGAAACATCAACATTATCGGATTTGTACCAAATATGGGTATTAAATTCTATGCGTGTCTCCGACCAAAAAAATACATTATGGATATGGGGTATTTTCCATGGTTGGCCACAAAGGGCGCAAATACTCCCCCCCAAAATATGTTTAAAGGCGCACGATGTAACTTTTATGGTGGAGGGTCTGTTTTTATGCAGTCTTAGTCTGACAGTGCTCTTGATTATAAAAGTCATGTGACCTGTGTCCTAGTTTCTATAATTTGGCTCTAGATCGTTCCCATTTTCAAATATTAAAGGTGCCCTATGTAGTTTTTCTGGGGGACGAGCTGTCGGGAGGAGAGAGTGTCGTGTCAGGACGGTCACGAGTCCTCGGCGGTTGCCTGGCATGGGCGTCTTGCACCAGGCGAGGCCATCATTGCCGCGAGCGGCTTTAAGTTAACATTGTTCTTCGTTCTGTATAAACAAAGAAATGCAGATTTGACCCACAGAACATCAACGAAAAGTCTCACATGGGGGTATAGAATCGACCAGCCCGGTGAAAAATTCAATAAAACGGTCATCGCAACAATGACCAAAGTGGCCTCACTCAACTGCGCCCCCTAGAATTGGATCCCTATGGGAGACGGGACTATCAAAGTTTATCTTGGGAAACGAAATTCGGGACAGTAACAGAGAACAATGAGACAAGCCAAAAGATGAATTGGAGCACGTCTCTATGACCAACAGGAAGTCAGCCATATTGAATCAAAATTCACCGCCGTTTGACTGCGTACGCCAAAGTCTTCAAGTGTCTTGGTTTTGGTCCAAACGAGCTCAGATTTAACACGTCACATCTACAGATGTGGGTCCACAACGCATCATTTTCTCAGCGCACTTTTTCACGGTTTGTCCGTAGCACGCGGCGAATAACTCCTTAGTTTCCTGTTTCTTTGATGACCTCTCACGGCCACAGGCTTTGGCCTACAGAGCTCAAACTCACATCACTATTGTGTGATCCCGGCCTGAATGTGATGAAATATGAAATATAATAAAAGTGAACTCTGTGGCGCCACCTAGTGTATACGTGAAGCGTCAACATTATCGGATTTGTACCAAATTTGGGAATTACATTCTATGCATGATTACAAACCAAAAATATATTGTATTATGGCCTGTCATTTGTCACGATTGCCCAGCAGGAGTGCAATGAGTTTAAAGAAACATTTAAAGGTGCACTATGTAATTTTTCTAATGAAGCCGAGCTGTCGGGAGGAAGAGTGTCGTGCCAGGGTTGTCACGAGTCCTCGGAGGTCGCACCAGAGGAACGTGTGGCGCCGGCGAGGCCATCATTACGCCAGCGGCTTTAATTATTATTATTATTATTCTTCCGCCAAAATGATCGCATTTTTGACCCCCTGAACATCGACGAAAAGTCTCATGGGGTATCAGATCGACCGACCCGGCGAAAAATTTGATAAAGCGGACATCGCGACAATGCCCAAAGTGCCCTTACTCGACAGCGCCCCTGGAAAAGTCAAAAATTGAAAGCCTATGGGGAGCTGAAAAGCATATTTTGGCGTGACGACAAAATTCAGGACAGTGATAGAAAACAAGGAGACAAGCAGAAAATGTCATTGTCACACCGCCTCTATGACCAACAGGAAGTCGGCCATATTGAATCAAAAATTCACCGCCCGTTTTGACTGCGTGTCGCTTAAAGTCTTCAAGTGTCTTGGTTTTGGTCCAAAGCGAGCTCAGATTTGACACGTCACATCTACAGATGTGGGTCCACAAACGCATCATTTTTCTCAGCGCACTTTTTCACGGTTTGTCCGTAGCCCGGCGAATAACGCCTTCGTTCCTGTTTCTTTGATGACCTCTCACGGCCACAGGCTTTTTGGCCTACAGAGCTCAAACTCACATAACTATTGTGTGATCCCGGCCTGAATGTGATGAAATATGAAATATAATAAAAGTGAACTCTGCAGCGCCACCTAGTGTATATCGTGAAACGTCAACATTATCGGATTTGGACCAAATTTGGGGATTAAATTCTATGCATGATTTCAAGCAAAATCGTATATTATGGAGATGGTGCAATTTTCATTGTTCGCCACCAGGGGTGCAAAGACTCAATAAAAAAATAGTTTAAAAATGCCTACACAAACAGGCCTTGTCTGATCGTGCTGAAATTTGAATCCCTAATACCTGATTAGGGCTTGATTATAATAAACTATAAAGCATATGAAAAATTACTCTATAGCGCCACCTAGCCTATACAAGAAACATCAACATTATCGGATTTGTACCAAATTTGGGGATTAAATTCTATGCATGATTTCAAGCAAAATCTTATATTATGGACATGGTGCAATTTTCATTGTTCGCCACCAGGGACGCAAAGACTCAATAAAAAAAGTTTAAAAATGCCTACACACACAGGCTTTGTCTGATCGTGCTGAAATTTGAATCACTAATGCCTGATTAGGGCTTGATTATAATAAACTATAAAGCATATGAAAAGTTACTCTATAGCGCCACCTAGCCTATACAAGAAATGTCAATATTATCGGTTGTACCAAATTTGGGTACTCAATTCTCTGTATCAAAGCAAGCAAATAAATATATTATGGATATGGGGTGTTTCCCACGGTTGGCCAGAGAGGCGCAAAGACTCCCCAATAAATAGTTCAAAAATTACTACGCACAGACTTTGTCTGATTGTGCTGAAATTTGAATCACTAAAGCTTGAACATGGACTGAATATAATACACTATAAAGTATATGGAAAGTGAACTCTATAGCGCCCCCTACCCAGACATGAAACATCAACATTATCGGATTTGTACCAAATATGGGTATTAAATTCTATGCGTGTCTACGACCAAAAAAAAATACATTATGGATATGGGGTATTTTCCATGGTTAGCCACAAAGGGCATAAATACTCCCCCCAAAATATGTTTAAAGGTGCACTATGTAACTTTTCTGTTGGAGGAGTCTGTTTTATGCACAGTCTTAGTCTGACAGTGCTCTTGATTATAAAGTCATGTGACCTGTGGCCTAGTTTCTATAATTTGGCTCTAGATCGTTCCCATTTTCAAATATTAAAGGTGCCCTATGTAATTTTCTGGTGGACGAGCTGTCGGGAGGAGAGAGTGTTGTGTCAGGCGGTCACAAGACCTCAGCGGTTGCCTGGCATGGGCGTGCGCTTGCAGGCGAGGAGCCATCATTGCCGCGGCGGCTTTAAGTTAACATTGTTCTTCGTTCTGTATAAACAAAGAAATGCAGATTTGATCCCTGAACATCAACGAAAAGTCTCACATGGGGTATAGAATCGACCGGCCCGCTGAAAAATTCAATAAAACGGTCATCGCAACAATGACCAAAGTGGCTCACTCATGGCGCCCCTAGAATTGGATCCCTATGGGAGAGGGGACTATCAAAGTTTGTCGAAACGAAATTCGGGACATTGACAGAGAACCATGAGACAAGCCAAAAGATGAATTGAGCACGTCTCTATGACCAACAGGAAGTCGGCCATATTGAATCAAAAATTCACCGCCCGTTTGACTGCGTGTCCAAAGTCTTCAAGTGTCTTGGTTTTGGTCCAAACGAGGCTCAGATTTGACACGTCACATCTACAGATGTGGCTCCACAAACATCATTTTTCTCAGCGCACTTTTTCACGGTTTGTCCAGAGCACGGCGAATAACACCTTAATTTCCTGTTTCTTTGATGCCCTCTCACGGCCACAGGCTTTGGCCTACAGAGCTCAAACTCACCATCATTGTGTGATCCCGGCCTGAATGTGATGAAATATGAAATCTAATAAAAGTGAACTCTATAGCGCCACCTAGTGTATACGTGAAACGTCAACATCGGATTTGGACCAAATTTGGGTATTATATTCTATCCATGATTTCAAGCAAAATCTTATATTATGGACATGGTGCAATTTTCATCGTTCGCCAGCAGGGGCGCAAAGACGGTCGGCCAGGAGGGGCTCAAAGACTCCCCCAATAAATAGTTCCAAAATTACTACACGCACAGACTTTGTCTGATTGTGCTGAAATCTGAATCACTAAAGCTTGAACATGGACTGAATATAATACACTATAAAGTATATGAAAAGTGAACTCTATAGCGCCCCCTATCCAGACATGAAACATCAACATTATCGGGTTTGTACCAAATATGGGTATTAATTTCTATGCGTGTCTACGACCAAAAAAATACATTATGGATATGGGGTGTTTTCCATGGTTGGCCACAAAGGGCGCAAATACTCCCCCCCAAAATATGTTTAAAGGTGCACTATGTAACTTTTCTGTTGGAGGGTCTGTTTTTATGCACAGTCTTAGTCTGACAGTGGTCTTGATTATAAAAGTCATGTGACCTGTGTCCTAGTTTCTATAATTTGGCTCTAGATCGTTCCCATTTTCCAAATATTAAAGGTGCCTATGTAATTTTCTGGGGGCGAGCTGTCGGAGAGAGAGAGTCGTGCCAGGGCAGTCCACGAGTCCTCGGCGGTTGCCTGGCATGGGCGTGCGTGCGGCGAGGGCCATCATTGCCCATGGCGGCTTTAATTCATCGCCAGTTAACGCGAGTTAATGGCGAGGTATTGTTCTTCATCGGTTTCTTACGCTATATTATTATTATTATTATTATTATTATTATTATTATTATTTTTCTTTTGCAAGCGATCAGCGATTTTGAGGGCCTGAACATCGGCGATTTAAAAGTCTCACATGGGGGTATCAGATCGACCGGTCCGGTGAAAAATTTGATAAAACGGGCATCGCGACAATGCCCAAAGTGCCCCCACTCGACAGCGCCCCCTGGAAAAGGCAAAAATTGAAAGTCTATGGGGAGCTGAAAAGCATATTTTGGCGTAGGCTGACAAAATTCGGGACAGTGATAGAAAACAAGGAGACAAGCAGAAAATGTCATTAAGACACCCCCCTGTGACCAACAGGAAGTCGGCCATATTGGATCAAAAATTCACCGCCCTTTTGACTGCGTATGCATCAAAGTCTTCAAGTGTCTTGGTTTTGGTCCAAACGAGCTCAGATTTGACACGTCACATCTACAGATGTGGGTCCACAAACGCATCATTTTTCTCAGCGCAGTTTTTCATGGTTTGTCCGTAGCACGCCGGCGAATAACGCCTTCGTTTCCTGTTTCTTTGATGACCTCTCACGGCCACAGGCTTTGGCCTACAGAGCTCAAACTCACATCACTATTGTGTGATCCCGGCCTGAATGTGATGAAATATGAAATATAATAAAAGTGAACTCTGTAGCGCCACCTAGTGTATACGTGAAACGTCAACATTATCGGATTTGGACCAAATTTGGGGATTAAATTCTATGCATGATTTCAAGCTAAATCTTATATTACGAAAATGGTGCAATTTTCATTGTTCGCCAGCAGGGGCGCAAAGACTCCCTAAAAAAATAGTAAAAAAATGCCTACACACACAGGCTTTGTCTGATCGTGCTGAAATTTGAATCACTAATACCTGATTAGGGCTTGATTATAATAAACTATAAAGCATATGAAAAGTTAGTCTATAGCGCCACCTAGCCTATACAAGAAACGTCAACATTATCAGATTTGTACCAAATTTGGGGATTAAATTCTCTGTATCAAAGCAAGCAAATAAATATATTATGGATATGGGGTGTTTCCCACGGTTGGCCAGCAGGGGCGCAAAGACTCCCCCAATAAATAGTTCAAAAATTACTACACGCACAGACTTTGTCTGATTGTGCTGAAATTTGAATCACTAAAGCTTGAACATGGACTGAATATAATAAACCATAAAGTATATGAAAAGTGAACTCTATAGCGCCCCCTACTCAGACATGAAACATCAACATTATCGGATTTGTACCAGATTTGGGGAATACATTCTATGCGTGTCTCCGACCAAAAATATACATTATGGATATGGGGTATTTTCCATGGTTGGCCACAAAGGGGGCAAATACTCCCCCCCCAAAATATGTTTAAAGGTGAACTATGTAACTTTTCTGGTGGAGGGTCTGTTTTTATGCAGTCTTAGTCTGACAGTGCTCTTGATTATAAAAGTCATGTGACCTGTGTCCTAGTTTCTATAATTTGGCTCTAGATCGTTCCCATTTTCAAATATTAAAGGTGCCCTCTGTAATTTTTCTGGGGGGACGAAGGCTGTCGGGAGGAGAGAGTGTTGTGTCAGGGCGGTCCACGAGTCCTCGGCGGTTTGCCTGGCATGGGCGTCTTGCCAGCGAGAGCCATCATTGCGCTGAGCGGTTTAAAGTTAACATTGTTCTTAGTTCTGTATAAACAAAGAAATGCAGATTTGACCCCTGAACATTAACGAAAAAGTCTCACATGGGGTATAGAATCGACCGACCTGGCGAAAAATTCGATAAAAGCGGAGATCGCAACAATGACCAAAGTGACCCCACTCAACGGCGCCCCCTAATTGGACCCCTATGGGAGAGGGACAAGCAAAGTTTATTGGAGGAAACGAAATTTGGGACAGTGACAGAGAACCAAAAGACAAGCCAAAAGATGAATTGGAGCACGTCTCTATGACCAACAGGAAGTCAGCCAGATTGGATTAAAAACTCGCTGTTTTGACTGCGTGTAATGCATCAAAGTCTTCAAGTGTCTTGGTTTTGGTCCACACGAGCTCAGATTTGACACGTCACATCTACAGTTGTGGGTCCACAAACGCATCATTTTTCTCAGCGCACTTTTTCACGGTTTGTCCGTATGCGCCCGGCGAATAACACCTTCGTTTCCTGTTTCTTTGATGCCCTCTCCCGGCCACAGGCTTTGGCCGACAGCGCTCAAACTCACATCACTAGGGTGTGATCCCGGCCTGAATGTGATGAAATATGAAATATAATAAAAGTGAACTCTATAGCGTCACCTAGTGTATCGTGAAATGTCAACATTATCAGTTTGTACCAAATTTGGGAATTACATTCTATGCATGATTACAAACCAAAAAATATATTGTATTATGGCCCTGTGTCATTTGTCACGATTGCCCAGCAGGAGTGCAATGAGTTTAAGAAACATTTAAAGGTGCACTATGGTAATTTTCTAATAGGCGAGGCTGTCGGGAGGAGAGAGTCGTGCCAGGGCTGTCACGAGTCCTCGGGCGGTCATCAGAGCTGACGTCGCCCGAGCGAGGGCCATCATTGCCGCCAGCGACTTTAAGTTAACATTGTTCTTCGTTCTGTATAAACAAAGAAATGCAGATTTGACCCTGAACATCGGCGAAAAGTCTCACATGGGGGTATAGAATAAACCGGCCAGAAAAATTCGATAAAACGGAGATCGCAACAATGACCAAAGTGACCCCACTCAACGGCGCCCCTAGGTGGACCCCTATGGGAGAGGGGACAAGCAAAGTTTGTCGAGGAAACGAAATTCGGGACAGTGACAGAGAACCATGAGACAAGCCAAAAGATGAATTGGAGCACGTCTCTATGACCAACAGGAAGTCGGCCATATTGAATCAAATACTGTGCTGTTTTGACTGGGTAATACGCCAAAGTCTTCAAGTGTCTTGGTTTTGGTCCAAACAAGCTCAGATTTGACACATCACATCTACAGATGTGGGTCCACAAACGCATCATTTTTCTAAGCGCAGTTTTCACGGTTTGTCCGTATGCGCTTGCGAATAGCACCTTCGTTTCCTGTTTCTTTGATGACCTCCCTAAAAAAACATCATTATCGGATTTGTACCAAATTTGGGTATTCAATTCTCTGTATCAAAGCAAGCAAAAAATATATATTATGGATATGGGGTGTTTCCCACGGTTGGCCAGGAGGGGCGCAAAGACTCCCCCAATAAATAGTTCCAAAATTACTACACGCACAGAGTTCGTCTGATTGTGCTGAAATTTGAATAACTAAAGCTTGAACATGGACTGAATATAATAAACTATAAAGTATATGAAAAGTGAACTCTATAGCGCCCCCTATCCAGACATGAAACATCAACATTATCGGATTTGTACCAAATATGGGTATTAAATTCTATGCGAGTCTATGACCAAAAAAATACATTATGGATATGGGGTATTTTCCATGTTTGGCCACAAAGGGCGCAAATACTCCCCCCCAAAATATGTTTAAAGGTGCACTATGTAACTTTTCTGTTGGAGGGTCTGTTTTTATGCACAGTCTTAGTCTGACAGTGCTCTTGATTATAAAAGTCATGTGACCTGTGGCCTAGTTTCTATAATGTGGCTCTAGATCGTTCCCATTTTCAAATATTAAAGGTGCCCTATGTAATTTTTCTGGTGGACGAGCTGTCGGGAGGAGAGAGTCGTGCCAGGGCGGTCACGAGTCCTCGACGGTTGCCTGGCATGAAGCGTCTTGGCGCCCGGGGCGAGGGCCATCATTGCCGACTTTAAGTTAACTTTATTGTTCTTCGTTCTGTATAAACAAAGAAATGCAGATTTGACCCCTGAACATCGGCGAAAAGTCTCACATGGGGGTATAGAATCGACCGGCCAGCGAAAAATTCGATAAAGCGGAGATCGCAACAATGACCAAAGTGACCCCACTCAACGGCGCCCCCTAAATTGGACCCCTATGGGAGAGGGGACAAGCAAAATTTGTCGCAGGAAACGAAATTCAGGACAGTGACAGAGAACCATGAGACAAGCCAAAAGATGAATTGAGCACGTCTCTATGACCAACAGGAAGTCGGCCATATTGGATCAAAACTCGCACTGTTTTGACTGCGCACGCCAAAGTCTTCAAGTGTCTTGGTTTTGGTCCAAAGCAGGCTCAGATTTGACACATCACATCTACAGATGTGCGTCCACAAACGCATCATTTTCTAAGCGCAGTTTTTCACGGTTTGTCCGTATGCGCCCGGCGAATAACACCCTTCGTTTCCTGTTTCTTTGATGACCTCCTAAAAAACATCATTATCGGATTTGTACCAAATTTGGGTATTCAATTCTCTGTATCAAAGCAAGCAAATAAATATATTATGGATATGAGGTGTTTCCACGGTTGGCCAGCAGGGGCTCAAAGACTCCCCCAATAAATAGTTCAAAAATTACTACGCGCACAGAGTTAGTCTGATTGTGCTGAAATTTGAATCACTAAAAGCTTGAACATGGACTGAATATAATACACTATAAAGTATATGAAAAGTGAACTCTATAGCGCCCCCTACTCAGACATGAAACATCAACATTATCGGATTTGTACCAAATATGGGTATTAAATTCTATGAGTCTATGACAAAAAAATACATTATGGATATGGGGTATTTTCCATGGTTGGCCACAAAGGGTGCAAATACTCCCCCAAAATATGTTTAAAGGTGCACTATGTAACTTTTCTGTTGGAGGGTCTGTTTTATGCACAGTCTTAGTCTGACAGTGCTCTTGATTATAAAAGTCATGTGACCTGTGTCCTAGGTTCTATAATTTGGCTCTAGATGGTTCCCATTTTCAAATATTAAAAGTGCCTATGTAATTTTTTGGTGGGACGAGCTGTCGGGAGGAGAGTGTTGTGTCAGTGGTCACGCGAGTCTCGGCGGTTGCCTGGGAGGGGCGTCTTGGCGCGGGCGAGAGCCATCATTGCATGAGCGGCTTTAATTATTATTATTATTATTCCTCTTCCGCCAAAATGATCGCATTTTGACCCCTGAACGTCGGCAAAAAAGTCTCACATGGGGGTATAGAATCGACCGCCCGACGAAAATTCGATAAAACGGAGATCGCAACAATGACCAAAGTGCCCCCACTCAACGGCGCCCCTAGAATTGGACCCCTATGGGAGAGGGACAAGCAAAGTTTGTCGCAGGGAAACGAAATTCGGGACGTGACAGAGAACCATGAGACAAGCCAAAAGATGAATTGGAGCACGTCTCTATGACCAACAGGAAGTCGGCCATATTGGATCAAAAATTCACCGCCCGTTTTGACTGCGTGTGCCAAAGTCTTCAAGTGTCTTGGTTTTGGTCCAAACGAGCTCCAGATTTCACGTCACATCTACAGATGTGGGTCACAAAAATCTTATATTTCTAAGCGCACTTTTTCACGGTTTGTCCGTAACCGCGATAACGCCGTTTCCTGTTTCTTTGATGCCCTCTCACGGCCACAGGCTTTGGCCTACAGAGCTCAAACTCACATCACTATTGTGTGATCCCGGCCTGAATGTGATGAAATATGAAATATAATAAAGTGAACTCTGTAGCGCCACCTAGTGTATCGTGAAACGTCAACATTATCGGATTTGTACCAAATTTGGGGATTATATTCTATCCATGAGTTCAAGCAAAATCTTATATTATGGACATTGTGCAATTATCATCGTTCGCCAGCAGGGGCGCACAGACTCCCTAAAAAAATAGTTTAAAAATGCCTACACGCACAGGCTTTGTCTGATCGTGCTGAAATTTGAATCACTAATACCTGATTAGGGCTTGATTATAATAAACTATAAAGCATATGAAAAGTTACTCTATAGCGCCACCTAGACTATACAAGAAAGCGTCAACATTATCGGATTTGTACCAAATTTGGGTATTCAATTCTCTGTATCAAAGCAAGCAAATAAATATATTATGGATATGGGGTGTTTCCCACGGTTGGCCAGGAGGCGCAAAGACTCCCCAATAAATAGTTCAAAAATTACTACACGCACAGACTTTGTCTGATTGTGCTGAAATTTGAATCACTAAAGCTTGAACATGGACTGAATATAATACACTATAAAGTATATGGAAAGTGAACTCTATAGCGCCCCCTACCCAGACATGAAACATCAACATTATCGGATTTGTACCAAATATGGGTATTAAATTCTATGCGTGTCTCACTGACCAAAAAAATACATTATGGATATGGGGTATTTTCCATAGTTGGCCACAAAGGCGCATAAATACTCCCCCAAAATATGTTTAAAGGTGCACTATGTAACTTTTCTGTTGGAGGGTCTGTTTTTATGCACAGTCTTAGTCTGACAGTGCTCTTGATTATAAAAGTCATGTGACCTGTGGCCTAGTTTCTATAATTTGGCTCTAGATCGTTCCCATTTTCAAATATTAAAGGTGCCCTATGTAATTTTTTTGGTGGACGAGCTGTCGGGAGGAGAGAGTGTTGTGTCAGGGCAGTCACAAGACCTCAGCGGTTGCCTGGCATGGGCGTGCGCACCGGGGCGAGGGCCATCATTGCCGCGAGCGGCTTTAATTAAAGAGGAATTTACACAAGAAAATAGACTTCAGTTGAACGGAATAATAACACTATCATTCACGTAGGATCAAAACAAGAATATGAATACGTGAGAAAAAGTACTGAACTTTTTAAATAATTAATAATGCCTTTTTACTGTAATTGGAATATGTGTAAAATCCCTTAGGTTGAATCCTTCTACAGAAACGGAGGCCTCAGACACCATCTGTCTCCTGTTTATAACTCCATCCTCAAACCTAAATCTAAACAAATTAAGAAATCAATAGGGTTAACCAGGTCATGCAGAAAGCAGCCATTATGGTCCTGAATGGTTATGCTAATATGACCCACACTCAGGACAGTTCAATAGGCCGAACAAACAAAAACTGTAAACAAGTAGGTGTGTTAGTTTCAGAGTCATTTCATAGTAGTTAGTTCTTCCCTCTTGCAGGCAGATTTAAGGCAGTGTCGTCCAGTATTCTGACCAAAACTGAAGAAGCAGCTTGGATGAGCAGCAAAACGTATTCGACCAAAATACACTTTTGTCCAGTTGACAAATTTAATTTCTCCTGTTACCATGTGTCTGATTGCCTTTCTAGTCTCCACTGATCTGATTTGTAACTTGGCCTAATGGAGAAACATGACTGAGTTCACGTTGAGGCAATTCCTTTTTTCTTTTTCTTTTTTTTAATTTTTTTTTTTACATGTTTTACTATGAGAAAATACAATTACTTTTCTGAGTAATAAATAAAGGAAGTAGAGGAAAAGGTATATGTGATAACCCTGTGTGGAGTTTGCATGTTCTCCCTGTGTCTGGATGGGTTTTCCGGTTTCCCCCATCCACTCAAAACATGCGACGTGACGTAGGTCCCAGGTTGTCCTTGTAAATGAGAAGCCGTTCTCAATTGAATTACCTGGTAAAATAACAAATAAATAAAAATACATAAATAAATAAACCCTCTTCAACTTCTATTATCCAAACATCTATTAGGTTTTAATAAAGGGCCCACACATTTTCAGGTCTATGTTATAATGTTGTTTCCTCATCACAAACAGACCTGGAGTTGTGTTTTGTTTCACTCACACATGTTTAACACACACACACGCTGCAGATTTAGGCTGAGTTCTTCTGTCAAAGTGAAAACACGCTGTTCCACCTTGTGATGTCATGTGATAATACAGGAAGTGCTCCACTGTGTTGTTAAACTCCATACACGTTCGCTCGAGTCATTTGGATGATTTGGATGAGCCATGGAATTCCCAATTTCTGCTGAACTAAAGTTGAAAGGAGCTGTTCACTTGAAAACTACCACTTCATAACATCACGAGGTCGAATGGAGACTGATAAAAGTGTTACTCAGACATGTGTGAATGAAACAAAACACAACTCCAGGTATGTTTTTGAAGAGGTAACATCATTATAACATGTCTTTTAAATCACAAGAGTCGATTTTGTGTAATCTAGGACCTTTCAACGTGTCCCAAGAGTCTTAAATCAGCTCCGTCTCCTTCCTCTGCTCCTCTCATCACATCCGGTAACTGTGACAAATCTCAAGTATTCGATTCTTCACAACAACCTCCACTCGTCTCAAAAGCACTTCCCAATCTCTCACTTCTCTGGGCAGTTCTGTCTGACCTACTTTCTCCACTCTTCTGTTCCCGGCGCTCTCCTGCAGGTGGCGCTCTTATCTCTCTCATCCACACTTGAGACTCTTGAGGCAGTATTTCCACGCCAAAACCACTGGCAAAGGCCCACTGCTTTTATCACGCTTGTCTCCATGGCGATGTTATTGCATGGCCTGGAATGTTACACAGTATGGTATTAAACTTATTGATGGCGCCTTTATTTCAATTCCTGTTGTGTTTATTGCGCAAAAACATATTGAAAAATACAAGAATTCTTACTGTGAGTGCTTTTCTACATGTCTCCCTGGAGTCTTTTAAAGCAACAAGTCGGAACATTCAGCTTGACGATAGATAAGCCCCTCCTCCAGGCCAGGTAAGAGCCAGGTGTGTGGAGAGGCGAGCTGTGCGATAAAATGTGCAAGCCAGAATAAAAAAAAAAATTTAAAAAAGCTTTATTTTTGGCTATTTTTTGATGTCATGTTTTAATTCAGTGCTTTTTTTGGTAACTTTAATGGAGACAAGCAGGTGGCAGACGCACCAACAGAAAAGTTCCATGGTGGATCTTTAAACTGGGGCACCCTTCAGCCCGTGTGCGTTCATCCAGAAGGTGCCTTTAGCTGCGGGTCTGTGTGGAGCCAGTGGGAGCACAGGATGAACCATGTGTATCCCATTTAGGAGCCCGCATCACTGAACATTTATCATATGTGTTCCAGTTACATCCGCGGTCTGTTCTCCCGACACCAAAATAGAAACATTGCACAAAGGCGTTTGGTACGGAGAGAGGAGAGGAACAAAACAGCAGGTATGTTGCGAAAGGTACAGGTGTAGGCGTATAGTTAAGTTCCATACTGTATATAAGAGGGCGGTGTGTACAAAATGTTCTTGTATCCAGATCACGATTTCAATTTTACAACACTGCATCTACAGGAAGTTCTATACACTGTCTTGGAAGGTAAAGTCGTCTGTTTCATATGAGAAATGGCATTTTACTGTTTAACGGCACAATATGTCACTTTTCTTTTGGGACTTCTGCTGCTTGTTTATCTCCACAGAAATGATTCTGCACTGTCGTTGGTATAAAACTTTATTTAGGTTTACTACAGGTATTTTCCCACCAAATTAAGTCAGAATCAGAACCTGTCATCTGCACTTTAAATACTAAATACACAGCGCACCTGTTTGTTATATGTGCCTTAGGAATTAGGAACAGGAATAGGAATTTATTAACAGACAAAATGGCTAAATAAAAACACCAGAATCATGTAGAGTGGGTTAATACGAACATTTTAAGACCAAAATGACGCGGCTCACAGCAGCAGCGACAGAGAGAGGGGCGACAATTTCTCAGTGTAAAGTCAGTTGGAGCCAGAATCAACTGAACTGTTGACAACATTGTTAAAGGATATTTGCAATACAGCGATTTAGCTCTTTTTCCCTTAATCTTTCCAGCCTAAAACTGTTTAATTTTGGGTAGAAACTGGTTGTATTTTTCTATAAATGAACATAATAATGTTGAAATTCTAAAACAATATAGTCCATTGGTCAAAAAGAGCCTTGTGTAGTCTTGAAGCAACATTTGTACTTTTTACTGGATTTAATTAACGCTATTCCTTTGAAGTGAGTAATAACCAATTGTTTGACTTAACTGATAAAATCTTAAAACAATTAAAACAACATGTTTGCGTGGAATCAGTTGACAAAACATTTTTAATTAAATCCAACATTTCATTTCAGTGTTGTAACCAGATTTCTATTTAAATTTAATGACAACCTCTGTACACTCATTTTTATATGCTGTGTTGCAAGATAAAGTTTCACTGTTTAAAGGTACGGTATGTAGCTTTTCTGCCGCCTGTTTATCTCCATGGAAACGATACTGCATTACTCATGATGATTATTTATGTTTTGATTTGTTTGTATTGTGATTTTAATGTATTTCTTATTCTGTAAAGCACTTTGAATTACTTTGTGTACGAATTGTGTTATACAAATAAACTTGCCTTGCCCTGCCAGTGATATTCCACAGTATAGCATTAAATCCATTTTGCATGTATTACTGTACACATGGTATTATTGCAAACAGAAAGACAAAACAACGCAAAAAAACTTCAAAACCAAGCACTCTTACTCGCCTCCCCTCCACAGATCTGACCCGTAGCTTGGTCTTAACTGTCACCTGCTAGTCTCTATGAAGATATACATTTAAGCAACACTGTGGAAGATCTACTCAAAGCAGTAAACTCTCCATGGAGACAAGCGGGTGGCAGACACTCCACCATCAAAGTTACACAGTGTACCTTTAAATGAACCTGCCACTCACTCACTCATGCTTTTTGGTTGAGTCTCTCTTGTTTACAATGAAAACAAATGTGTTCAACATTAACATTTTTGTTAATGTTGAACACATTATTGACATTATTGGAACAGCCTTCCTCTGACAATAAGAGAATGTCCATCTCTGTCCACTTTTAAACTGCACCTTAAACTGTGGACGAAGGAAAACCAAGTCTGTGAGCACTTTTAACTCGACTTTTATTTCTCTATTTTGTTTTGTATTGTGTTATAGTGTTTTTTGTGTCACTTGCCTATAGGGACAACAGATGGAAACTAGCATCTTTGCTATAATCTGACATATTTACACTGTTATTTACATGTGTTCATTAATATGTACTGTCCCTATAAAAAAATAAAATAAAATAAAATAAAATAAAATTTTAGCTTTTACCTGATTCAGTTCTGAACCAGGGAACGAAGAGGGAACAGTTTCTACTTTGTGTTGCATAATTATCTGTCAAATCTACAAAAGAAATTACGTTACCTATAGCGTTCGGCTGCCAGCAGTTTTAGGACCAAATGTGGAGCCACGCACAATATTGGGAATAGGAATTTATTAACAGAAAATGGCTAAATAAAAACACCAGAATCATGTAGAGTGGGTTAATACGAACATTTAAGATAAGATAAGATAAGATAAAATAGGACTTTATTGATCTCGCAGTGGAGAAATTCAGCAGTCACAGTAGCTCCAGGACAGTTTAGTGCACAAAAAGGAAAAAAAAGTGTGATGCAATTAAGATAAACAATAATAATAAAAATAGAAATAAGTATATGTACAAAATTTACAAAGAGAATTGAAATATAAATACTATATATATATAAAAAAAAAAACGCATTTCTCACCTTCCACGGTGGTTGGTCTCTCTCACCCTCATCAGCTCGGGTCCTCTACCAGAGGCCTGGGAGCTTGAGAGTTCTGCGCAGTATCTTTGCTGTTCCCAGTACTGCGCTTTTCTGGACTGAGATGTCTGTTGTCCTTCCTGGGATCTGCTGCAACCACTCCTCTAGTTTGGGGGTCACGGCCCGAAAGTGCTCGATCACCACAGGCACCACCGATGCTTTCACCTTCAGCCTCTCTCCAGCTCTTCTTTGAGCCCCTGGTATTTCTCTAGTTTCTCGTGTTCCTTTTTCCTGACATTGCCATCGCTCGGTATTGCAATGTCACCACCACGGCTTTGTTCTCCCGCTTATCCAGAACCACGATGTCTGGTTGGTTCGCCATCACCATTCTGTCAGTCTGTATTTGGAAGTCCCACAGGATCTTGGCCCGCTCATTCTCCACAACCTTTGGAGGTGTTTCCCACCTTGATCCTGGGGTCTCCAGCCCGTACTCTGCACAGATGTTTCTGTACACTATGCCCGCTACTTGGTTATGTCGCTCCATGTACGCTTTCCCTGCCAGCATCTTACACCCTGCAGTTATGTGCTGGACTGTCTCAGGCCCTTCTTTGCACAACCTACACCTTGGGTCTTGTCTGGTGTGTCTGGTGTGCGACTGTTCGGTCAACCAGGAGTTGGTGTTTGGCTCCCCTGGTGTTTTTGCCGATGCCCTTCTGTGCTGCGCTCATGTATTGATCCATGTGCCCGCTTATCTTAGCCGCGATGATGCCTGACATGAGCTTCCATGAGAGACAGGTTATTGGCCGATAGTTGGATGGGACTGTACCCTTTGAGGGATCCTTCAGGATCAGGATCGTACGCCCTTGGGTTAGCCATTCAGGGTGAGTCCCATCCCTTAGCAGCTGGTTCATTTGTGCTGCTAGGCGCTCGTGGAGAGCAGTGAGCTTCTTTAGCCAGTATGCGTGGATCATGTCAGGGCCTGGTGCTGTCCAACTTTTCATGCCTGAGACTCTTCCCTGGATGTCTGCCACTGAGATGGTAACTGGATTCTGTTCAGGGAGGTTGCTGTGGTCTGCTCTCAGAGCCACCAGCCACTGTGCATCGGTGTTATGTGATGCTTCTCTTTCCCATATGTCTTTCCAGTACCTCTCAGTCTCCAGCCTTTTATTCGCCTGGCTTCATTCTCTCTCGTGTACCTCTTTAGGCGGCTGGCCAAGGCTTGGAGCCTTTGTTTGGCAGTTTCGAGTGCTTCAGGTATGGGCATCTGGCTGTACCTCTTGGGTACTCGCTTTTTCATTGCACCTTTCTGGGCCTCTGACAGTTGGCTCACTTCTCGCCGCACTTCCTTGATTTTAGCCTCTAACCGTCTTTTCCATGGTGGGTATCGTATCTCATGGCTCCCATGGTTGCTCTTATAGCCCAACTAGGGCTAGGATCACTGCTGCTGAAGTGTAGATCAGCTCATTGGTTTCAGTGATGGTTGTGGTAGGGATCGCTCTGAGTGCTGCATTCACATCCTCTAGCAGACAAGGGGTTGCCTTGTGTTCATCCGGGCCATGATCTTGTCTTTCAGGTCAGTCGCTGCCTCGCTCAGCGTGATACTTATTGGGGCTTCCTTCCCAATCTCTGGTTGGGGAGTTAGTGTTAACTCCCCTCTGACCTGGCGTCCTGGCTCCCCCTTGCCGTAGCATTTGTGTTGTACCTCGTCAATCTCTAGTTGTGATAGCAGTTGCCGTTTGTGGATGTTGGAACACTGAGCTACTAGTTGTTTGGCCGTTAGCTTGGACTGTGGGTATCGTAGTAACCATTTCTCCCACATCCTGTTCATGTAACCCCTCTGACTAGGGTTACTGGAGTAGTAGCATTCCAACAGAGCCTGGTTCTCGCATCTCGCCCATTTCCGTCTTGTTCCAGTAGCCCATTTCTCATCAAGGTGTCCTGGTTCCTCAACACCTGACGCAGACCTTGTTTGGCCGGGCGACGTCTGAGCCGGCATCTCGTAAGTTTTATCGCCTCTCATCATTGTATGAGGTGGGCAGTAGCGTAAAGGGTCTTGCCCAAGGACCCACACTGGTTTCGCTCCTAATGCCCTTGGGGGTGGATTCGATCCCGGGTCCCCCATGGGAAAGTCCAGTGACTAACCCATTGAGCTAACCAGCCGCTATATATATATATATATATCTATATATATCTATATATATATATATATCTCTATATATATATATATATATATATATATATATATATATATATATATATATATATATATATATAATAAAGAAAGTACATTTTAAGACCAAAATGACGCGGCTCACAGCAGCAGCTACAGAGAGAGGGGCAACAATTTCTCAATGTAAAGTCAGTCGGAGCCAGAGTTGATGGAGCCGGAAGCGCCCCGTGAACACTCCCTATTTGGAAGGTGATGGCTGACGGGTGAGTTATGTCTGTTTGCATGTACATAGTGTGAGGCAGCAGAGAGGACATCTAAACAGACAAAGCCATTAGCCTGCACACATGTGCAAACAGTACATAAGGGCGTATTATTTACCTTTCTGATTATAGTGTGTGGGCGCGTAAACTGTGCCCCTCCACACGTAACAGAGCATCGCGCTTATCAACTTGGCCCAGGCTCTTTGTGCTCGGAGTGTGCTTAAATGTCATGTCTTTAGCAGAACCTCTACTGTCCAGCAGCCTCCTCCCCCGCCCCTCCAACTCCCCTTCCTCTTCCATCCCTCCTCCTACACCCCTCCACCCCTGCTTTTTGTACTACACCAGATGTAAAAGGTTATCTGGCACAGGGCAGTTTAGTATAAAAAGAATAACTGTTTGATAATTGTGTAGGATTCTTTCTATGGACTGATCAGGAAGTAATAATATATCCTCATATTAAAGGGCCTGTATTACCCAGTATTTCGTGTTGTTTCATTCAAGTCATATGCATCACATATTTAGGCTTCTGAGTTCATCTCTAGAACAGAAAACACTTTGTTCCACCTTGCGAAGTCATGCGGTGATACGTAAAGTGCTCCACTGTGTTTTTAAACTCCACACACCTTCACTAGAATCATTTGGATGATTTCAACCGTGGAATTGACCATCTCTGCTGAGCAAAAGGTAAAAAAGTAGATGTTAAATCGAAAACTACCATTTCACGAGGTGGAACAGAGCATTTTGAGCTTTGGAGATGCAAACAGACCAAGACTTCAAACATTTAAACATGCTGACTGATTGTACTGTAGATGTATTATGTATATCTAGACATACATGTATATATATTAATTTATTTAATAGGGATAGTGCATATTAATGGACATCTACAACATTGCAGTGTAAATATGACAGATTATAGCAAAAAATTTCCATCTGTAGACCCTAGGCAGGTATTGTATTTGTGTTTGACTTATGGCATTTGTCTCTATGGTCATGTTGCTGATGAATTATATTTTAGAGGATAATAATATAATAATACTGATGAATTTGGTAAATTTTAGATGATATTAATAACAATATTTTTTTAGAAGATAATAATGAATTAGAAATCTTGTATTTACAGAAATTAGAACGAATTAACTTGATTGTTTTAAATGTTTAATGATAAGTTGGATTGTGGTTATTTTAAGGAGACACTGTTACTGAAGAAATGTTGCTAGAGTTGGTCAAATGTAAATAATTTCCTTAGTTTTTATGTTTTCTGTGCACTGTCCTTGTTTTAAATAAACAAGCAATACTAAAGAATTACTCAAACGTGTGAATGAAACAAAACACAACTTCAGGTTTGTTTTTGAGGAGGAAACAACATTATAACATGAATTTTGATATGTGGTCTGCTTTGTACATGTTAGAATAGAAATAAAAGTAGAACAGACCCAGAACAGACTTGTAAGAAAGATTAAAACTAAAAATTAAGTGTAATATATAACCAATATACAACTCCTGAGCATATGGGAGCATAAATTAAAGGGCCTATGTGTGTTTAAATGTCACGTCTTTAATGGGACCTCAACTGTCCAGCTGTCTCCCACTTTCCCTCCCTCTTCCTCCCTCTTCCCGCTCCCTCTCCGTCTTCTCTCCAAGGCGATGAGGGACTCTGATTAGCCTCCCATTAACTGCGCGCTCACAATCACCCGCCCAGCGATTAGGAGGCGCAGAGGGGAGCCAAGCCAAAACAACATTCCTCCAGTGTGGCGAGGAAGAGGGGGGAGGAGGGCGGGGCCGTGGACGGGTGCCAGGGACGGTGCCTACGTGCCACTCGGCCACTCGTGAGGTTCAGACTCGAGGCACTGGTGGTTTTCGGAGACTAGGACGGGATGATGTCGTACTCTCAGAATGGGGGCAAGAGGCAGATTTCCCTCACTGATTACACTGCACTCTTTTTATGATAGACTTAACCTGAAACTCGCTGTATTATGACAAAAACCTACATTTAACTATACACATTTTAGCTGCAACCATCTGTATTAAATATTATTGGCCTCTTCACCTTATTCCAAAGTTACTGTGGGCGTTTCCATCATTATTCAGATTGTATTATTTTATATGGAACCAATCTTTACAGCAAATAAGCTCTATACGGACTATAAATCCATTTTAAAGCCCTCCAGTTTTGACTTGTTGGTGCACATGAACACTGAACATTTTACACAATTCAACAGTCTTATTCAGATTAATATTCATGGTGCAAAACTTTTCCCATATTCTCCTTTGACATGAATGGGATTCCCGTTTAACCGGAAGTGCCACCACAAAAAAAAGCGCGGTTTAGGAGCATTTAGAGACCTTTGTGGTGGGATAAACTGGATAGAATGTCGTGATGCAATCTGAAACCCAGTAATACTCGGGCCGTACCCCTCAGACTGCACACAGAGGAACAGTCAGTAGCAGCTTTCTGTATAATTACTGCCCACGTTAAAATCGCATGAGGAAACAAGGGTGGATTTTGACGTGAGTTGGACCAGATGTTTGGGTGTTATCTTCTATGTGTTTCTTTCATACATTATGAACATGTATTACCGTATGAATGAATGCGTCTTTGGTGGTTGGAGGGGCCAATGGTGCAGATTGGCAGCCTCACTTTCAACTACCCCAGGGCAGTTGTGTATTTATATTTACACATATGTTCTTGTGGCTATTGTCCTCTGCATTTTTTCCATCCATAAAGGGCTGAAGAGGCCGTGTGAGGGAGCCACGTCCTGCACTTTAGTCAGGATCTTGGTCATATCTGGATGAATTTGTTTTAGTGCATATGTTGGGTTGATGGAAATGCCCTCAGACACAGGGAGAACATGCAAACTCCACACACATATACGCTTGTTAATCTCCATTGATTTTAGATTTTTTTTTGGCCTTAAAAGTACCATGTGCATATTTGAGAGTGTTCCAGAGTTTTCTCAAGTCAAGTCCTGGACGGTGTTGTGACCACGGGGAAAGTTCTCATGGGACAAACTAAAAACAAACTGCAGCCTCAGTGCACTCTGCAGTGGGGTTTGGACTAAAAGGATAAATAATGTTCAAAATTACACAGTGAAATAAACCAGCCATCCATTATATTTATTCATTCTGCGACCAGTGAACCCCAGAACCCACCATATTCATGTTTTTGTGTGGCATTAATCGTATCTTCATTTATTTGATTGCGAATGGTTTTAATGGAATAATAGAAGAAACATACTGTTAAACATGCCATTTTACTGTGAGTGGGATTATCTCTCCTGTAATCACAGTTCCACCTTTTTCTCGCCATGAAAATATATGTTTAATGTGATATTTTGGATTTACAACATTCCAAGCATCTCTATGACAAGCAGGTGGTGGATCCTCAACTAGTAATGTTACATAGAGTACCTTTAAAGAGGAAGTAAAATTCTGTGCAATGCTCAGTCCACAAACCTACATCATTAATACTCCCACATGACAATTCTCTGCAAAAATATATAAAAGCGAGACAGAAACTTGTACATAACTTCCCAAATCTGATGTGACGTGCAGTAGTTTCATTCTGGATACACGCTGATTGTGTTGTGATTGCGCTCTGAACGGGAAGTGACTTTCATACGGAGAGGAAAGGGGAGACTCAGAACATCAAAAACAAAAGAAAAACTGTTAATACTTTTTTTTTTTGACAAATCCTGCCTTTTCCAAACAGCGAAAGGTAACACAGTGGTCTAAGTATGTTCCGTGTTAGCAGTTAATACCCCACAGAAGTGTGCTACCCCCTCTTTACAGACCCAAATATACAGTCTCTGTCACATTGTCTGTAAAGCTCTGGGCTTATTTAAACAGACTGTTTAAATGAGGCCAGTCCCAGGAGGAGCCACCGGGACACATGACAGAATGGAGCCAGATGATCTCACCAAAGGGACTTTCAGAGGAGCTTCAGCACTAGAATAGAACAGGCAGAGGCCCGAAGATAAACTGGACCAAGATACATGATATAAACCAGAATGTATGTCAAACACCACCCAGGCTGTGTGAAATGTTCCTGTTGGCAGCTTTAAGACTCTATATCAAACAAAAAATGACAGCCATGTTTTAAACCATGTTGTAATGTTGTTGCCTCCTCAAAAACAGACCCGGAGTTGTGTTTTGTTTCATTCGCATATTGAGTAACCCTTTATTATTATTAGTCTGTCTACGTCTCCAAAGCTCAAAATGCTCTGTTAAACTTTTCTATAATGTTGTTATGTCGCGTGACCACAAACTATTACTAACCAGCAGGACAAAGTGTATTTGCAAAATGAATTGAAATTAATTTAAAAGTGAAGAAAGAACAGCTCAATGTTCTCTTTGGGCCCAGTAATGAAGCCAATGAACTGGAAATCTGGTTACAATGGGAGTAATCAAATTCCACAGAACATGCCACAGTTCACAATGTTCCAGCAGACAATTAAAAAGAGGACGCAATCTGACTGAGACACAGACTGTTTGGATTAAAGGTCTAGTGGGCTTTAAGTCATGTCAGAATGTTGTTACCTCATCTTACCTCATCTTAGTTGTGCTTTGTTTCATTCACACAGTAATCCTTTATTATTAGTCTGTCTACATCTCCAAAGCTCAAAATGCTCTGTTCCACCTTGTGTGTGATGAAGTAGGGATGTTAACCGGTAACTGTTTGACCAGTGGTTGATTGAAACAACATTAGCTGGTCAAATTTTTTGGAGAGTCGGTTTAATAGATCCCTACGTAATTGTCAGAGATGTTTATTATGTCTTTTGAATACCTTAACTTCTTAGGTTGTTTTTTAAGACAGTGTAGTCAAGTGTATTTACCTTGTTGACATGTTTCGGCTGCTGCCATCTTCAGAACTGTCCCTGGTGTTGGTGCTGACGTGTCGTATATCAGATGTTGTTACTTCCTGTAGGCGTGGTCAGCCTGATGGACCTGGCAGGTTGGTCAGATTTTTCGCAGGCGAAAAGGAAACAGCAGAGAGACTCACCAAAGAGACACAAAGAGACAAAGCAGAGCAGAAAAACCGCCATATCAGACCACTGTAAAAGAAAGAACCACATTATGGATTGGGACGGGACACAGGTCATTGAATTGGAGAACAACAAGTTAAAACGCTGGATCAGGGAGGCCATTGAAATCAGGAAATGAGGCACGGACAGCATCAACCGTGACGGCAGAGCGTTCCTCCTTTCACACACCTGGGACACCCTCCTCCAGAGAAACCGGGCGACAGGAAGTGTGATCGGGCTGAGCGACCTGCAGGTCCATCAGTACAATACAGCTCCAGGTCTGTTTATGATGAGGAAACATTATAACATAGCTCAGAGAACAGAGTAATATGGGAATTTTACAGTGCATTTCCTGTATTTATGCAATTTCTTGTATTAATGAAGTGTGAATACAACACAATACACAAGGCAGGTTTCATCTAGAGGATGGATGACGTCTAAAACCACTTCAGGCAGGTTTTTGATGAGAGAACAACGTTATAACATGGAGCATAGAGCTACAAAAAGTCAATTTTGCTTAATTCCTCTTTAAGTATTTACAAAACCTTAATCATTCTTAAAGGCGCATTGTGTAACTTTTGTGGTGGAGGGTCCATCAAATGCTTTTCTCCATGGAGATGTTACTGTTTTGTCTGGAATGTTCCATAGTGGTATTAAGCTGTTTTATCTTCATGGAGACAAAACCAGGCCACGTTACAGGTCAGATCTGTGGAGAGGACACCCCGTTCACAGTCAGAATGTATTTTTGAGCTATAAAACCACCGGTAAGTCAATAAATATAAGGTAGAGCTGTTTAATGTCATACTGTGGAACATTCCAGGTCAAGCAATGACTTAGAAACTTAGATCCATAAAAACAAGCAAGTGACGGACCCCCAGTCAAAAAGTTACATAGTGCATCTTTCATAAAATATTTGTTCATTATAAATTCTTTTTCCTGATTTATTGAGGCTAATTCCAGTGTAGCTATGCTCATAAAACACAGTAACCCAAATGCCACTCGTTTTGGACTAAAGTATAAGAAAGTCTGCCCACTCTGCTCTTGCTCACTGCAGTAGCCGGGCTAACACCCACGAGAATGTTGCTAATATAGGTTATGTGTCTATGACGTGATACTGGGGGCCCGGAAAGATCCCCCTATGACGCATTTGAATACTACACTTATAATTCATGAGGAAGTCGTGATACTGGAAGTGATAGACAAAGAGTTAAAGTGAAACTAAACACCTAAACTCTGCCACACGAGATCTGATAAACTGGGCAGTGAGGGGAGAACAGGGCTGGGTCTGGAGGTGCGAGGAACAGCGTGATTGGTCAAACAGGTATCTACACTTGACATGAGTTTGTTTATTTCATTCATAAAGTATAAAAAGACATTAACAATCGCATTGCATATTAAATTGCATTGTCCCCTTTCAAATAAATAAATCAAATCAACAATGTCATAACATTAAACATACAAGAAGTAAATGAAGAGAAATCTTATCTGCTCCCTCTTCCCTTTCCCAGACACTGTATCAACACTGATAGTTAGTTGAAAACATTTCAAATCAATTAATCAACGGCAAACAGAGATCATCACTTTTATGCACAACAACTGAGTTTTCTTCTGCATACATACACATTGCACTGGATTTTATGTGTTTTTCCACTGTATTTGATACTTTGATACTGTATTTTTGTTAAAACTATTCCATAATCAAACTCCTTTCACAGCAAAACTTCGCTCCATAACCTTGGTTCTGAAGCGCACTTTTAACTCCACCGCTGCCCTGGTGTTTGTGAATAGGGCAGTTCTGCGGGATGTCACTAACTACTGGAAATTGCAGAGGCCAAGACTAGGAACAGTAGACAATATTACACCATATTCACAGTTTAGCAGTAAAACAAGTTGATTTAGTGCTTTAAAGGGTTGAATTCCGACTGAGAGCTGACTGACTGTGGTTATGTTCAGACTGCGGGGCTTAAAGCTCCATTTAGATTTTTTATTGAAATACGATTTTTTTGCGAGGTTGTTCACATTTCCGCTTAAATGTGACTTGTTTGTGATCTCTAGTGTGAACTTTTAAAGCCCCATAAGTGTCCCGCATGAGCACTGGAGGACACGACGACGTCACAGCATTGAGCTCAGTGTTTATGGAAGTCGCCTAAGCATGGACGCTGCATTGAGCACTTGAAAATTTTAAAGTTGCTGTCGTACCACTCTCACAGGAGGAAAGACGTCTTCGGCCTATTTCAGTGAGCAAATGCGTCGACGTTGGGCTGTTTTGGCTCACAACAGGTGCTTGTTACAGCACAAAAGCCAAACTTTCGCTTGTTGATGACGTGTAGGTCAGATGTAGGTTGGATGAATGCGACCTGGCTGTTCAGACTGAAGTCGCACGGCAAAAGATCGGATATGAATTGGTTTTAGGAGCACATATCCAAGTGGCCTGGGTCACATTTGAAAAAATCAGATCTGTGTAGTTCAGACTGTTATTAAAAGATCAGATACAGGTCGCATAGGGGTGAAAAAAATCGGATTTGGGTCACTTCAGGCTGCAGTCTGAACATAGCCTAAGAAAAGTAATATGTTTGCACCTTTACAGGGCCTATATTACACCTTGTGATGTTATGTGGTGATACAGGAAGTTCACCTTCACTAGAATCATTAGGGTGAATCATTTGGATTTCAGGATTTCAGCCCTGAAATTGCCAATCAACTGAACTAAAGGTAAAGGGTATCTGTTAACTTGAAAACTACAGCATCATGAATCACAAGGTGGAACAGAGCATTTTGAGCTTTGGAGATGTAGATAGTCTAATAATAAAGAGTTACTCAAACATGAATGAAACAAAACACAGCTCCAGGTATGTTTCTGAGGAGGCTTAAAACTCATAAGAATCAATTTCACGTAGTTTTTCATGTTTTTAAGACGGTAAAAAACAGGTAAAGCGCTTTAAACATATCTATTTCCCCCCATAAAGTTTTGTAAAAGCGGCACTCAAAATCTAAACACTGCACTCTCTCAGCATGTAATTATAAATATGTTTACTGATTGCAAACCAGAAAGAACTGAAAGTGAATGAGAAAAGTTATGAAGTGCACCTTCATTTATTTTTGATTTCTTTCATCTAAAATAAATCTAAATTCCTTCCTGGTAAACGCCCACGTAGCCCGCAAGGTTGTCTGTTATGTAGCCCTGGTTGGGCAATGTTGAAATGAGCATAAAGCAGATAATAGAGGGTGATTTCATAGTGACGGGCAGGTGCAGAGGTGGGAGTTCTTGGTGTTTTCTCATAAACTGGCACAGACAGGAAGCTGCTCCTCCGCACGCGCGCAGAGGATCCCCTGTGTAAAGTACAGGCACCATGAGTCACTTCTCAGCAGCTCGCACTTCCACTGTTCCTCCAGCCAGACCAGACGTGAACTACTCTAACAAGATTTATTTATTTAGTTTGAACTTTGGTTCCTGACAGACGTTCTGGGCAAAGGAAATGTGTTCACACTCACGGTCTAAATATAGGCTATACCCTTTTAAAGTTGTATAACCTTTTTTATCTTTTAAAAGGTGCATTGTGTAACTTTTCTGGTGGATGATGTTGAATGGAATCAGAGGAGTCGACGGGGGGGGATAAAGGAGTCTGTTGTCCCGGGCTCCAGGGTTTTAGGGGCCCAAAATTCGACTCTTTTCCTATTAAATTCTATTAGAGGAGGGCCCATGTACGGCTTCTTGCACCGAGCCCCACAAATTTCTGCAGACGGGCCTGTTTGAAATGTTCCACAGTATGGCATTACACGTATTTATCTCTACAGAGGAAGCAGGTGACGCCACATGGCTGAGTTACATGTCAGATCTGTGGAGAGGCGAGCCCGCTCACAGTAAGAATGCAAGTTTTAAGCTTAAGTTGTAACTCAATAAAAACCCAAGTCATTGACTAAAAGAAAGATGGATTTGTTAATCACCATAACAGGATATTCCAGACAAAGCAACAACATCTCCATGGAGACAAGCACTCCACCAGAAAAGTTACCCAATACACCTTTAACTACATATGTGTGAATTTTGTTTTTAACCATTCAAGTTCATATTGAAGCAGACTTCTTATACAAAATTGACTTTTCAGAGCTTTTAAGGATGTTATAGTTGTTTCCCTTCAACGTTTTCTCACCCAAACTTGTATTTAGAGTGATTTGAGTATGTTTGAGCCATTTTTAATCGCTTTTTTTCAAGATGCCATTGTGCAGATGAACTTTTCACCACCACCGGTACACTCACTACTCTATACATTTTCTTAACTGATGATACATGTATGACTCGGCAGCGCCACGTAGTCATGTCAGTGTTCATGGTGACGTCAGCTCCCATTGTTGTAGTTTTAGAAGAATACTGTGCTTTAAAACATCCATATTCTAACATAAACATCCACGGGTGTCATAGATTATAACTATATAGCAGACACAAGCGTGGAACAAAAAGGCTTCTTTAATATGTAATATGTAGTTTTCCCGGTGAAGGTTTTCAGCTACTTGAGATGCTATGCTTTGCCTGGAATGTTCCACAGTATGGCATTAAAACTATCTATATCAGGAGTCTCCAACTTTGTTCCTCCTGTGAGCTACTTTTAGTAAAATGAAAATGCCAGAGAGCTACTATTTTTAGCGGTGGCCAGAAACTAAGTAAATATAAGAGCCATGACAAGCTGTAGATGGAGTGCAGTTATATGAGTATAAAACAAAACCATTATCCAGTTAACAGTGCACAAAATTAGGCCTCGAAATAGGCATTTAATCACTCAAATCTGAGTTATTCAGCACAATATGTATAATTCAGAAATCCCTTGGAGAGCTACTTGGAAGTGGGTGGAAAGTGGTAGTTCTTGGGCTACAGGTTGGAGACCCCGGATCTAGTTAAGTCTATCTCCATGAAGACAAGTTTACTTATCCATCTTTCAGGTACAATTATTCTGTTTTTATTGCCCCAAAATACCAATTCTTACTGTGAACTGGGTCTCCTCTCCATAGATCAGACCTCTACCCTGTAATTTCTTTATATAGATGGAGAAGTTTAATGTCATACTGTGGAACATTCCAGAAAAAACATGTAGATTGTAGTCAAGCAGGTAGCAGACCCTCCACCAGTGATCCTACATTCTCACTACTCCAAACCATTGCCAGTATATAGTGTAAAGTCGTGGCTATCACACTTTAATTATAGACGGCGTGAGTTCGTTCCTGGAAGCAGCGTAGTGTGTTGTAACTTGGCACAAGGGAAAACTTAGACTTCTCGGATGCAGCCTCTTCCTGGTCGTGTTGCTATGGCAATGGGGACATGGGTAACTTCCCAAAATAGTCACGACAGCTCCAAGAATAGTCGGTTTACCATAAATAAAGTAGGCTATTTTTGTGGGCAAATATATAGACGTTTCTACTTCAACTGTGGTACTTTGGCAGGTTAGAGGAGAGCAGAGGAATGTGAATGTTCAAATGAAATTAAGATTCGAGTTTCATTTGAAATTAAAACTAAAATGTTACACAGTGCATCTTTAACTATACATTTTGTACTTATTTTTCAGTCATAACTTTTTTACTGTAAAGGACAAAATGTACATACAGTGAAATTTGCTGTTATTACACTATTTTCTGATCTGTAATGTTCCCTCATCATAAACACACCTGGAGTTGTGTTTTGTTTCATTCACACATGTTTAACACACAAACCCTGGATATCTGGGCTCTTCTATCAAACAGAAAACACTCTGTTCCACCTTGTGATGTCATGTGGTAATACAGGAAGTGCTCCACTGCGCTTTTAAACTCCAAACACGTTTACTAGAATCAATCGGATCATTATAGCCCTGGAATTGCCTATTTCTCCTGAGGTAAAGGTAAAAGGTAGATGCTGACTTGAAATCGGCCTCTTCATGACATCACAAGGTGGAACAGAGCATTTTGAGCTTTGGCGATGTAGACAGACTAATAAACCAGGATTACTCAAACATGTGTGAGTGAAAAACACAGCTCCAAGTATGTTTTTATGAGGAAACAACATTATAACATCGGTCTGAAAATAAAGAGTCAGTTTTGTGTAATGTAAAACCTTTCAACATTATTGTCCTAGAATGTTGTGATATAATCTAAAACCCAGCTATGAAAATCAGTCATCATAAGTTTAATGAATAATAATGCCAGTGTTCCATGTTTGAGGCCAGTATATCTTTTGTATTGGCTTCACAGCTCACAGGCCTGCAGTCTTCAGGTCCCCGAGGTTCAGAGACTCTAAAGCCCTATTCGCACGGGATTAGTTTTACCTGTGGACCTTTGGTGATTTGTAATAATTGCGGAGAATGTCTGAGATCTTAATCCCGTGCGAATGCGCCATGTCTGTAATTTGTAAAGTAAAAATTCCACCGCAAATTACCTACTATATTTCACCAAACACAGACGTCCGGTGATATGTTTGTTCTTGTAATTGCACGTCTTTTCTGTCTATTCCTTTTATTTCCGCGGCCTTTTCTCTATATATTGCGCGCATTTTATATCGCTTTGCGCGCCTTTTCTATCTCTTTCCGGCTTGAGTAATGGAGGCTGCGGTAGAAATTTTGATTAGCAGTTTTGAGCTTTTTAGGGGCAAATTATAATACAGCCTCATAGCCTCTACATGGAAACCGATCTGCAAAAAGGGCAAGAGATCCAAGAGGAGAGACATTTCTCGCAGGATGTTGACCTGGATGACATGTGTAGCAGCATGCGGTAAGGAATATTTTTTGTATTATTTATGTTTTTTAGCATTCTTTATAAAATTACTTACTTAGCAGTGCAAAAGACATAGAAACGGATGTGATGTTATGACATATCCAGTTGTAATTTCAATAAAATAGAGTCATTTACGGACTTCGCTTATCCTGCGTGAATGCGCTGCGAGTAACACAGAGGTGGGGCCCCAGGTTATACTTATCCCGTGCGAATAGGGCTTAAAAGAGACAAGAAAATACTTCATCTTTATTTTTCAGTCATAACTTTCTACTGTAAAGAACAAAATGTACGCACAGTGGAATTTCCTGTTTAAAAGGCCCATATTACGCTATTTTCTGATGTGTTTTGCGTAATAGATGACCTTTAAACATTATTGGCCCAGTATGGTATCAAACTGTGAGGGACCCTGCGATTCCCTGCCCTATAGTGACTGGCCTGATTATGAAAACTACCGTAGACTTTAAAGTTTTTTGTCTCACTCACTATTCACATCCGAGGGGGAAAGAATAGCCTTGTTCTCCTCCGGGATGTCTTCCTTTAAGGTGAACTCTTTAAACTTCTTCAACCAACTTATTCCTCATTGTTTTTTTGGTACAAGCTGTAAAATAAATCCATTTGTAACGGTTTAAAAGTGCATTGTGAAACCTTTCTGATGAACAGTCCATCAAAAGCTTTTCTCCATGGATTTTGCTTCGTCTGGAATGTTTCACACTGTGATATTAAACCATCCATCCATCCATCCATCTTCTCCCGCTTAATCCGGCTGGGTCGCGGGGGCAGCGTGCTGCCCAATACTCATAGCACCTGACCCCCCCTATGAACCCCTCTGCAGGTGGTGAGCCCACAGGAGGGTGGACAACATGGTCCTTGATGTTAGTTCATAGGGGTCCGGGCATGTTTTGGGTTGATGGGGGAAACCGGAGTACCCGGAGGAAACCCATCCAGACACGGGGAGAACATGCAAACTCCACACAGAAAGGCTCGGGCAACCCGGGGATCGAACCCGCAACCTTCTTGCTGTGAGGCCTGAGTGTTGCCACTCAGCCACCGTGCCGCTCAATATTAAACCTTTCTATATAAAAAGGGTTAAAATCTATGACAAAAGTGAATGGGGATTGTCAGATTTCCATGATAACGGAATTTTTTGATGGTCTATTTCAACTATTATTTATTTACTCGCTACAATAATTAGATTTTCCATTGTAGATATGGGATCTAAGATGGGAGCCGCTCATTTCTGGCTTGTTTCCTTCTGGTGAAACTCTTTTACAAACCCATTCCCTTCCACGTGCTGTTTTCCACCTCTGACCCGGGTCCGTGCTTCTCCATGAGCTTCTGTGCACTCGTGTCAGTTAAGATGTTACACTATACCGAGAAATGTCTCAGGAACGTGTCTCCTCCACGGCATCGTTACTGTGGAGACCATATTGACGGAGGGGTTGGTGGTTGCCATGTGGCCATGTGAGGACCGGTCAGCTGGTCTTTTCCTTCGGCACGTGGAGGCCCTCGCACGCTCACATGCTCCCTGTTCAAAGACTGTCCACCCGAGCAGCTAATTGGGTTTAGAAAGTTCGATATGTGAAGAGAAAACAGCTCGACTGAGTTAAGTTAATGTTCAGCCGTGCATGTTTGTGACTTTGCTTTAGTCTGGAGGTGGGGCTATTTCAAAGGTGTCAACTCGAGCTATATTTGAATCTAGGGGAAAATGTGGAAAAGAACATCAAAGTTGCGGCGCGTAACTTTTCCAGTGGAGGGTCCATCAAATACTTTTTTTCCGCAGATATGTTATTGCTTTGTCTGGATTGTTACATAGTATGGCATTAAACATTTCTATCTTCATGGAGACAAACCTGACTAAGTTACAGGTCAGATCTGTGGAGAGGCAACAAGGAAAGAAAACATACATTCTTACTGTGAGTGTAGGGTTGGGCGGTATCTAAATTTTGATGCAGTTAAATCTTCTCAGCATGTCACCGGGGTTTACGTTATTACTGTGACTAATTAAGAATTATTTTGTAGCTGCACCTAAACCATTCAGAAACAGAAGAGCAGCATTATATTTGAAGAGGCACAAGTTCTGATCAAACCAACTTCACCAGTGCGTATCTCCATCCATTTAATGATCTGGAACATGCCGGGACAAGAAAAGCGCAGAAGAGGCAGATTCTGAATAAAAAGTAGAAGGCGACAGTCCACGGCGTGTGATATTTCCCACTGCAGCATGTTGTATCTGACAGACCCGCGCTCTCGGCACTCAGAGAAGTTCCCGTCTCCTCCGTGAAAGTCTGACTTCGCCCTCAAGCGGGAACTTTCTCCTCTTCAGCGCCTCGTCCCCTCTCGACTCTCGGCGTTCAATAAAACGTCTCCATCACAATCTTTTCGGCTCAACATCACATGAAGCGTCAGTCACGTCTTTTTTCTTCTTCCTCGCTGCGTGTGGATGTAAATCTCCGAGCGTAACGACAGTTGAAGAGGAGAGAGAGCGGAGGGGAGAAAGTCTGCGCTGTGTCCGAAGTGACTGTGGTGGATCTCTGGCCTGACACAGGGTCGTAGCTCCTCAACATTTGCGTCTCTCCCCTGTCATTCAGTCTGAAGCCAAAATGCTCCTAATATTATATTAGGTCCTTATGCGCTGAGCATTTTTTAATGACGGTAATGAAACTGATACCATTGATACTTTTTGATACCTCGGGATACCGTATTACTGCCCAACCCCCTCTCCGTAGATCTGACTTGCAACATGACCTACTGACATCACCTGCTTGGCTCCATAGAGTTAAACCATAAAGTGGAACATTGCTGGAAAAGTGATAAGATCTCCATGGAGACAAGCAGGTGGCAGACCATCCACCAGAAAAGTTACATATTGTGCTTTTAAATGTATGGTCTAATCCAAAGAATAACACTGGCTCTGGCCCTGTAGTGGAGATTTGTTCTTCAAACTGATATGAGGGGGTGTTATCGGCGTAAACGTCTCCAGATGTAGCTGACTGGAAAGATGAGGAGGAGGAGGAAGAGCATGTCCACTCACACTGACTGTGATTGTTCCCATGTGTTTGAGCCTCTGTGCGTGAGAGCAGGACCATGTGTTCATATGATAACACCAAACTTTGCACTACGAACAACAATATCATAACTCGACACATACGATGTACACAGTCCTACTGCAGCCACATCTGTATGTTTAGACGTCAATGCTCTTTTTTGTCATAACTGAAATACAATAAGTACAGCTCATAATGATTCTGCAGAAATCTCACAGTTCAGAGAAGTCTGTCTTTGTTATTCGTTCATATGACTGATAACATCCTTTAGTAACCATTTGTTTATATTGATTAAATAGATTCTGTGCAGTTCATGGAATGTTCCAGATTTAGACTCAAGGCAAACATACATCTATAGTCCCTGGACAAATGTTACAGTGTCACCCTAAAGAAACAGGCTAAAAAAGTGTGTATACAAAACTGTTTACAAATATTTACGTCCACAGCCTTTAAAACACATGCAACACACAGACATGTAAACAAATGTTCAGAACACACAGCTTAGAACAAGACAGAAAGTGAAAAGCTCGTCACAAAACAAGGACCAAGTGCCAGTGCAGTGCTGGGTCTCTATTAACCATTTCCTTAAATTATATTTGGCCTGTCTTGTATTTTGAACATAAATTAAAATTTAAAATAATATGAAGCTCATTTGAATGACTGTGATCTCTGTCTTTTCTGTTGGACATTTGAGTACATACATAAGTATAGATCAATTTTCTGAAACAATTCAGAATCATTCCAAAGACAAAAATGATGTATTCACTTTCAATGCAATTATTCCACTCCTGTGTATTATTAATGTGATAAACATTCTTTGACACACTGAATCTTAACTGATGCAAAATCTGAGAAATATTTACCACAAGTCTGTCCCAGCAAAACAAGGCCTAATTAGAATGAAACAAAAACCATGAAAACCTGTTTGGACTTGACTGTAGTGTCACAGTTCAAAAGTCCCTTTGTTCTGTTTGTCCAGTGTGTGTGTGTCACGTGTACACAGGTTGTGTGTCGCGTGCACAGGTTGTGTGTTGCTCTCACAGGTTGTGTGTGGTGTGCTCACAGGTTGTGTGGTGCACACAGGTTGTGTGTTGCTCTCACAGGTTGTGTGTAGTGTGCTCACAGGTTGTGTGTTGCTCTCACAGGTTGTGTGTTGCTCTCACAGGTTGTGTGTTGCTCTCACAGGTTGTGTGTTGCTCTCACAGGTGGTGCTCTTCTCCGCAGCCTCGGCCTCTTCATTATCTGTCTTTAATTGGCTCTTCAGTGGATATAAATAGCTGCACATTTTCTTCATGCCTCTGATTTGTCACAAGGTTAATGCATTCACATTCGACCTTCTCCTACGTGACAAGTGACACACAACTTAGATGCATTTAATTATGAGCATCAGAAAAGTTACAGAGTGCATCTTTAAGATTCTGAAATGCAGAAAAGTGAGGAGTAATCTTAGATCGCTGCAAACTGTTTTCCACATTTTTCAGACAGTAAGAATCAGGTTGGCTTAAAACCTGAGCTGGATTGTGTGATGCTAAAACCTGAGCTGAATTGTGTGATGCTAAAACCTGAGCTGAATTGTGTGATGCTAAAACCTGAGCTGAATTGTGTGATGCTAAAACCTGAGCTGAATTGCTTTATGTTAACATGTCAGACAGGCCATTTGGAGCCTCTAAATGTGAAAGTGAAAAGCAATTGTGGCGCTTGTCATGTGTGATGGTGTGTTTCCCCGGAGAGGCTGTGGTGCGATGTGACCCAGGCAACCTCCCACAGCCCCACACCGCACTTATGTAACCAGGCTCCTCATGGCCATCGGCTCTCGTGTACCTCATAGACTCGAGGCTCTGAGGCTCTGTGCTGGATTCAATGCACACTTATACCATCCAATCAATAAGAAGAGGCTTACAGCAAATATCCAAACAAGATAGATTTTGGTCTTGTCCAAACTGAAGTTTACATTCCTCTATTTCCCTTTTTTTTTTTTTAGATATATTAAGATGCAGTTAAAATTAAATGTATTCTTAAAGGTGCTGTACCAGATTTTTACTCTCATAAAGATATGAAAAACAGAACTAGTGCATTTACTTACCTTATGCATTCTGAGCATCCTAATTATTCACTGCAATTAGTTTCTAAGAGCTTTGTACATGTTTCAAAGACAACTAGCATGCTGATGAAAGCTGCTAAAACAATATATTTGCGCTGGGGCAAATACATGGGAAAAGTCATCTGCAAGGCTTTTCAATAATATTTGATTGGTGGAGCGCTTCCTGTATTACCTCATGACATCACAAGGTGGAACAAAGTGTTTTCTGTTTGAGAGAAGAACTCCTGATAATACGTACCAATACAAATCTCAATTTTATCAGCAGAATGTGCAGAAAAAAGCTACTTATCCATTGTGATTGCTTTTAGATCACTGTTTTTTTCACTTATAACAATGTACAATTCTATAACAACTGTTTGAATATGATGAATATGGAGCTTATTCATAAACAGGTGTAACTTTTTAGCTGGAGGTTCGTCACCTGCTCGTTTCTACGGAGATGCTCTGCCTGGAATGTTCCACAGTGTGACATTAAACAGCTCTAGCTTACTGTGGCCCAGGATGGTTTCTTTACCTGGCAGCTTTATTTCAATAAGACTCTGAGCAAACAACATCATCGAACAACAAAGTGGTCCGAGTTTTTAAAGGGTCCAGTATTCAGGACCAACTATTCAGGTGATCAATTAGTCCTCCCCCTTTTACAACACCACATAATCCACGCATCAGAATAAATATTCACATATATACACAATGAACATTCACTTATACAAATCCCCACCATTTTCCTCAGAATATAAAATATACATTTTTCCCACAACGTTAACAATGTTTCACTTGTTTTTACTTTTTTTTATGATCAAATTTTTATTCAAGTGCTATTTGTAATTATACAGGCTGCAGTAAACTTAACATTTTTCTTTTCAAACCCACAGCTCCCACCCTAAAATTCCCTCAGGGGCATATACAGAACAAATACACACACACAAATACATATGCTGAACACATACACGCATATACAATATACATGTATCACTTTTTAAAACTTTTATACTGTACTGTGCAAAAGTTTTAGGCAGGTGTGGAACAAATGCTGTAAACTTGGAATGTCTTCAAAAATGGAAGTGTTAATATTTATTTTCATCAATCAACAAAATGCAGTGAATGAAAAAAACAAAACTCTTGTACAGTTGACAAATTGAACTCTACCCTTTGCCAGTGAATGAACAAAAGAGAAATCTAAATCAAACCAATATCTGGTGTGAGCTTTGCCTTCAAAAGAGCTTCAGTTCTTCTAGGTTTTACTTGCAGACAGTTTGTGAAGGAACTGGGCTGGTCGTTGTTCCAAACAAGTTGAAGAACTAAGCCCAGATCTTTTTTGATTGGAGCTTCCTCACATCCTTCTGTCTCTTCATGTTAATCCCAGACACACTCCATGATGTTGAGGTCAGGGCTCCATCACCAACACAACTTCTTCTTCTTTACACTGAAGATAGTTCTTAATGACTTTGGCTTTTTCTTTTGTTCGCTCACTTTGCATTTTGTAAATTGAAAAAAAAAAAAAAAAAACATTATTTATATTTCTGAAAGCATTCTTTGTTTACAGCATTTTTCCACACCTGCCTAAAACTTTTGCACAGCCCTGTAAATATAATAAAAAACATCCATACAACAGAAATATATTTGCATCACTATTGAAAGTCATTCAAATTACTGTGACACTTACATTTATTCAATTACAGGTGGTTTTAAAGCTCGAAAATACCCAGTTTGAAAGGTTTAATACCATACTGTGAAACACTCCAGATAAAGCAATGATATGTCCAGGGAAAAGTTACATAATAAATCTTTAATCAAAACAAATATCAGGCTGTGTTGGAGGCAGAAACAGAAGGTGATACGCCAACGCTTCTATACTGACCTATCTCTGCACACCTTTGACGCCAACGCTTTGTGAAGGGAAAAATACATAGATAGGCCCATTATATGAAATCATTATCAGCATTACATAACTTTTTCTTCTAAATATTACAACGTGTTCCCAGTATTATCTTATGTTACAACTTGTGTAATATTGACAGGTTACCATCTGGAAGCATGCAGTGCACATTACTGCTGACGCACAGTGTTATGCAATGGAGACTGTTGACGCCGAAGTTTGATTTCAGCTGTTGGGGTCCACTTACAATGAGCGCCAGAGCTACAGGGTTTCACAGGGGCCATCGCAAATCTTTTCTACTTCAGAACATTCCACAAACCCACATTTTGTCAAAGCGGCTCTGACAAACCCCCAGGAGAGGACAGTCATTCTCAAAAACGGTCACGCTACTGATTCTTTTGCGTAATTGCACTTTTTTGAGGAGGTTTTTAGACCTTTACTTGTACTTATATTTGAGTTATCCGTTCGTAGGGCTGTAGTCGATTAAAGACGTGTGGTGCCGATCAGTTAGTCCGATAAAAAGGTTTGCCAAAAGCTCTCAAAACTATTACGTTTCTTTGTACATTTGAAACAATTTGCACTTATATGACTACAAAAACTACTAAAAAGTACTTGGAAACAATGTATTTATATAAAGACAGATTGTGCAATGTGGAACTTTTTGGTTGGGGGTCTATCGCCTGCTTGTTTCCATGGATACATCATTGCTCTGCCTTGAATGTTCCACAGTATGACATTAAAAAGCTTTATCTTACATTTACTAAATCACTGGTGGTTTTATAGCTCAAAAATACCTAGAAAAACAGGCATTCTGACTGTGAGCGGGGCTGCCTCTCCACAGATCTGACCTGTAACATGGTCTGATTTGGTCTCCATGACAATGACATTCCAGACAAAGCAATTACTTCTCCAGAAAAAATTAAATGCACCTTTAAACTGGTCAATTGTGAGTTTAATTTCAGTTTCCTTTAACTTCCAAACACCAAAAAATCTTCCCCTAACTCACGCTTTCAGTAACAGATCATTTCTTCTGTTGTCTCATCAATATAATAATAAATTATAAATATTTATAAAGCACTTTTAAAAAACACAGTTTACAAAGTGCTGTACAAGCAGCAATGAATAATACAAAACAAGCACATAAAAATAGTCAATGATGCAACAAATTAGATTAATTCTAATAAATAAATAAAAAAGATAGAATAAAAAGAAGTAGGGAATAAAAAGAACTAAAACCAGCTAAAGGAAGGCAAACCGATAGAAATGGGTTTTAAGAAGTGATGTAAAAGATGATACTGATGATGCAGCCTAATCTCCTCATGCAGGCCGTTCCAAAGCTATAAGATAAATATTTATAATCCTTAATGTTTTGACCACGACGGATTTATTTACTGATAATGTGGACTACGATGCACGTTCCTGATTGGCTAATCCACCTGTCAATCACACCCATATGAAAAGAGGGAGATTCACCAGTCTCCAGACTCTCATTTTTGTACATACTCATTACTTTTACATAGTTACAAATTTGACAGCAGTACTTTTGCATGTAATCGAGTACATTTTGAGCATGTAGAGCGGGTTCGTATGAACATTTTAAGACCAAAATGACGAGGCCACAGCACCAGGTACAGAGAGAGGAGCGATCAGATCCCAATGTAAGTCAATGGGAAAAAGGAGCGCGGCGGCTAACGGGATAACTTAGTCCACTCATTGTTACGACCCAGCTCTGCTAGGGACCGGGGAAGTAACAAAATAACCAAGATGTAAAATGGAATAAATAAGGTAATTTAATTAAAGGAATGTACAAGGTAAATTAAACAAAACAGGCTAAAATATGTACATAAAATAACCTAAGAAAACTAAGAAAAAGAACAGGATAACAAGTTGTGCCAAAAATGAGTCACGTGGATTTACACAAAACAAACAAGTGACTAAACTAAGGGACGCAAACCAAACTAAATCACAAGTGTCCCAAAGTAAAATCACATAAACCCACAAACAGAATCAAGTGACAAAACAAAATGGCACAAAACCGAACTAAACTAACCAAGTGTCTCAACACACAAAGTCACGTACTAGTACAAACAAAGTGACTGACAGAAAGAGACAAACACAAAATGGCAGACTGGCCACAAAGGCCAGCCGCCCCCAACAGGTGAGACGAATCTTCTTAAATAGGGGGAGGAGGCTGAAGGTGAGGTGGGAGTGACCGAGAGTTGAAGCTCCACCAATCAGGGACCAGGGCTCTCCCAGCAGGAATCCAAATGACAAAACAAGAAATTAAAGCACACAACACAAATCAAAGAACTGGAGGCCTGGGGCCGTAACACTCATATATACGGTCTATGTATTAAACCTTATATTGTCAAGGTAAGTTACAGTTCAGATCTGTGGAGACCCTGCTCACAGTCAAGATGCCTGTTTTTCTACCTGTTTTTGAGCTCTAAAACCACCAGTAATTGAATAAATTTAAGTTTCCAGGCAGAGCTATGACATATCCATAGAAGCAAACAGGTGTCGGACTCCCAAACAAAAAGTTCCACCTTTAAACATGATTCTGAACATCTAAATGAGCTTTTGGCCTATTCACTGCTGTTGAGTCGATTAAAGGCTGCTGCCTTTGTCTCTGCTTCTCCAAACGCCCGTAGCTGTACTTAACCATAGAAATGTAGCCGGAGAAATCACTTGATTTATTCACCAGCTCAATCAGAAGTAGGTTTTTCGCAGAATCACTTTGTAAAGCCGTGGCTACAATAGTTAAATTTAGCTTCAAACCTGTTCACAATGAATCTCCACGGAAAAGGTATTAAAGCTAATTGCAGTGCATCATGGGACAGAATCTTAGTCAGGACGAGCTGAGCAGGGGATATGTGCATGTTCTAGGTTGGTTAAAGAGCTCATATCATAACCTATTGTCTGATCTGTTATAATGTTGTTTCCTCATCAAAAATCATACATTTTTTTCCAATAAATGTGACTATCCCTGATTTTTGTACCTGTTTTTCCCGTGTACAGAGATAATTTGAAAGCAGATCTAAATATAAAGCATGATATCCTCCAAGAATCAGCAAGTGCACTGTTAGTATGCTAATGTTTGTGAGCATGACGGCAAAACTAAAGAATTAGAATGCTTAAAATGTGTTATAAAAGTGAGGAATAATTAAAAATTGTTTACAGTTAGTGAATAGTTTTTCATGTTAATAATAAAATGTTTTTCCTTGTGTTTTCATTATTATATATAACTAAAGTTACATCTCATCTGTACATCTCTATTGTAATTTGTGAGCTACTGTGTCAAAGTTATTCCCCTTGTGCATCAATACTGTAAAGTTTGTCTAATTCTAAGTACTGAAAATCAGGTACTAAACAATACCAAAACTAGTATCAAAACTAAATACTCATTATACAGAAAAACAAAAAAACAAAAAACAAAAAAACTGTACAGATACAGAAAAAGTCACATTCACAGACCGCATGGTGATGTAAAGGAACATACTATGATTTATTGTTGAAAGTCACATTCTATTGTCTAAATAAAGAGAGTTTTTATTATTATTGTGGTATCGGAATCGGTATTACGTATCAAGTCTATTCATTAGTATCTAAATGTTAGTATCAGGACAACACTAGAGTCCTATGTATGTCGAATCTCTTGGGGAGATAAGTGTCCTGGATTCAAATCTCTGGGTATCAGTTTTTGTTCTGCGCTGGCGTCACTGGACCATCAGATCTGGATCCTGTATTACTGTAAACTGGGGTGTCCAATGCAGAAGGACAGAGGAGACTTCCGCCCCGGGGAATACAATAAGAGACAGTGTGTTAGGCGAGAAGGAGAGAGGAGAGCCAAGGAGACGTGGAGGTCGACGTTTATGAAGTTTAGAGATAGAAGTGGAGAAGACAATATGGTATAATTGTAAATGGTAAAGGTCCTGCATTACGCAAAACTGGCTCATGTGAGATTTAAGTCATGTTAGACCGTTGTTACCTCCTCAAAAACATACCAGGAGTTATGTTTTGTCTCAGTCGCATATGTTTGTTTGTAATCTTTTATTAATAATCTACAGTTTGTATATATCCCCAAAGCGCAAGGCAAGTTTATTTGTATGGCACAATCACAAGACAAACAAATCAAAACATAAATAATCATCGTAAAATTAAAAAGAGAGAGAGACATTAAATGAGAGAGAAGAATAAAGAATGAAAAATTAAAACCTTTCAGCCATCTGCAGCTAAACAGAATCGTTTTTAGCCTGGATTTAAACCGAGTTAAAGTGGAGTCTGTCTCATGTTCAGACTGTTCCAGGTTTAGCTGCATGAGTCTGAAACTCTGACTCCCCGTGTTTAGTCCTTATTAGGGATGGGCCTGATCAGTCAACTAATCGATAACTGATCATTAAAGATTTCATCAATCACGTTCATTTTTAATTGACAAAACGAGTGTAGGCTGCTGTGCTGGCCACAGTGCACCTCCTTGAAGACCACTACACTGCTCTGCCTTTCATGCACTCAGCATCCTGATTATGATTGAGTTTTTTGAGTATTTCAGTTTTGTCATGGTGCATGTACACGCAGAATCCCGGTTACTACAACATAAAGTTGAGTGCGAAAGTGTCAAACACAAAACAAACACTTTTCATTCTTTTCATCACAATAGTAGCCAAAATAAATAAAGTGACTGAAATGACTTAAATAAAGAGCTGTGCTGAACCTGCACAAATACAATCTGCACTCGGACAACCTTGCACACATGTGATTTGTGAAAACATGAACCATCTCCAAGGCGACATACGCACAGAACAGACTCACCATCAGCAGCACATCCTCTGTCACAGAAAGAACACTCATATTCCACTGTGTCGTGTCCTTCAGTCCAACAGAAGATGACCACATCAGAGCACAAGGAAACAGCTGCTTTTTTCAGCACTTAGTTTATGCAAATGAGCCATGCGGTTTTAAGTTTTGTTTCTGTAAGATGTAAACAAATGTGTTAAAGCTGCATTAAACACATTCCAATCTCACAAGGGCTGATGTGGCTCTATAGTGGTTATGGTTTATATGTTGTAAAGTTGAATTTATTTATGCAGATTAGTAATGGTAACAATAATGATGATAATTTTTATATAAAATGTTAATGATTAATTGAAAATCGATCGTTAATTCTCCTGCCGATCGATTGAGAAAATGTAATCGAATGTTCATCCCTAGTCCTGACTCTGGGCACCAGCAGGAGGTCGTCCCTGAGCTCCTCAGAGTTTGATGATGTCAAGATGTCTCAAAATGCTCCGCTCCACCTGGTGATGTTTTATCTTTAGTTCAGTAGAGATGGGCAATTCCAGGGATGAAATTATCCAGATGACTCTAGTGAAGGAGTATGAAGTGTAAAAACATAGTGGGTGAAATTCTACATGGACGACTGAGGTATTTTACATACATTTTGATTCAGAAAATTAGATTTCTTAAAGTTGATCACGTCCTATACAAATCTATTTGCTGCTTATTTGGAATTTATTATTACCACTGATATTTTTTTCTCTTTGTTATTATAATATATTGTGATGTGTGAGCTACTGTGTCCAAATAATGTCCCTTGTGGGTCAATAAAGTTTGTCTAGGTCTAAGTCTGAAGGATTTCACTACTGTCCTGGTGTTAATAACGGTAAATAATAGTTAAACCCTGATGTTTCTTCTCACACCAAACACCACAATAAAATGTAAAAACATGAGGTCCCTGTTGAGTCAGTGACCGCCTATGGAAGCCCTGCAGGGACACACCAGTGAAAACAAACAGACGTCAGAGCATCTAAATAACACAAGAGTCAGCAGTATGAGCTCTGGGCAGTGGTGGGAAACAGGAAGCTTTAGAGTAATTTAACAGAGCTCCTCCACAGGGACCATAGAGCCTGAGATTTCCAAGAAAATCGTTATTTATTATTGTCATTACGCTTGTGAAAAAATACTACTCTGCCCTGTTTTCTTCAACCATGACGGCTCCAGTTTGGGAAACGTTTTACTCCATCAAAAACATGGACTTGTTTTTGTACAAAGTTGTTTGTGTTTAATTAAAATCTGAAATACCTTTTGGTCATTTTATAAACTGCTGTAAACAAGTGTATTAAACTATTACTGAAATATGCATTATGTTTTCTCCATGGAGACATGCATCTGCTGGACCCTTCACCAGAAAAGTTACATGGTGATACTTTAATGATTTGTGGCTTATACAACTAAACCTGGGGGACAAAACCTGGATTTAAACAGGATTAAACCTGGATTTAAACATTAAACAAGGATTAAACAATGATTAAACCAGGATTAAGACAGCACTAAACCAGAACTAAACCAGCACTAAACCAGGACTAAACCAGGACTAAACCAGGACTAAACCAGCACTAAACCAGGACTAAACCAGGACTAAACCTGCACTAAACCGGCACTAAACCAGCACTAAACCAGGACTAAACCAGGACTAAACCAGCACTAAACCAGGATTAAACCATGACTAAACCAGGACTAAACCAGCACTAAACCGGGACTAAACCAGCACTAAACCGGGACTAAACCAGCACTAAACTGGGACTAAATCAGCACTAAACCAGAACTAAACCAGCACTAAACCAGGACTAAACCTGCACTAAACCGGGACTAAACCAGCACTAAACCAGGACTAAACCAGGACTAAACCTGCACTAAACCAGGACTAAACCAGCACTAAACCAGGATTAAACCATGACTAAACCAGGACTAAACCAGGACTAAATTAGCACTAAACCCGGACTAAATCAGCACTAAACCAGGACTAAACCAGGACTAAATTAGCACTAAATCAGCACTAAACCAGGACTAAACCAGGACTAAATCAGCACTTTTAGCCATGTTATAATGTTGTTACCTCCTCAAAAACGTATCATTTTTCATGTTTTATTCACACATTTGTCTACAGCTCCTAAACTCAAAATGTCCTGTTCCACTTTGTGATGTCATGAGGTAGTAGTTTTTAAATTAACCACTTTATTTTACGTTTTGCTTAGGAGAGATTGGCAATTCCAGGTCCATTTTCAAGCAAAAACTCAGCCTAAATATGCAGAGTTTGTGTGTTAAACGTGGGAATGAAACAAAACACAACTCCAGGCATGTTTGTGATGAGGAAACAACATTATAACAGATCAGAAAATAGCAGAATCTGGACCCTTTGACATTTTTACTATTACTTCCCACATAGAGCGAGCATCACGACGCTCCTCTACAGGCTTGTGATGTAATTCTCTTGTGTTGTGTGAAGTGGACCCGGGGCAGACGGCTCACAGCCTCTTGGCCTGAGTGAGATAATCAGAGGTCACCGATGGATCTCACACAAGCCTCTCTCAGGTCTTATTTTGGACAAAGAATAAAACATCTCCCTCCACTTCGTCGTATGTGGGTGTTATTTCAGCGGGGTCACCTCTGAGTGGCTCTGAAGAGGCCGACATAACCACTGCCTTCAGTCGTTACAATATTCAACCCTTCATTACTTTACTTTGTGCAGCCGCGGTGAAAATGCCTCATCTAGTCTGATCTCGGAGGCTAACAGGGTCGGACTTGGTTTGCAGCTCATGGCATCAACATTCCCTGGCGATGTGACGCTAACTAAAGGCACTAATCTGTCTGAGGCTTTGTTAGACTGTAGTTTTAAGAGTTTTATTTGACTACAGTTTAACCATTAAGAACTGCCTAAACTGGAATTACAACACGTGATCTGATTTATTCTGTTAAACAAGTTTCTCATGCATAAAATTAGTCTCTATTTTTGACTAGCCTATCTTTAAACTTTTTTGTGTGCATAAACATTTTATTGAGGAATCACATTATATTCATACAAGATTTACAGATCACAATTTTTCCCTTATATTTTTTCTTATTTTCAAACTAATACTAAATGCTTAATACAAAAAAATGCATAAATAAATTATTATTATGATTATGATTATTATGATTATTATGATTATTATGATTATTATGATTATTATGATTATTATGATTATTATGATGATGATTATTATTATTATTATTATTATTATTATTATTATTATTATTATTATTATTATTTTATTATAACAATAATATGAATATGAATATTAAATGTAAAAATCTTAACACCGACTGTCACAAATCTGCGACAAACCATTTTGGATCAAGATCTAACCCTAGGAACCTTTGGCAAGCACTCGTTTCTAGTTGGACCGAATTTGCAACATACCCAGATTTCTATGTATTTTTTGTGCTATAGTCAGATTAATCATCTCAATTTAATTTACCATGTACTTAAAAGCAAAAACAAACACAAAACATGTTTTAATATATATCTATATAAATTCAGGCATTAAAGGGTTAAAAAAATAAAACATGACAGTGTTTGTGCATTGTGTCACCATGGTAACTTGTGACCATTGCACCATAGAGATGCACGTAAAGCACCCCTAGCGTAATCTCACTGTAAAATATCAACGGGATGATAAACACTTGGGAGTACCAGGGGCTGTAAAGGTGCAGCAGTGGCTTTAGTGCATTATAATACTGTTGTTGTGTTCTTAGGCAAGACACTTCACCCACCTTGCCGTATAGTATATGGATGTTTGTGTTGGTGTTGGTCGGAGGGGCTGATGGGGCAGATTGTCAGCCTCTTTACCGTCAGTCTACCCCAGAGCAACTTTAATTACACTAGTATCTTACCACCGCCGATATGCAGTGAATGAATAATGCAATTAAAAGGGATTCAGTGTCATGAGATCTGCTAAATACAATACGTGATTATTGATATCAGCGTTTGCCCATTTGGCTTCTCTTACTGTTTAAATTTCAGGTTGAGTTTCACTTGGTATTTTCTGTCTCTTCTCTCCTCGGCACAGACAATCCAAGGACATCTCCAGTCTGTCCTCACTTACACTTCATGTGGAGAATCTGTCTACGTTTTAGCACAAGAATAAGTTCGCTTAAAGGCCCCATCATAGACTATTTTCTGATCCAGGTTATAATGTTGTTTCCTCATCAAAAACATACAGGGAGTTGTGTTTTGTTTCATTCACACATGTTTGACACACAAATCCTGTTTATTTAGGCTGAGCACTCGGTTCCATCTGGTCATGTGGTAATACAGGAAGTGCTCCACTGGGTTTGTAAACTCAGTCGTTTGGTTGATTTTAGCTGGAATTTGCACTCTCTACTAAACAAAAGTTAAAAAGGAGCTGTTGATGCCGACAGACGAACAATAAAACATGTGTGAATGAAACAAAACAAACAACTCCAGACGTGTTTTTGATGAAGTAACAACATTGTAATATGGTTTAAATCTCTCAAGGGTCCATTTTGCGTCATAAAAGACATTTAATTTCACTCTGAAGATCACATTCATGTGTTTATTCTAGTTCCCTGTATTTTGTCTTGAGGCTATCACAATGTTTTGCCTGCATTTGACCCATGAACTCCACTAAAAGTAAAAGAAGTTTCAGTATTGTACTCAGGGTGGTCACATCTTGCATAGAATACGCCTACCTATATGCATAATGCAGTTTTAATACAGTTTTAGCCTTCAATTTGTTCAAATTTTATATTTTTTGCATAGTTATGGCAAATTAAAGGCAATAAATCTACCAAAGTTTTAAGACTAGGCCTAGTTCATGTCGGGGAATGTGAAAATTTGTATTGTATTGTTGCGTATTGTTCTTATTGTATTGTCCTGTCTAATGTCTGTGTGCTTGTTGTACGTTGCAAATGAAATAAAAAACAAATTAAAAAAAGTCTTGTTTTTAACACCTGTGTCCACTTTACGAGCTGTTTTTAATATGTTTTTGTTAAGGCGGCTGTAAAAGTCAATAGCCTGTAGTCCACTTCCTAAACTTCTGCAGGGGGTTTCCATAGGTGGTTAATGGGCCCTGGACACAGCATTTGTGGTCTATGGTGTAATAAGAACATTCCTGAAGCTTCATTATAGGTATTTCTTATTAGCACCAGGCCGTGAGATGTCCCGCTGGTTTAATAAAAGTTTAATAAAACACATAAAAGTTAATAGTGCCCAAGTAAATGACTCGGAGCACAGCAGCTGCATCCGCTGTGGAGCTGGAGTCACTGGGAAGTGGCCTCTGGAGGAATGTCTGCGAAAAAATCAGTTTGTAGAGAGTTTACATTTATTTATTTATACATTATAGTGTAAAATATATTTTCTATTATACAACAAGAAGGTGGATAATGTCAATTTTCTGGTAGCTCAGTTGGTAGAGCGTTAGTCCACTGATCCAGAGGTTGGTGGTTTGATTCCAGCTCCCACAGATGAATGCTGTCATTGCCTCACCCCCAGTGTCTGCATACCGTAAAATACCAAATAACAGCCGGGGCATTTATTTGCTTCGAGCACTTAACAGACCAGGCATTTATTTGAGACCAGGTGTCAATTTGGGGCTATGAATTCCTTCCTCACAAAAATCTTGCTCAGCAAAACTGGGAAAATATAAACTCAAGTTCTTTTAACCAGTATGACTATAATTTACAGTTTTTACGGCACACCTCAGGCATCGCCGTTATACGATGGCCTGGTGACTACTTTGCCTAACTTGTCGGCACGATTCCTGCTGCCTCGTCCCCTGCCTTTTCTCGCCCCTTCACCACAACTTTCCTCTTATACTACAGCAGCTACGATGACATTGCTGCTTTCCAAACTGAAGTCATATTACCAAAATTCCTAATAACTGGTTACATTTCCTGCCCACTATGTTGTGCCATCTTTCTTTTTTACATCACTTTGAAATAAGGATTTTACAGCAACACCATCAACCAACCAACTGTTCCTCCACTTTTTCAGCGAAGGTGAGAGTGATCGGACCCAGCGCGGAGAATATAGCCTATCCATTCTGAGTCTCTTAAAGACAGGACTGAACTGAAGTCAAACTGCTAATATGCAGTCTGTAAACATTATGATCTCATTGGTGTCGCTTCTTACTAATCGTGATATCTTGGTTAAATGAAGCACAAAAATGAGAAATGGGAGTTTGAGCAGCCTCCTCGACAGCAGCCAGAGCGACTCCTGGGGGTGTCGGCAGAGGCGACGTTCTATACAGACGTGGGTTAGTTAATTAGACTCGGCGTTTATTTGGAACCGGCGGTTATTTATCAAAATTTATACCTGCACCCAGTGTTTAAAGAGGACCTGGTGGTTAGTTAAAACCCGGCTCTTATTTGGTATTTTACGGTGTACTGGTGTACGAATGAGGAAGTGGCTTTTTGATGTAAAGTACTTTGAGTGTCTTGAAGGTGGAAAAGTACTATATAAAAAAGTTACCCTTTTACCATTACACCACCTGTTTGTCTCTGTGGAGATGTTATTGCTTTACCTGGAAAGTTCCAGAGTGTAGCCATGTCTTTCTTGCATGTCTTTCTCAAAAATACCTTGAAAAACATGCATTTTTTGTGTTAGCTGAGTCTCCTCTCCACAGATCTTACTTATGACTTAACCTGAGGCTCTCACTTACATGGAGACGGGCTGATGGCGGACCTCCACGAGAAAAGTTATGCATCTTTAGATCATTGTATGTCTACTCTTCAGAAAAAAAGATGACCAATTATGCCATTTTTATTCTGTTAAAAACATACCGCTGTTGTGACACACTCTCTGTTGGTCCTCTCTGCTGGACGTGTGAGAACCAGAGCAGGAAGTTTTCAAATCACCATCCACTGGGGCAGATGGACTTTCATACAAATATTATGGTTTGCATGAGAAAAGGGTCACCTTGAAAACAACAGAGCTTTGTGGGTTAGTATTGATGGTTTGAACTGATGTGTGTTACTACTACAGATCCAGAGAGAAAGTCTTGATTCATTTGGAAACACATTTATATATTTATGCTTTATTTGACATTAGTCTCTTGCTATTTTTGCTGCTGATTTAGAATTGATTTTTACCCTTTATATTTTTGCTCTCTGTTATTGTAATATAATGTGATGAGTGAGCTGCTGTGTCCAAGTCATTTCCTTTGTGGATCAATAAAGTTTGTCTAAGTCTAAAATATAAATGCTAGGAGACAATTCACCCACCTTACCTAGTACCTAGTACATATGAATGTGATTTGTGTGTTGGTGGTGGTCAGAGGGGCAGATGGTGAAGATTGGCAGCCTCCAGTTTACCCCAGGGCAGTTGTGATTACAGTAGTACCACTGCTGAATACAGAATGAAGGAATAATTCAGTCTAAAGGCATTTAGAGTCACGAAATCTGCGAAATACAACACATTATTACTGATATCAGCTTTTGCATTTGGCTTCTTTTGCTAAGTTTACAAATGTTTTACAGTATTAAACTATTTACCTCCATGGTGAAGGTCAGATCTGTGAAGAGGCGAACCCACTCACAGGAAGAATGTATGTTTTCCTCATAAAAACTGCACATTAGTAAATGCAAGAAAGAAAATGAAAACATGTATAGCTTGTGTGCATTTATATCTGTGTGTGAAATCCTTATGTCACACACACACAATCCGGGGTGAACCTGTAGGAGGAGCTGCGGAGTCTGTGTCACATTGGGTTCCTTCTCGTCAGAGCGAGAGCCGTGACCGAGCCGCTCTGACACAAAACACACAACTATGAAACAGTACAGTACATCCAGGAGCAGGCCAGCTGCGAGCCGCGCTCTGCCAGGTACTGACGGACTCCATTTATTTTCAGCTGCAGGGAGACTGTGGTTAGTTAGTGAGTTTTTATGGGTGGAAAGTGATTAGGAAAACATGGCAACTGCATTTCTGAATGAGTAAATGCATTTGTAAATGAGTAGGCTACATGATTAACCAACCAAGTAACCCTATAAGACAAATTCATGTTTTATCTGTAAACATTATAGCTGTATGTAGTGCTCTAAGCATGTGGACATTAAAGACATACATTATTCTGCATTATTTTGGCCTTTATTTTAAACATATAGCCGTATATACTGAATTAATGAAACACAAACGAAATACAACTACAGGTATCTTTTTGGTGAGGGAATAAAGTTGTAGCATGATGTAAAAAGGATATTTTATGTCGCGTTTAAGGCAAATTGACAACTTCACCTTCTTTTAACTGTAGACTTTTAACTGCACTGGAGAAAAACAATATCTAGCTAAGTTAAAATGACTTAAATTAAGAACATTTTACTTTATTTGAGCAGATTCAACTTGACAAGTAAAATGATCTGCCAGTGGAATAAGTGTTTTTTTCCGCCTTAATTCAAGCAACATTTGATTTTGTTTCTTATTTTAAGTGCAAAAGGTTGTTGTTTTTCTTATTATTTTAAGTGTAGCAAGATGTATTTTCATATTTTAAGTACAAAAAGTCTTGTTCCACTGGCAGATCATTTTACTTGTCAAGTGAAATTTACTCAAATCATGGTAAAACTTTCTTAATTCAAGTCATCTTAACTTGACTAGATTTTGTTATTAGCAGTGTGTATGTTTTAATCGTATTTAATTTATGTTGTTGTAAGCCTATAAACTTTGAATGTCCAGAAAGGTGCCAAATAAATAAAATGTATTATTATTATTTTATAAAAGGAAATCAAGAGCACGCAAAGTAAAAAATGTAAACCAAATAGCCTTTTCAGAATTCCCCAGTTTTGGACAGTTCTGTAAGCCTTTATTTCATTCTGTTGTGTTAAATTGTCTTAAAAAGTCGATTTTCTAGTATTTACTTATTTATATTGATTTCTGAGTGCCTATTTCTACACTGGAATTTCCCCATTGTGTGACAAATAAAGGTCCTCTTGTCTTAAATACATTTTTTCCTTGGACCTCCTGCGTGGTTTGTTTCCAGTCCAGTTGGTTGAATGTCGTTTTCTTACAGCATCTGCATATTCAGCTGCTTCGACGACATCTCCGAGTTAGCGCCAAACGACAGACCCAATCATTAATCAATATTACCACAGCGACCATCGGATCACTCGGGGTCGCTGCGGTCAAATGAATGCAGTTCTCATGGTAACAGCCCATTTAACTGAGCAGGATTTGAGTTGTATTATGGATTGACTGAATAGAAGTTCTCTCACTGATCTTAATGGAGGCGTAAAGTCCTTTTGTATGAAGCTGAATCATGTGAAAAAAGACGAGTGGTTTGTAAAGGGGCCAGAACTCCAGAAAATTCAGATAACATTACATTCTATAGACCGATAATATTTAATACACACGGGGAACTAGCGACAATTAATATGACGATTTATGTTGAGTTCTGGGCTCTAGTCACTAATAGAAACGATCAGGTTCGACATTTGTGAATTTATTTCTATTTGTCCATAGATGATAAAGTTTCAGCTGCTCAGAGGTGACGGAGGTTCCACAGGGCTCAGATCTTGTACTCATGTTGTTTATATTATATATGCTTCAGGTAGACAGTTTGATGGTTTAAAATAACCTGCAAGCACAACTCACTAGTTTATATATTATAGAGATTCATATTTGCAATGAAATATCACATATTTTTTTATCCATAACATTAGTTTAACCAATAGAAAATGAGATAGATAATGGTAGATAATGACTTAAAATGCAGCATTCAGTAAGTAAATAAAAGTTATAATCTTCAAATTTCTGAAAAAAACAACAACAAAACATAAAGAATGTGTAAAATTGTACTTGCAAATAACATAAGACTAACCAAACTTTACAACTGACTATTACGATGATTATTTAGTTTATTCCACATCTGGAGCTGTTTTGTGTCTGCCCACGTTTTGTCCAAATGATCTAAGATCATGTTTCCTGAACCCAGCGTTTTAATAAGTGAACCATATCTGTGCAAAAGAAAAAGGACAAACACAAGTAGATTCATGCTTTGCTTTTAATCACTTCATAGAAAAAGTATTTCAGATTTATTTTGAACACAATATACAATTGAATACCATACATTGTGTGAAACATTGAATAACCCACCTGGAACAACTGGCGGACTGAACATATTATTGACAGTTAAAAAACCCATCTTTCATGCAGATAGTGCTAAATCTGGCTAACCATTTGGACACAACTAGGACTGAAAAAGCTTAAACGTAGATAAACAATGTTAATACTGACAAATTTGAATTTCAAAACTGCTAACAAGATTGGTCAGAGAGAGTTCACACATTAGCACATCAGATACATAAGATTTAGTGCTGGGCGTATTGTAGCATGCTAACAACGCGCTGTTGTGTGGTCTACTTTTACATCAAGTGCCTTAAGTGAAGATGTGTCTGTCCAACTGTCTGGCCTCAAATATCAGCAATCTGCAATCAAACTGTTGGATGAGGAAGCTAGGGTCGAGACAAAAGAAACTACTGTAGGTTTAGGACTAAGCAATAGGCGTTTAATATACGTTTTCTATATCCATGTCTATGCAGTTTAACAGGTCCTCTATGTTGCCTCTGGGTTACCATGGTGATGCTGCCACCTGAACACTCTGACGCCCAAAACTAGAGTTGGTCCATCCCGTAGAAACTGCAAAACTTTGGCAATTAGCTACAATTCATATTAGAATAATTATAATAAAATGTCCAAAGCAATAAATAATGCGTAATAAGATATCAGTTTTTGGTTTAAACATGCAGGTTTGAGGCAGTTGTAAAAACAAAAGATGAGTTAAATGAAATGAAGGTTTTGGAGCAACAGAGTGTTCACGTAACAGCAGCACTGTGATGTTTTAGCTGCTGCTCTGCCGGGCACTCAAATATTGTGCGAATATATACTTAGAATTATATATATTTATATAGATATAAAACAATATATAATACATATATAAAAAGACTCAGTCCGAGTCTTCTACACATAGACACCACCACTTCCAGGTAATGCAAGTGCATATAAATTAAAATAGATCTTACACTGAACCATATTTCTTATTTACAAGCTTAAAGTATAGAATAAATACACACTGTTATAAACAGCAAAAAGGACCAACTTGAGCTCCTAGCGACAAACAGTAGAGACAAAGGGTGAATGATGGTCAGACATAAGAGACAGACAGTCAGTGTTCACTGCATCTGTGTGAGTGTGAGACTGGTGCATGCTGATGGGACTATGAAGTACCTTAGAGTTTACCAATAAACCCAAACCAACACCACCACGCTGAGGTCTGCAGACCCTTCAAACATTTGCCCTTTCTCTGCTGGAGCTGCTTAAATTAGTGCAACATTGTTTAAAATCCTGTGGACAAAGTGTTCTGAACACAGCCTACTGTATATTTTGGTGTCTAATCCCCAAAACTCGACTGTCCTGGAAACGGAGGAGTGGGCGGGGGACCTCTGCTGACGTCAATGAGAAGCAGCACTTGAGGTTTGTTCCGCTCTGGAGGAAATAGGCGTCCTGATTGTCTCGGGGCTGAGTCTGTGGAGCTTTGGGGCCTCAGCTCTCATCATGGGGCTGCCCTGATTACAGAGGGGCCATACATCCACGTAACCGGATTATTCAAAGTGCAGCATACCTGTGGGCTAAAAATACACACTCTCATCTTGTGCATTTGACCTTCCCAGGCTGCCATCGTGATTTGGGGTTTAGATATTTCATTCATATTTTTTGGTTTAAAACTAGTTGATTTAGGCAGTGCATGTTTGAAGTGGTGTTCTCGCCAATCCACACCAAAAGAAAACACATTCAGTGATGGTTTGTTCAATGCAACAGGTGTTCAGATACATGGAGTTATGGATTATTACTTTATTCTCAAGTTTGCATCAAAGATTGAGTTTTGGTGTGAAAAGGTTGGAAGCACCATTGGTTGCAGAACCTCAAACTAAAAGAACATAATGAGGTGTAGGTGAAAATGACCACCACAGAAACATTGTGCTCCTACTTAACTTAACAATGGTTTTCTGTTCTATGAGTTTGTCCAAAGTTGTTTGTCGACGTTTGTTTGGATTTCTCTATTGCCCAATACATGGAAGACTGGTATTTAACATACAAAAAGATTTTGCTCTTCGGATAAGAAAAGAAAATATTTCACAGACAAACTAGAGAGTTCAATAAATAAAAAACTATTATAAAGACAATAGTAAAAAAGGCACACAAAAGTCCTTTGACAAATGGTACAGGAAAAAAGTAAACACTCTTTCTATACAAACTTCTCCATCAGTAGATCTTACTATATGCTACTTCTAGATCATATCATGTTTGTAAAAAAGTCTTAAGGTACAAAACATCTCTCAGTAGTGTCATTGTCCATTAATGCCAGTCCAGAATAGACGAATAACCATGTTCCAAACTGGCCAAAATCCTTCAAGTTCACCGTCAGTCTCGTGTCCACAAACCAAGTGTTCGCACTAAGTATTTCCTGAGAACTCTGAAGCCTCCTCCTACAAAAACAGTCCGTTCCAAACCGGCTTCAAACGGCCAAGTGCAGACCAGCACGTCAGGCTAAAACTAAGGCCTTGCCTTTGTGGGCTTTAAAAAGCTCAGCTGCAAGAGGAGCCTCCTCTTTTTCAAACCTCAAAGAGACAAAAGCACTGAGCCCTATGTGTCTGTGGGCGACGCCTCATGGGTCACGATCTCTATTGCAGTGGTGGGCTCTATGCTGTCCTGCTCCTGACTGTCCAGATAGTCCAGAGGTGGGGAGCGGGACAGACTGTCCTCCTCCTCCTCCTCTTCCTCCTCCTCTTCCTCCGCCTCTCCGTCCTTATCCATCCCATCCAAGTCCTCCTCCTCCAGTGTCAGCTCAAACTGGAACTTCTCTCCTCCTCCCTGGCCCCCCTGCCCTGTGCTCAGCCCGTGGGGTCCCTGGTCGTAGAAGGGTGGGGACGGGCTCTGTGGGATCATACTTTGGTACCAGTTCCTGTTGTCCTCCAGCGTGTCCAGGATGTCCTGGGCATCGGGGTGCACCAGGTCAGCCCACGTCTCCCACAGCGGGTGCACGATGTAGTCGATGAAGCCCACCTGCAAAAAGGGCACAGAGACGTGTCAGCTGTTTATAGTCGCACATGTGAATATATATTTGGGCCTCTCATCCATCTCTGTGGGAGCTAAAAGGAGCTGTGCATACCTGGCTCTTCTCCACTGAGGCTGTGTGCTTGTCACACATGGGGCTGATCTCCATGCCCCTCTCACGCTCACGGTCCCCCTGGTGGAAGAACTCCTCCATGATGCGATCCGTCCACTGTCGGTACAGCTCCAAGGACTTGGTGGGGTTACTCAGATCTGCGCAGTGCACCATGTTTCGCAGCACCTACAAACAAACAACAATTTAGATTAATATAACTAATATAACAAACCTATGGAAACTCTGAGTAACAGGCATGTCAGTCCTGTCAATCTTCTCAATATTTGTAACTGATCAATTACAGTCCTCATTAACTAAACATATCCAAACTAACAGGACATCCCCGTGGGGAAGCTACGTGGGTTGGAGCACATACACCTCGGAGGTGATGGATGAGGTGTGAGGGTTGGTGACAGCAGAGCAGGGGTCAATCATGTAGGAGGAGCTGTGACCTTTGCCCACAGACCCATCCGCACTGAGTATTGATTAGCTCCTGAAAAGCTAACGCGCTAAAGGCTTGATTTTATACACACTAACTTTATGCTCCTACCTGTATTCTGTCCGTGTAGTTGTCCAGCAATAGCACTCCTGAACTTGTCACCTTCTTCGTCTCAACCATTGTCTTCAGATCGGCCAAAAGACTCATATGTTTTGACATGTCAGTGGCTAAAACCTAAAAAAAATATATATATATTTATAGTAAACAGCTAAATATTAATGAGAAATTGCGTTAATACACCATGTTTTAATATCTTACCATATCAATAACCATCTTTCTTAGTGACTGCCTTTGCTTTTTGGTGAGATTTTGGAAGATATCGCAGTTGTCTTCTTGTAGCAGCTTGAAACCCACAGCTAAATGGTGGTTTTCCAGCACGGATTCATCATTGTACATCAACGCCAACTCGGAATCTGGAGAAACCAATACAAATGTTAAAGAAAATCCGCACCACACTACATATGAGCTTTGTCCATGTGTGTTTGCATATATTCGACTTACTCGTATTGATTAAGAACTGGTTTGATACTCCTGGATGGTCGACGTCGTGTATCGCGGCAGCAAAGATGGCAGCCAAAATCTCCAGATCTGTGAAGACGGCCTGCGAAAAACAAAAGACAAAGAAAACACTTAATGAACGCCAAGTGCTTTTAGCCTGCCAGAGTTATGTAAGTGGCATAACGCGTTGCTAATTTTGTCTTTAGTTTAGTTCGATGTAAAAACAGTCCTATCTACCACAAATGGAACAATATATATATTAAAAAAATAGCTAGACTCATTTCATTCTGCCAAATAGTTGTGTAAGTGCTATAACGCATGGCTAATTTGGGACTGGGCTTAGCACTTCTACTTCTATATAAAACAGGCCAATCGACCACACGTATAACCATAATAAAAATCTAAAAAGAATTTGCTAGAGGAAAAACCAATAAATGAAGCTCCGAGACATTTCCTCATGCAGTTCTGTGACGCAGAGTTAGGAAGGCCAGACAAAAGGAAAATATGATTCCATGGAAGTGGGGTTCGAGTCTTTAGTGGCACGTATAATTATTTAACAAGTGTAGAGTTTTCCCTATTGCGTAGATGCGTGCAGGAGAGACAGTACGGGAGTCTTACAGCAGAAGAAGAGAACTAAGATTTTCCTAAAACTGATTAAAAAAAAATGCCCAATAAGATTTAAAGCTGCACTGTGAAGCTTTTCTGGTGGTGTGATATGCTTGTCTCCATGAAAATGTGATTGTTTAGTCTGTAATGTTCTACTGTAGGCACTAAACATATCTCTCTCTATAAAGCCACAGGTCAGATTTGTGGAGAGGCAAGCCCATTCACAGTCAGAATGCATAGTTTTCATGGTAACATCCATAACTGAGCAGATACAACAGAGATTCCAGGCAAAAAAATCTACATCTCCAAGGAAACAAGTTACCAAGTTACACAATGAACCTTTAAAAGTGAGATCTTACGTCTAGAGCAGGGGTGGAGAGGAGGATGTGAGTGGACTGGGCGACGTCAGCGGCGTGTAGACTGTTGTGATAGGCCACATCTGCGTGGTAATGATCCTCTAATGTCATCATGTAGGCCACAAATGTGTCCGCCGGGATCTTAAACGTCTTTAACAAGTCTCGCTCCTACAAGCAGAAGGAAAGGTCCAGGTTAGAATGAGCGGCGAGACGTAGGTAGTGCACTGTGAGTAGGAGTGTAGAGCAAAAATGAGACATAGAACTCATGAAAATCTAGACAATTTATATTAAAATTAAGAGATAACAATGTTCTTTTGAGTTGAGATTACAGTCAGTTAAATCAATTTTTCTAACTAAAGCTCTTACAAAAGCTGACCTAGGACCAGTGGGTGGGAAAAAGTATTATATATATACTGTACATATTTACTGTATTTATCAGGTAATACTACTATTAATACACTGGAGATTTTTTTTTACAACTGTTTTAAAAGAAAAGACAAAACAGAAAATAGATAATATTTAACTTTCTGAATGCCACCAGAACACCAGAACTTGAATGAGGGCTAAACCAGGGCTAAACCAGGTCTAAACCAGGTCTAAACAAGGTCTAAACCAGGTCTAAAATTAGACTAAACCATGGATAAACTAGTTCTAAATAATGATGAACCCAAAGATGGACAAAAACTATAATAGATGTCTCTCTCTAAATTAAACAAATCCAAAAACTACAGGAGAAACGCAGAAACAGCTCGATATCGTTCTTACCTGGAAGATGGCGTACATGATGCAGGTGAGCGGTCTGTTGTGGGAATACTCAGACACGGTGAAGATGTTCAGGCCCCACTTGTTGAGATCCTCCAGCTCTTTGGACAGCAGCTCCTCTTTGTCGGTTTTGACCCCGAATCGCGCGATGCTGCTGCTGGATAGAGAGGGCCCGTGGGAGACCTTCTTCACTCCGCTGATCTGAGTCATCAGCTGCTGCTTCTGCTGCTTCTTCTTCTCACGTGTTTTGGATGTTGGTGATGGGATTTCCACCTCATTCTGTTTGTCTGTAGAGAGAAAAATGGTAAATATAAGTAAAATGTTTAGGTATCTGTGATCCAATATGTGTCAACTTCGGCAAAATAAGGTAAGGACACTACAAAGGTGATTAGATGGTCACATAGAAGATATTCATAGGTTTCAGCGCCCTATATGCATCATTTTGCAGACTTTTTTCCATTCAGAAGATGTAATGGTTTGTTTTATATTGTTTATCGCTATGGCAACAGTCCTAGGTTCTGATCATTCTGGATATAAATCTACTGTATTGTTCTAAAAAAAGATGTAAACTGTTAATGTTTAGGTATCTGTACTCTATTTTAAGATACTATGCAACATTTCGGACACAGAGATTGTGGAGATTATTATTGCTTTGCTTGAAAATGTCACTAAATGAGATTAAAGTTATCCATCTCCATGGAAACAAGCAGGTGACACTACTAGACCAAGTTATATAAGTTAGATTTGTGGAGAGGCAACTCCTGTTAACAGTAACAAGGCATGTTTTTCAAGGTATTTTTGGCAATGAGGCACCTGTAACTGAATAAATGCGAGATAGACATGTTTGATATCATACTGTGGAACATTACAGGCAAAGGAAACATGACGACCCCAGACTAAAAACATTACATTTTTAGGCACTTAGGTATGCAGTATTTGTAATACTTCTGCTTAAATACTGTACAGTACATCTTTAGCTTTGGTGCTTAAGTAAGAATATGCAGTAGTCGACTTCATGGCCGCGGGGTTAGACGGTTACATAAGAGCAAAATGTGTTTGTTAAATAGGAGCCTGTTAAAGTCCGGATCCAGGTGCACTGTAAAATGATCCGCTGCAGGTGGCTCCCTCAGAGGTGAAGCAACCGTCAATCTTCACGTGTCATGTATTCTATGTTTTATTCAGACTACTTTATTTTCCAGTTATCTTTTCGTACGCTCAGCTGGTGGCCCTTTCAAAGACAAAATGTGCTGTTTTGACTGTCAACTTTTAACAGCTCCAATTACGTTTTCTATACCAGTGTTTTTCAAAAGGTGGAGCATGGACCAACGGTGATACGCAAGCTTCTTCAGGCGGTATCCAAGGCTCTCCACAGGTCTAATATGTGTTTAATTTAGAGTAAAATGTATTCACGTTTTGGTTCCCCTTTGAATATTCTTGAATGTTTTCAGTGTATGGCTTTAAATGTTTCCAAATATCCATGGAGACAGGTCAGATCTGTAGAGTGGCAATCCCATTTCACAGTAAGAATGCATGTTTTTGGTCCTTTTTTGCCTTATATGTTTCACTGTATGGCTTTAAATGTAGCTAAATATCCATGGAAACAAGCAGGTGACACCCCAAGATGAAGTTACAGGTTAGATCTGTGGAGTGGCAATCCATGTTCACAGTAAAAATGCATTTTTCCCCCTTTTTTCCTTGAATGTTTGAGTTGATGGCTTTACATGTAGTCAAATATCCATGGAAACAAGCAGGTGACACCCCAAGATGAAGTTACAGGTTAGATCTGTGGAGTGGCAATTCCTGCTCACAGCAAGAATGCATTTTTTGGTCCTTTTTTGCCTTGAATGTTTCACTTTATGGCTTTAAATGTATCCATATATCCATGGAAAGAAGCAAGTGACACCCTCAGATCAAGTTACAGGTTATATCTGTCGAGAAGCAATCCCCGTTCACAGTAAGAATGCATGTTTATGGTTTTCATTGTGCAGTTTCTTGTCCAATTTCACGTCTAATTTAAGCCTGGAACAGTCCTCTTTTATACCAGGTTTAGATTTGGCAGTACTCAGAAAACCCAATGTCTTCCATAGTATTTAGCACCTTATATTTGTCTAATAATACAGAAAAAAACATCCTCTGACTTTAGTAGCACTTCCAAATGAATTGTCTCCTTATATATACAGCCATGGCATCCAGCTTAAATGCTTTTTCTTAAGTGCACCATCTATCATTGCACAACTCGCTTCAGTGCTGGTCGAGGAGCCTTCCCACTGCGGAGGCTGATTCAATTACAAGCTGTAATTCAAATAATCACTTTCACTCCGTCTCTCCTTCTCCTCCCTCGCTCTAATGCAGTATTCTTCAGTCCCTCTTGGTGACTCTCGGCCTCCTCATCCCTGCAGTTGTGAACGGATAATTACGTGTTTCCATAGACGATTAAGACAATATAGAACTACTAATTGAATTGCTATTTTATGGTGGTTTGCTTTTACATATTTAACCATAAACTCTTAAATAAACCCCAAACTATTAAGATACAGGCATGAAATTGCAGTCAAACGTTGTAATGAAGGCCAGTTGTTATATTTCCTAATTTAATTATGTGATTAAAACATACATAGACCTTTCATAGGTGCATACTAACAAAATATATAACTATTATTATTGTTTTGGGCTCATTTTACATACCTAACAGTAACTACAAATGTACTTTCTTTCTGGTTTCAAATACAAAGGAGTCACAACAAAGCGACTGTCTAAAATATCACATCTTTTCCTATTAAAACCTGTCTTATTACTTTAACTGTGAGCGAAGTGTCTTGCACAAGGACACAGCAACAGTATAGGACAAGATTCAAACTAGCAATGCTCCAGTTAGTCTATGCAAAATGAAACATATACTGAAATACTTACTAATAAACTACAAAACTACTACAGTACTACTACGTTTTCCTCCCTGCTCTGCCCCTTTACTTTGAGTATAGGTGAAGTGTCTTGCATAGGACCGGATTCAAACTAGCAACCCTCCAGTTAATGACAACACATTTCTAACTCATCTCTTCTTTAACATCCATTTCATCCAGCCTCAAACCTTTGCTAGATTTTGCTTCCTCTCCCCTCCTCTCCCTCGCTCGGCTGCGCCCTGCTTACACGTTTATTTTGGTCCCGTCCCGATCCTTTCATCCTCCTCCTTGAGCCTCTTGTGAGATGCAGATGCGCTACAGAAAGAGGAGGAGGAGGAGGAGGAAGGGGGGATGTTTTATTTTTTCCTGCCCTCCTTGCATGTTCCCTGGGTGTGCTCTGAAGCTACAGGCCCATCAAAGACAATTATGATTATGCAGCAGCAGTGTCCGAGGATGAGAGGGACGGTGTGCAGCCTTCTTTGGTCAAAACCGCATCTCGTATGTCGATTTTAGTGAGCGGATTGAGATTAACTGCGTTTTTTGATGTTTCTATTGCAAAACTGAATTACAGAAGCTTGAACCTTTCCAAGATACTGAAAATGTAAAAAGTTATTTTAAAACTCTGCAACATTGATAATTGTCACTGAAACATAAAAATAGTGCCCTTCTCATGCAAATCTGCCCCATTAATTTGCCTGTGAAGAGTCTTGCACAAGGGCACAGTAACAATAGCCAACAATTTCATATGCTTTTCATGCATTCTACAATTAAAGCCACAGTATGTAACTTTAAGTCTCTAACATACTAAAATAAAAGCATGATTTTTCCAGTTTTTGTTTCATTTTGCATGGTAAAATGATGCCTCACTACTCTGACCAGGCCTGCATTTCCACAAACCTGGCTCTTATTTGACCTGGAGAAGGGCCTCCGTCTGCTTGTTTCCATGGAAATGTTCCTTGTGGCTATAATTTTCCATAACATGACTTAAAAATGTGACAAGCCACCTCCAGAAAGTTTAACGCATTTCACTTGTGATGTGACTGTCCGACCACTGATTTTATTTACATTTATTTGTATAATATCTAAACTTGCTCATCTCAAAATACATTCATTTACACGCACTGCCCCTGAAGTAAATAAATCTGGCACAAAGTGATCTAATTGCCTCGTATCGTGTTGCATATCTTCAGATTAAACAGCCCGGACGCTCAGTCACTTCCTAAACTACAGGTGTAGCTCTGTCTCCTTGTGTCTCCTTCCTTTCCTCCCAGCAGTGAGCAGACAGCCCTGATCTCTTATCTTTGCGATGTCTATCAGTGCCGTGATTCCCGGGGTGAACCTCACAGGAAGGAGGAGGGGGGACGGCCAACTGTGCGGTATCCCTGCCCGATCCAGATGCATTCAAATCGCTATGACTCACCCGCTCGCAGCACCAAAAAGGGGGTCCCTCTGTACCTCTCTGCTCCTGTACCTCCCCCCGCCCGTCGCCCTAAACTCGCCCCTCCCACCGCATTCTCCACGATCGGGGGCGAAGGAGCTACCAGCAGCCCCGCACCGAAGCAGGGAGGCCGATCGATCCTGGTTTCCTATAAATAGCGAGGAGAGCTCTCTTGCTTCGGCTTCCACTGGCTTTGGTAATCATTAGCTGGTCTCTCCGAGGACATCACCTTCTTGAGGAAAGTCTGCAGTCGCCCACACGCAATTTGCATCTCAAACTCATTAGCGGACAGTCCAAAATTGTGCAAGGATTTTCAAATTAAGAAATAAATTGTGTAATAGACTCTACAAAACCAATTCTGAAACAATGACAGCGTCTCGTCCAAATCTACTCCAATTATAGGCTAACTAACTCGCCCGTCAATCCAATTTCCAACCTTCATGAGCACGTTTAAATGTAATTTTTAGGCTTAAATGTGCAAATATTTTAATTTAAATCCAGTTTGTCCGTTATTCCCAACATTTCGCAAATACAGCTTCTACACAAAGCTTGATGGCGCAGTATTTTATGGTACGCCCCCACACCAGCAGGAACAATTTCAACAGCACTGCGAAAAAATGGAACCCCAACAATCAGGTCAACAACAATGGAAATTTATGCATGATGCCTCATATTTTAACACATTTTAAGACATTTTGATATCATATTGGGGAATTCTTAAGGTGGAAAATTGTGATTGTAAAAGTGATTTGCATGTGTTGCGTGAACATTGGCTTGGGTCTTTACCTAGAAAGGTGTTGGAAATGAATTCGGAGACTTGGTTTCCGGAGCGACTCATCTCCGAGAGGTGCGTCAACTCCCGGTTCAACATTCTCTTGAACTGCAAAACAGACAAGAGGAAGGGCCCATGGTCAGGTTGGAAAACATAATGCGTTACAACAATTCTTAGAAAACACACGCGTGGCCAGTGGAGAGAAGATTTCCGTAATTACAGCATAGACTCAGTGGGGGGTTGTGTCTTATACCCCTCCCTGTGTTCCTAATTCCCCATTCAAACTCATTAACGGGGTAATTATTTGTGTTAAGGTTGCACAGACAGTCATTTTTACATATACACGTTGGCCCCCTGCAGCCATTTCACAGTCATATGACAATGAGCTGCACATTAAGAGCTTGTTTCATTGCGTCACTGAAAATTCCCAGAGCTTTCAGGCTGGCGATCTGTCATAACTCGCGTTGCAAGAAATGGAATAACGAAATAAAAAATGGCGTCTAGCATGTAAAAGGTGATTGGAGACACTTGGGGGAGCAGATGCGTTTGACAGTAGACACTAGCCTCTGCAGTAGAGATGTTTTTGACACATACACACACTCGTATACACTCACGTACACACACATACAGAGAAACTGCAGCAGGCTAAGATGGTGGAACCCAAACCACAATACACCATAGAACCATAGCATTGTAATAACATACACTAATGACATTACACTTAAACATCTGCCTTGTAATGAATGATTTTAGAAGAGTAGTCATAGCGTTAAGAGCGAAGGAAGATTGCAATATGGAGGTATCCCAAAAATTGACGTAACTACCTTGATGTAACCCCACGAAACAGACAGCAGATAATTTGCTTCAGGCATTTTGGATCCCGTTTTTTCCTTACGAACCAAAGCCAGAACTGTAATCCAATGGAATCGAATAAGCAAAAAATTAAGAAATAATGTAAAAAAAGAAAAAAATCAAAAAATGTCTCGCTCTGTTCCTATTGCGTTCCTCGTCTCTTCAGCGGCAAAATGAGCAGTGGCGTGCGCTCGGGTGCATCTGAGCGCGAGGGAATAAGTGGGAAAATCTCAGAAAAAGCTCCATGGTTGTTGGCGCGAGGGGGGCGTCTCCTGCCCTGCGTGAGCCCGAAGCAAGTGTCCGAAAGCGGGGTGAGAAAACAAAAAAAGGTCCGACCCGTAACCAGCAACGGCAGCTCTCGGCTCGGTGGTCTGGAGCCGTGGTGGACTGGGAGAGCACTGATGAATAATGAGAAAGCCAGAGACAAGCGGAGAAGGAGGAGGAGGGATGGAGGGAGGAGAGGTGGAGGAGGAGGAGGGGAGGAGGAAGAGGGGAGGGGGTGGTGATGTTTATCTGACTGCAGCGGGGTTCCTCCATAGCTCCGATACTGCACCAGTCCGTCTCTCTCTCTCTCTCGCAACAATTCGACATGTTTCTGTGCTTTTCGCGGCCGTTCTTTCAGATCTCTGTGGTGGGGAGAGGCTCTCAGACATGCTCGTACTCAAACGCTGATCTTCTGTCTTTAAAATATACTTTGTTAGACCAGAAATTACGTTATTCTCCTTATGTTCTTGTTCTTAAAGTTTGCAGTACTGAAATTTCCCCATTGTCGGACAAATAAAGGTTTGCTTATGGTTCTTTTTTAACAATATATGATCAAAAATGCAACGGTTAAACACATTTCAGCACTATATTTGATGCGCTCTAAAAATATATGTGTGGAAATCTGTTTTATTTGTGTTTAGCATGGGTTGTTGACAATATTGTTAGGATTATAGAGGGTCCGCTGCCTGCTCGCCTTGATAGAAATTGCTCCTACAGCTCAGTTCAAACAGTAAGAGATACAGGAGTACATTCGTACCTTACTCCATACAGATGTACAAGAACAACACTTTTATAATACTCCCTACAACTGTACAAGTCACCCTATTGTAACAGATAACCCTACGTCCTGCCAATTATCATATCATTTGCACTGTTTTATTATTACCATTTATATATTTTTTCTCTTTGCTATTATATTACATTGTGATGTGTGAGCTACTGTGTCCAAGTAATTTCCCTTGTGGATCTATAAAGTTTGTCCAAGTCCAAGTCTAAATTGCACTGATTTGCTTTAGAATGTTCCACAATAGGGCGTTAAATTAATCTATTTGGCATCTATTCAATTACAGGTGATGTTATTTCTCCAAAATGCACTGACAACTTGAACCTCCTCAGATTTGCCCTGTAACTTGATTTACTGGCGTCACACTTGTCTCTCTTATAGGCGTAGATAAGCCTAATGCCATACTGTGGGACATTTCAAGTATTTCAGGCAAAGTTACACAGTGCACCTTTAGTGGGAGATGCCTATCGAAGTATTTTTATTGAAGAAAACCGCACGTGCAGCAAAGACAGCCTGCTGCAACTGCGTCAAAAGTGGGAACTCCTCATCTTAGCGTCTACCAAACGACCATTTACTTCAATTGGAAATATTAACCCACTTCCTCTGTAATCCCTCGTTCATTCATGCACCATTGTGTCGGAATGCCATTGAGCTGTGCAGCCATTGCTCCTCTCCTCCGCAAAACAATAAGATGTGATGGGCAGGGGCGGGTGTGGAGAGCCCATTTTGCCAACAGTATAAGCTGGGAGACTGTATTTTTATCACTATTATATCTATTACCAGTCCGCCCATCTCCTCCTCTCCCTCTCTCTCCTCTTTCTCCCTTTCTTTCTCTCTCTCTCCGGCTCTCTGGAGTCTTCTATCGCGGTGGGCATTGTAGAGAACTCATAAGCCTGTTCATTATCTGTTCCCCACAACAATATTAGATGCTGTCAGGGTGTCTGCGGAGCTCTATTTTTAACACTCGAGCAGAGGAGGGAGCGAGCGAAAGAGGGAAGACGATCAAAATGAATGAAAGAGACAGAGAGAGGGAGAAGGAGAGGGGAGGGGAGAGAGAGATCGCAGATAATTGTATCCTTTTTTCAATTTAAGTGACACAGGACCGTGACTTTGGTGGTCCTATACCTGCGAGTGGCTGTGTACAATTACCAGTCCTGGGCGCCATGGCAACAGCAGCGGTGCGGTGCGCAACGATTTTGTGTTGTTATTGTTGTGGGAATCCTGACTCTTACATGCAAGGCTACAGTCCCCTAAACCTCGTGATTATATAAGCGTTTTAGCTCATTTAGCTAATTTACTACTGCATATTTTTCTTGAAGTACTAGTGGTAGAAGTAGCAGTAGGGTTTGTTGTAGTGGAGGAGACAAGAGAAATATACAGAAATTTGGGGATTATGTCGTTTTTTCTTCACAATTTTGTGCAATCCGGAATAGCTGAATGAAAAATAAATACTAGATGTAATGATATTCAAGTCTCACGATACGATATCGTCACGGTATGAACCTCACGGTACGATATTTATTACGATATCGTGGGAAAGCTCACGATATTATGATATTCTACATAATAACAAGACTGACATTATAAAACGCTTTGACCAGTCATTTGGTACAACATTTATTGTCATTAGGGATGGAACGATATCCAAATCTCTCTGTACGATATTTTCACCATAAACATCTCACGGTACCATATTTATTGCAATATTTTGTGGGTGAATCTGCAACTTTTTCCTCTAAAAATGCCTTCACAAGACTTAATGAAGATGTAAAAGTGCTTAGAACTGTTATTTCTTCATGTCGTCTGCACTGAAACGGAGCAAAGGATCATGGTCTGTGTAGTTCCCTCTGTTTTTCTAGCTACTTCTGCATCATAAATGTTCATTTAAGCAAAGAGACTTGTGATTCGACATATTTTGAGACCTCTGACGATACGATATCACCATATTTCAGTTATTGTTAAATCCCTAATAAACACTAAAGAAGCACTATGGAACTTTTTGTAAGGATCCACCACTTGCTTGTTTCCATGGAGATGTTATTGCTTTGCCAATAATAGTCCACAGTATGGTATTAAACACATCTATCTGTCTATCTATCTATGTATCTATCAACAGGTCAAGTTACAGGTCACATCTGTGGAGAGGCGCTCCCACTCGCAGCAGGAGTGGGTGTTTTTGAAGGTATTTTTGCCAATAGAAACACATGAATTTGTCTAAACACAAGATGAAAAAATATTATGGCACGCCGTGAAACATTCCCGGCAACGCAAGAGCATCTCCATGGAGACAAGCAGGTGGCAGATCATCCACTAGAAAAGTTTCTTAGTGCATCTTTAAGAGAATAAATAATGCATACGGGGGCACATTTGGATTACAAAATGGAGAAACGGACAAAGCATAATTAGTAAAGGATTTTCATGTTATGTAATGATATTTATGGTATTATTTATTTATTATGTGTCATTATAGGTTTATTATTTAGTCAAATAATTCATCCCGCAAAGTCATGTGCTCATTAACCTGTGATTATTATTATGTTGATATGTTTTTAACCAGGAAATATTAGTGAAAAAAGTGGAGTCTCCTCCTCGTGTTGTTCCTGGGCAGACGACATGTGTCACGAGGATGCGCCACACTCCTCCTCCACCGCCATGTCCTATCAAACACTCCATCCTCTCTCTCTCTCTCTCTCTCCGTCTCCTCCACCTCTATTCATCCCCCTCCTCTGTTTCTCCTCCTCCCCGTCTCCCTCTATATAGTCTTCGCTTCGCTCACTTTCCCCCATCGCCCTTCTCTTTCTTCTTCCCATCCCCTCTTTCGATCTCCTCTCACTCACTCGATATCCTCCCTCTATCTCTCATCTTCCTCTCTCTCCTCCTTACCCCCTCTCTTTCTCCTCATCCCCTCTGTCTCTCCCTCCGCTATCTCCTCCTCGATCCACTCGATCCCCTCTTTCCACCTCCCTCTATTCTCTCTGATCTTTCTCTCTCTCCATCCTCTCCCTTCCTGTTTTCCTCTCTCTTTCTCCTCATCCCCTTTCTCTCCTCTCTCCCTATCCTTTCCCCCTCTCTCTAAACTCCCCGTCTCTCCTCATCATCCACTCTTTCTCCTTCTCTCTCTCCCTCCTTCCCCCTCTCTTCTTTTCCTCCTTCCTCTCCCTCCTCTCTCCTCCTTACCCACTCTTCCTCTCTCTTTCTCCTCATCCCCTCTGTCTCTCCTCTCTCCTCCTCCCCATTTCTCCCCTTCTCTCTTTCCCCTTCCTCTCTCTCATGCCCCTCCCCTATCCTCTCTTCCTCTATCCCCCTCTCTCTCTTTTCTGCCCCACCCCCCTCTCTCTTCTCCTCATCCCCTCGGTCTCTCCTCTCCGTATCCTCTTCCCCGACTTCCATCACTCTCCTCCTCCCTCTAACCCCCTCTCTCTCCTCCTCCTCACCCACTCTTTCTCCTTCTCTCTCTCTCGTCCTCCCCCTCACTCTTTCTTCTACCTCCCTCCCCTCTTTCTGTCCCTGCCACTTAAACGTCAGTTCCTCTGCTTCTTGCCAGCCCGGTCATCAATCCCCCTCCATGTGTCTGTGTCTGTACGATCAATGGTTCGTCCTTGAGGTGTTGATACGCACTCGGCTAAAGGCTGCGCTGCGCCCGCCAGGACCACCGCACAGCACCCGTAGGCTCCCGTAGGCTCCCATAGGCTCCCGCTGCAGTGCATCATGGGGTTTGTTGGGATCCGGAGCAGTCACGACGCCCCCTCCCACTCGTGAGGAGGGAAACAGGGGAATTCTAACTCTGCTCGCAGACGAAGAGGAGGTTTATAAATCCAGAGCATCTAGACTAAAGCATGATGGGAGGAAAGGTTTGGAAAGAGGCAGTGGTTTTATAGAAAGATGGAGAACTACAGTATAGATACGGTTATGCACAGTGTCACTGGAGAAAGCAGTACGTCACCCACCATACAGTCAGGCATGTCCAAAAAAAACCATAAATAAATTATATATTACAATAACTCAAAATGTGAGTATTTTTCCACACTAAATTAATTATGTAAAAATGTAAATAAACCATTTGGAATAAAAAGTCTGCAGGATAGGCATTTATTATTGAAAATATATATCAAAAATATTATCGAGAAATGTCACCATGTACAAAAATTATCAAATTAAAAAAAAAAAAATAATAATAATAATAATAATGATAATTATGATAATAATGATAATAATAATAATAATAATAATAATCATCATATTATTCATATTCATAAGAACAACAACAACAATAATTCAATAACTAAAAATATAATTTTTCCACAATAAATGAATTACATAAAAATGTAAATAGACCATTTGGGGGGGAAAATGGCTGCATTAGGATAGACATTTTTTTTTTTTTTTTAAATTAAAAATGCTTTCTTGTAATTTGTATAATATCTGTACATTACTGTTGGGCATTTAAGTAAGAACCTAAGCTAGTACATAAGGCATAACAGAAGCAGTGCAGTCGTACAGTGTGGAGACGGTTTGGGTTCTGCAGACGACACCACGGCCAGATTTGCGCAGGAAGACGTAAAAATGTAGCGTAGCCTGTATTTTCACATGCCTACATATATGTAATTTTGGCTTGAAAACGTCGCAAGTATAGGCTTTAAACGTGTAGAAATATTTCAGCGGGTGGGCGTCTGCGCCAACCACCTAATCCTGCAAAAGCCTGCAGTGTTTCGCATTCACGGGGAAACCGTAAACAGCAGAGAGAGACGTGGGAACCAATATTTCTGAGGAGGGGAGGAGAGAAAGATGGGAGGAGAGGAGGGGAGAAGGGAAAGATGGGAGGAGAGGAGGGGAGGAGGGAAAACAGCACAGCAACCTGGATCATCCTCCCACTGAAAGAATGAGCGAGAAGATACAAGTAGGAAGTATGGAGAATGGAGATGAAGAGAGAGGGAAAGACAGAGAGAAAGCGAGAGAAGGGGAGTGGGAGAGGAGAAAAGGGGGGTGAAAGAGGAGAGAGAGAGAAGCGAGAAGGGGAGTGGAAGAGGAGAGAGAGGGGGAGAGAGAGAAGAGAGAAGGGGAGAGGGGAGTGGAAGAGGAGAGAGGGGGAGAGAGAAGAGAGAAGGGGAGAGGGGAGTGGAAGAGGAGAAAGAGAGGGAGATGAAAGGAAGAAAAAAGAGGAGAGAGAGAGACAGGGGAGGGAGGGAGAAAACAGGAGAGTGGGCGAAAGACAGAGAGATAAGAGTGGAAAAGGAGAGAGGGAGGGTGGTGAAAGAGAAAAAAGAGAAGAAGAGAGCAACAAGGGGAGAAAGAGAGAGAGAAAAGAGAGAAGGACAGTGGCTAAAAAGAGAGAGATGTATTGAAAGAAAGAAGGGAAAAGAGAGAGAGAAAACAGAGAAGGAGAGTGGGAGAAAGCAAGAGAGAGAGAGGTGCTTTATTTAACAGCTCGCAGCATAATCTACAGGAGGAGGTGCACTGGAGGAATACAGGGAAGTGCAGAGGGAGAACTGGGATAAGGGTGAGGGGTATAAATGTGTGAATACTGAATGAAATGTTGTATAATTTGCAAAATATCACACAAAAAACGTAAAAAGTAGTGACCAAATAATTTCTTTAAAGTCTTTATGAAGGGATTCCCACATAAATAAACACACTCTGTAGATATTGCAAGAAACTATAGCACAAAAAGTCCAAGGTAGAAGAAGTTTCCAAGGATGTCAGATTGGAAACGACAACCAAACGAGAGTCGTAACATCTATTTCGAACCATTTTCCAGGTGAACACCTTTGAAACCTTCTGTACTCGCGCTTAATAAGGCTTGAAAGCTCGACAGTACGGCATTAAACACATGAATCTCCAAGGAAACAAGCAGATAAGGCCAGGTTAGATGCAGGTTAGTTAATTCTCCAGAGAAGTAAGCGTATTCACAGTGATTTTGCATGTTTTTTTCAATGTAAAAACAAAAAAAAAAAAGCCCATAAGCAAACACAAAAGCACAGTATGTTTATAGCCACGTTATCTGCTGTTAAATAATGAATAATTGGACCGTCGGTTATTGTGATATCACCAAACATGCGTCAGGCTCATGTCTGTGCAGAGATGTGTGGGTTTGACAGGCAGGTGTGATGTGACAGCTTCGCCTGGGGGCCACTAGTGGGCGCTCTCTGCTCAGTGACTGCAGGCCTGACCCTCTTTAACCCTGACTCAGGACAACAAGGGTTTCCAGTGATACAGTAGACATAACACTGCTGTAATGAAGATAGATAGAAAAATATAGCTGAGTTTTTTTGTTTTTTTTTCATTTTTAAAAAGTAAATATCGAGGTGCTTTGGTATCTACAAACTCAATACTCACAAATCCTTCCTATAAATTATGATTTTGCCATTTATATAGTGAAATCGGACTCAAAAATGTTCTGTTTTATTTTTTGGACTAGTTTAACAAATGTTCACGAGTACTTCTAGCTCATTTTGTGATGTTTTATTGAAATATTGAAATTTTAAGGTTTGCATTTGGCTTTAATGCAAGAAATGTTATAATATCTGGGAATTTAAACAAGAAAAATATTGAAAAAAATCTCAAATTTGGGTCACTTTTATGGTTTGGGGTAATTATTAAGCTTTAACGTGACAGAAACATTTCAGAAACGCATGAAACGACCCTGGTAACAATAATAAAAGTGTTTCACGCCACTTTTAGCCATGAAACTTGTAACTTGTACAGGGAAAATTCCATACCTGACTTATACACAATTTAACAGCGCTAATTATACTTCATTACTACACGACTCCCAAACACATGGCTCTAAATGTCAACACAGACACAAGCGAACCCGCCGCGGACAACCACAATATCTTTCCGCGTAAAAACCACTCAAATCCTTCGTCTTCATACTAAAAGCGTCCGTTATATGACGCGTGCTCATGTTAAAGTAATACCGGACACCTGAATGACACAAATGGGGCCGACATGTGGAAAATGGCGTGTGCTTTGTGCGTCTGTGGGTTGAGTCTGTAGTGAAACGGCGCTGGATCTCTGTGACTCACTCGTCCGTCTGAGTCTTCACCTCTGCTTTTGGGCGAGGAGAAAAAAAACAGACGGGCTTTTGAAGAAGACCACAAAAACAACAGGAGAAGAAGAGAAGAAAAGAAAGAGTGATTCATTTGTGCCGGAGAGGTGGAGGCTGGGGACAGGGCAGTGAAAACTACGAGAAGTGGAGTCAAAGTTCAGCAAAATGCACAAAAAAAAAGGCAAATTTGTGTAATTCTCTGTGCAATTTTTTTTTTCCCAAAATAAAAAAAAAAGTTTATAAAAAGCAATTTTCAACAATGGTCAGAACTAATAATTATTGAATTAAATGAAACAAAAGCATAATTTGAGTAAAAGTTTATGCAATTTTCCCACCATTTTTTCCCTAAATATTGCAAGCATTGTCATACAGATGCATTTAAATTAAGAAACCGAAAAAACTACAGTCTGATCTAATAAAAATCAATTAAAAAATGCTTACAGAATCATAATTTCTGTAATTTTGTGTGTAATTTCAACCAAAAATCAAATATAGCATGCACTGACATACAAAAAGGAGAAATGTAGTTGATGCAAGTTAGTTTAAAGTTGTTTTTTAGAAAGTTTAGTTGGAACAAAATTTGCAAACAAGTCAATACGAGCTTCCTTATGACAAATCGCGATAAAATATCTGTAAAAACGATCTCGTTTGCTATAATTTCAGAGCAATAACTTGAATAAAGACATGGTTAACAGTTCAAAATTGTATTCAAAACAACTTAAAACGTCCACACAATTTTCATTTAAAAGTTACCATAGAAATACTAACTTTGTCTCAAGTTATAACAGTCAAGGATTCATTTTACGAAGCCAACACGCTTAAAATCAAACTAAACAAAACAAAATAATGCAACGAAAACTGTCCTTCCTACTAATCTTACAAATGAACTCCAGTATTCTTTACAATTCTGCAAAAGTAGTGCTACGAAAGTTCAGCATCTACCAACAATCGCACAAAACCCACTTTCAAACAGCGCTCGAAAAGTCCCACAAAGTTTCACACCAACCTTCCTCCATCCATTGAGCTTCCCAAATTTCCTCTCCTTCTTGTCGAAACAGCACGCTCCCATGTTGAAGTTCAAACTGCCTTTCTCCACATGGGCACAAAAGCACAAGCCGTCTATGCTACAGTTCCAGTTTCTCCCTGCGCCTCGCTCTGCTTTGGGACCAGACCTCTTCAGCGTGAATACATGAGGGGAAGGGGCGGGGCCTCACACTCCCTCATGGGGGTAGGCTCCGCCCCCCCCCTGCAGCATGTTGAGTGTCTGCTCCAGCTGACTACCGCAGAATATCTGGTTTACACTGTCAATAGCCGCACGTTGGTTTAGAAAGACGCGGGCATTTCCTGTGTCTGGAGACGTGCTTTTAGCGGAGGTTTCCAGGCGGGATCGTGCAGTTTGCGAGAATGGATCTAGGTGAAAGTTTAAGCGTGACAAAATGCACATGTGGCTTTGTGGAGAGGTGGTTAAAGGTCCTAAATTACACAAAAATGGACTCCTGGGAGCTTTGAATCATGAGTTATAATGTAGTTATCATCAAAAACATACCTGGAGTTGTGTTTTGTTTCATTCTCGTTTGAGTGACTCTTTATTATTTGTGCATCTGCGTCTCCAAACTTCAACTTAGTTCCACATTGTGACGTCATGAAGAGGTAGTTTTCAAGGTAACAACTACTTTTTACCTTGTTTTTGTTAAAGATTTCCAATCCAATCCACTTTATTTCCATAGCACATTTCATAAACAAAACAGTTTCCAAAGTGCTGCACAATATAAATAAAGCATATCCAATAGAAATAAAAATAAAGCTCTATTTGCCTCCACTAATCCTCGTAAAAACAATAATCAATCAAATAAGAGCAAGAATATTCATAAAATAATAGAAAGGTAAAATAAAACAGGGCCGTTCGGACGTGAGGGGGCAGAGCGTTCCAGCGTTTGTGCAATTCCAGGGCTGAAATCATTAAAATTATTCTAGTGGGGTTTAAAAACACAGTGGAGCACTTAGTGGATTACCACATGACATCACAGGGTGGAACGGAGCGATTGTGAGTGATAATTTGTGCGTTAAACATGTGTGAATCAAACAAAACTCCAAGAATACAACTGTGATGAGGAAACAACATTATAATACATCAGAAAATATCAGAACGTGGGGCGTTTCTTGAAAATAAATTTCTTGAAAACAAATTGCAGAAGTTATTGGCACTCAAAGGTGGTTACTGTAAAGTAGCAAATTGTACTCAAGTTATAGTCGTCAAAAGCATCAGAAATCAGATAGTAACAGACATTTAGTGTAGAAACTAGACTCATGTTAGGACAAGTATCGATACTGAAAGACAAATCACAAACAGGATCAACTGGACTTTTCCAGAATGAATAATCTTGAGTTTCAGAAGTAGTAAACCACATGGAATAATAATAAAAAGGACTTATTTTTATGTTGAAAATTACAATATTGTCTAGAAAAAAGCTTTTTTTTTCTTTTTTTGGTTTTTGTTTTTTAAACTGTATTTTCTAACATTTTTAACAAGTTTAGAACAACACAAAAACACAACACATACAATAAAAATGAATGTAAATTCAATAAACAAAAATTAATCCATAAAAATTCAAATTCTATATGACTTACCTATCAAAAACATGTGTAAATAGAGTAGTTCAATAATAATAATGATGATAATAATAATAATAATAATAATAATAATAATAATAATAATAATAATAATAATAATAATAATAGATACAAAATAAAATATGCAAAAAAAAAAAAAAACACAAACACACCATGGGGTATACATATAGAAAAAAAGTTTAAATGTTAAAATTACATCGATTGACAACATTATTGCATTGCTTTTCAGGGGTTCCCTACAGGTTCAGATGCTCTAAAATGGGTTTCCAAACTTTCTGAAATTTTTGAGGAGCGCCTGAACGCCTCGTACCTCAGTCTCTCAATATGCAACACTCCTGTTAATTCCCTGAGCCGGGCTTCGAACTGAGGCGGAGAACCCGATTTCCGCAGTTTCAAAATACATCTTTTAGCTCTTTTAGATATCACGGCCAAGAAAAAGCTTGTAACATCAGCATGGAGTATTAAATAGTACCATGACATCACTAACTCAAATAAGAGTTCCTGCAAAAATTATATGAGTCAAGAGGAAGTACAAAAATAAAGATCCAAGAAATTGCACAAGAGTTTTTGGTAAATGCACTACCTGTCACCTTTGCCAGGAATGTCCCACAGTACAGCATTAAACTTAAACACTTATCTCCATGAAAACAAACAGGTTCCGCTATCAGGTTAAGTTACAGGTCGGATCTGTGGAGAAGTCACCCGCAGCCGTCGCAGTAAGAATGAATGTTTTCACCAGTCAATCCATTCAAGAAAACAAGCTCAAAGCCACACTACGGAACATCTCAGGGAAAACCACATCTCCATTAGTCCTGTATAACAAATGAAAACACACTCGGCTTCTACAGACATCTCGCTTGTCAATTAGGTCATTAATGTTTGAAAAATAGGGCAGATTTCTTGCACAATGGGCTGTCGTGTCTCCACATTGGTGATAATGTACTTGCTCTGAACAGATAGACTCTTTATGACACTATCTGGATTTAGAGTTGCCTCCTTTGACCCCATCATAATCAAACTGACAGAAACTTGGACAGAAACTGCACCGTGCATTAAAAAAACCCTCTGACACGTACTGTTTGTTCTCCTTTTTCTTCTAAATAACGTTTTTTTCCAGCCCTCTGTCACTCTCCATTCATTTGATATTCGCCAGCTACGAGATTCACAAAACTTAAGATAAGAAAGAAAAACAAAAATATGCGAGAAATACAAATTAAAATACAGTTAAATTTAAATCTTTTAGAATACTAGATTATAGTTTGACTAGAGTTACGTTAAATACAACAAGAGCTCCGCCAGCGGGGCAAAATACGCCCGTACTTTGAATTATTGTATATAGAATTAAGTTAGAATTTGTCAAACCTAGTTAAAGATGAATTGTTGGTGCAGTTTGGAAGATTCCAATACTGGCGTTCTATGGCACATACCGGTAAGCACAATAATGCAGTTCACTACCAATATAATAATAACAAGTGTGAAAAAACCTGAAGTCACATAAAATTGATACCACTGACCTACAGCATGGATCGATACAAAAATATACAATAAAATACACAAATACAGTATACCTTATATATATATCGGCGCATGCCCCACATGTTTTGCCTCTTCATGAAGACAAAGCTTCAAAGACTTCAAAGCTTTGAAGTGTCCACAGACAGATGGACGGACGGACGGACAGCGCCATACCATAATACGTCCCGTCTTACAACGGGCGTATAAAAATGAGCACAAAATAATAAAAAACATCGTGCAAGTAGTGAAAAAATATAAGGCCACAAAACTATTATGCACAATACGTGGCTGTATCTTTATATATGAACAGAATAAACATGTGCTTTCTTTATCTAAACTTTACTTGTGCTGCAATGGGGAAATTCCAACGTTGCAATGCAAAGTGCAAAACCAGTCATTGAATAAGAAAAATACATAAAGAGACTCAAAGGTGCATTGTGTAACTTTTCTGCTTGTCCCCATGATAAATATGTTATAGTTTTGCCTGAATGTTCAGTCTGACAATCGGCTTTTCTATCTCCATGGAGACAGGACGCCAAATCCACCAGGCCGAGTTATGGGTCAGATCTGTGGAAAGGCAAGCCCACCTTCAAGTAAGAGTTTTTCAATGTATATTTGAGCAATAAAAACACGTGTTATTGATTCAATATATGGTTCATAGGTTTAATGCCATACTTCGGAACATTCCTGGCAACCCTAACCAAGCCAAAGTAACCTAAACCAGGAAAGTTGCACAGTGCACCTTTAAATCAAAGTATTTAACAAGAATATTAGAATACAGTTTGAATAGACAATAGATACAAAAAGTGCAAAGATAATACATATTAATATACAAGCTAATTATCGTATGTTTATACATGTATAGCGATAAGATAATTTATTTTTGTTTTGTTTTAAGGTCGACATTTCTCATGGAATTAAAACCCTTCAAGACCAATGGTATTGTATACAATACTGGGGAATATGTTTTATATAACCGTGCATAACTTTCCAACCGTAAAAGATAGAAACTTACTTTTCATAGAGCAGACTTAGAGCTCTGTGAACATGTATCTGACATTATCCTACGTCACACGCTGCGTGATGACATGCGGAAAACAAGTGTCCAATAAGAACTTTGTTTTCCGCCCAACGCCTGCGCTCCGTCCATTTTGATTGGCCCAAACTTTGCCAAAGAGTGAAGTGAGTCAAGATGGTTAATGCTCTGAGCGTCTGTGTAACAAGTAAAAAGATGCTCTAAGTGCAGTTTTTTCTCAAATAAATGGCAAATTACGCATCTTGGTGTGCGTAAATGTGCATCTCTACTATTTTTATTTAAAAGGCTTATTTCACTCAAAATGAACAAATACAAATATAATGCAGGAAGTCATGTGGCAGGAGCTGTTTCCTTGCCTGGCACCAGAAAAGTACTTTTTTTGCACTTTTTTTTTTTGGTTTTTAGGCCAATAAGGATATTTTTAGTTTACTTACAGACTTGATATTTTGCCCTTTTGTAGCTAAGGCCCTAAATGAAGTATTTATTATGTCCAAAAAGTTTATACATGTTTGCTGTGTGTTTTGTATGAAAGAGTATGAATTTTATTTTCTGTTTTTATCAGCTTTAGCTTTTATCACAGCCATATGACACAACTACAGATTGTGAAATAACAGGTACTGAACTGAACAAAGGCTGTATAACACTTCATTAGGGGGTAAAAGGGGGAGTTTTATTAAGAAAATAATCCAGCCAAGGACAAATTTACTGAAACTACCCTTAGGTCTCTGAGGGTTAAAATAGCGTTTTGGGCTAATTACAGGATTAGCCCAGAACTGGCACAATTACAGGAATGTTAATTAATATAAATACGTAAAAGGTTACACAAACTATTACGTGGCTATAACTATGTTTACACAGAAGAACACATGGTCCAAAAAAATTGCCTCTCCCCTTTTTTTCTTCTCTTAAATAATGATCTTTTCCAGCACTCTGTCACTGCTCATTCATTTGACAGTAGCCAGTTACTTTAGGGATTCTCCAGCTTTATACACCCAGGGTTTGGTTTGTCCATCACCATGACATAAACGATAATAAAGCTCGGGATGGAGCTTTGAAAAATTACCGTTATGGAAAGCCGCCACGTTTCCGGCAGTAAAACACGTCCATAGGGATACATTAGCCAAAGCGATGTTAAAAAGTAAACACAAGCACAGCAGAGTAACTCAACATTAATAGGTCACTACTGGTAGATTATTCATCGCTCAAAAGTGTTCGAAAACTTTTGAATGAAGACTCTGTGACTGAAAAACTGAACCAGGTCATCTTTAAATGGTCTGTATTACTATTACACTATTTTCTGATCTGTTATAATGTTGTTTCCTCATCACAAACAGACATGGAGTTCGGTTTTTCTCCATTTCCACACGTTTAACACACAAATCCTGCATATTTAGGGGATTTTCTCTCAAACTGAACTCTCAAACACTCAAGGTTCCACCTTGTGATGTCATGCGGTGATACAGGAAGTGCTCCACTGTATTTTTGAACTCCGTACACCTTTACTCGAATCATTTGGATCATTTACGCCCTGAAATTGCCGATCTCTGTTGAACAAAAGGTAAAAAGGAGCTGTTAACGGGAAAACTACTGTGCAATGATATCACAAGGTGGAACGGAGCATTTTGAGCTTTTGGAGATGTTGTTTTTTTCCATGGGGTCACATGAGAAACAGAAAATATTGTGGAGGACCAGGCCAAACTCAATTCTGCATACTATTAAAAGCAGTAAATAACATTGTTTTGACACTGTGGTAAGACTGGTAAGAGTCCGTGTCATGACTAAGCAATGAAAACATAAGGAAAATCCCATTAAAAACACCTCTAAAATAAAAGCAATGCAGCTTTAGTCCATGCATGAGGTGAAATTATAAAATATGTTTATTCTGTAATTCCAAATGATCTTAAACGGGCTGGTCAGAGTGAACCAAAGGGCCGTTTGTGGCCCAGGAGCTGGAAAATGCTCAGGTCTGAGATAGATTCACAATAAAAAGTTACTAAAACATGTGTAAATGAAACAAAACACAACTTCAGGTCTGTTTTTGAGGAAGTAACAACATTATAATATGTTTCAAAGTTCACAAGAGCTATTTTTGTGTAATATAAGATGCATAAAGGCTCCATTAGTTGCTGCACTGTGTAACTTTTCTAGTGGAGGGTCCGTCAAATGTTTTTCTCCGTGGAGATGTTATTGCTTTATCTAGAATGTTTCTCAGTACGACATTAAACCTTTTTATCCTCATCGAGACCAAACCAGACCAAGTTACGGGTCAGATCTGCGGAGAGGCGGCCCCGCTCGCAGTCAGAATGCCTGTTTTTCTAGGTGTTTCTGAGCTATAAAACTATAAAATGCAGTAAATGTGAGGTAAACAAGCAGGTGAAGGAGCCTCCATGAGAAAAGTTACACAATGCACCTTTAACGTGAACGGAAATCCTGACGACGTCGCGGTCACGAAGGCTCCGGCGCCTCGTCCCTCCCCTCGACCCTCCTCGGACATACATAACATAAGGGCCGGTCACGTACAGTCAGTCGTCTTTAGTCCTTGCGCCCTGAGTTTGGCCCCCTAGGCACAGACTCTCCTCGCTCCCTGACAGACAGAGTTACTGCTGTTTTCATCCCAAACAGAGGAGAGTGAAGAAAAAGGCAGATTCAGGTCAGACGGCGTGATGAACGAGGCGGCACGTGGTCAGTGAAAGAGAGATCGATAAATGGGTAAGAAGAGAGATTGAGAAAGCGGGAGGGAGGAAGATAGAGACATAGAGAAAAAGAAAAGGAGGAGAGGTGGAGTGGGGCAAGAAACAGAAAGAGAGATATAAATATAGATAGATATAAATAAATAGATAGGAATAGAGACAGAAAGAAAGAAAGGGTGATAGAGGAAGAAAGGGCAAGAAACAGAAAGGGGGCTTAGATAGATAGATAGATAGATAGATAGATAGAAATAGAGACAGAAAGAAAGAAAGAAAAAAAGAAAGAAAGACTGATACAGGAAGCTAGAGAGAGATAAAAGGAAGAGAGAAACAGAAAGAAAGGGATGGATAGATAGATAGATAGGAATAGCGATAGAAAGAAAGGAATAGAGATAAAAAGAAAGAAAGAGGGACTGATAGAGGGAGAAAGGGCAAGAAACATAAAGAGGGATAGATAGATAAGAAGAGAGACAGAAAGAAAGAAAGAAAGAAAGAAAGAAAAAGAGAGACTGAGAGGAAGATACATAAACAGAGAGCCAGAGATAAAAAGGAAAAGAGGTAGAAAAGAAAAGAAAGAAAGAAAGAAAGGGAAAGATAGATAGACATGAATAGAGATACAAAGAAAGAAAGAGTGACTGAAACATAGATAAACAGAGAGATAGAGAAAAAAGGAAGAGAGGGCAAGAAACAAAAAGAAAGAAAGAAAGAAAGAAAGAAAGGGAAAGAAATGGACAGACAGAGTTTGTTTTCATCCCAAACAGAGGAAGTGGGCACGGGACACGTCAGCTTTCAGTTTATGGTAAAGAAAAAGGCAGATTCGGGTCAGACGACGTGATGAATGGAGCAGGACTTGTGTAATGTTAAAGAAGGTGAAAGGTGAAGACGTGAAAGGTGAAGACATGACAGGTGAGGACGTGACAGGTGAGGATGTGCAGGTGCAGATAAAGATGTCATGAAAACTGCAAACATTACCACTTTATCATATTATTCATAAAAATGGAATAATAATAAAAGCATAATAATTATATTTGTGTAAAATAATTGTGTAAAAAGAACCGCACCTGAATATAGGTCAATGAAAAACAAACCTTAATATCAATATGTGCACAGAAATGTAAAATGTTTAGCAATTTTTACGTGTTTTTATGTTTTTCTGTGCAATAAAAACACAGATAGTGAGAAAAAAGTTCAATACAGTGGCTCTGAAGAAAACTAAAGCAATTTTGTCAGTAAAAATGAAATGCATGACTAAAACTAAGACTGAGTTTTTGAAATGGGGTCAAAGTGGAGTTACTCAAAATTGTCACCTATCCAAACTTCCTCCTGACTAAAGGATTACACGCTCCACTATTCCCGACAGCAAACCCTTATTCACCACGTGTGACTTTCTTGGCAGATGACAAGGATCATTTCGTTGCTACATTTTCCTGGAAAGAGTCAGTGTAATATTTCATGTTCTTTATTACGGACCATATATTTCCCTATATGGCTTTAGGTCATGTTAGAATGACGGTAAAGCAAAAAACAGACCCAGAGTTGTGTTTTGTTTCATTCACACATGTTTGAGTTTGAGTTTGTCTACATCTACAAAGCTCAAAATGCTCTTTTCCACCTTGTGATGTCATGTAGTGGTAGTTTTCAAACTAACAGCTACCTTTAAAAAATACAGTGGAGA